>JAEIFT010000151.1:0-591177 GCA_018904225.1 Lordiphosa mommai
AAGAAAGTCGGTCAAGCCCGACTGTAATATACTCTGTACCTGTTTGTATGTAACTGATAACTTTAAAGGGTGAGGGTTTTTCAAAATTTGGGGGTGGCAACTCTTTCGACTATCGTTCATCTGGTTGAAAAAAGGATGTACGGGCTCGATAAGTAATGATGAGTAGAATTACTCCAGTACATAACTCGTAAAATTATAAAATTGTAATATAATTTCCTATTAACATAAACATATTTATATTAGTCACGCGGGAATCACGCGTGATTTCTGACCGCAGGCTATCCATTGCATCGCTCCTATCATACTTGGTCTTTGCCTCCTTACACAAATATCTATTGGAAAGAAGGGAGGGGAAACCGAAAGCGGCGCTAATGCCGTCAAGTCAATTCCAATTGTGAAATTACTATTGCCCTCTCGCTCTCTCTTTCTCGTAAGTGGCTGCGTGTTGTTGTTGTCGTTGCACTAAATTTTCATTTACATATAGCGCCACTATTGTTCATTTGATCGAAAAACGATGTATGGGGGGGCTCTGATAAGAAATGATGAGTAGAATATATGTCTAGAAGGTTTGAACAACCTAACTCCAAAATTGTGGAAGATATTAAGTTTTTTTCTCAATTTGCGGGGGAGGTAGGGAAGGGCAAAAAATCAAAACGAAACTTGATCTGCCTGCAAGTATAAGAAATATATGTTCCATACACCTCAAACCTCTATCTCTTACCATCTCTGAGATCTCTTCGTTCATACGGAGAGACGGACAGACGGACATGGCTATATCGACTCGGCTGTTGATGCTGATCAAGAATATATATACTTTATGGGGTCGGAGATGCTTCCTTCTGGCTGTTACATACATTTGCACAAACCCAATATACTTTGTATCCTCGGTACAGAGTATAAAAAGGGAAAAAGCTAAGAAGTTGTTACAAAATTGGTCTAGCTGGGGTACGACAAAGAAGAGAGAGAGCAAATTTAACCAAAATGCAAATAACGGCACAGTGCAACGTGGGTAGGTTGGCGTTGGCGAGCATAGCGCAGCTGCTGCGGGCGTAGAGCTTACGCTGTCGTAACGGTAAAATAGAAGTGCAAGGCTGGGCCAAAGAGTTTAAACCTATTTTAAATTTATTTTCATTTTATATATAATTTATATTATTTTTTTACTATTTTTTTTGAATACATAATATGTGCGTGAGTCTTGTCTCTTCACTTGTCTTTTTGGTTATGCACTCTGGGTCGTTCGTCTATTTTGAGACAAAACTGAATATGTACCAATCCATGTGCTTGCACATAAAGAATTTGCTTGAGTTTGTATTGTTGTTTACTTTTACTCGCACAATGTGTTGAATTTTGCACAATAAACTGCACTTGAAATTAACACTTTGTTGAATATATATTTATTTTTATAAATAAACAATTTTTTTTATTTTTTTTATTAATATATGCCAACAGTACAATAAACTGGCTTTGGTCAGCTACTCTCTTATATAAGAAGGCCAACCACGTGGCACAAAAATCGAAGAGCAACTGAAACTCATAAACGAGAATCTACTTAAAACACCCCTAACACAAAAGCAGAGAAAACGTATAGGTAACGGCTGAATACTGTGAAAAGCGACGCGCCGGTTTGCTGAATGCGCGCGCAAAAAAAGAGCAGAGAGTATATATTATTATTTGTTGATAATCAACTACTTTTTTGTCAAACAATAAGGGGCAAACAGACAAAGGACCTTCACGAATGCAGAGAATAAGAAAGAGAGCGAGAGCGAGAAAGGGCAAGGGCCTTTATCTTTAACTCTCAAATTTTTGGCTGACGAAATTTCATTGCAAGCTTTCATCATCAAAAACTTTTTAAAGTTTTAAACATACATCTTTCTCTCTATGAAACACGATACATCCCTTTTGATAAGAACTTTACTGAGAACCCATTGCGTCTAGTAGCCTTTCCAACAATATATCTAAACATTTAATTTTTCACTTTGAGCTTTAATTCTTTCCATAATGTTCTAAGCAAAAAGCTATTGTCATTCATCAGACGAAATTCAATTAGATAGTAGAAAACCGGTATTTGGGTCTTAGGTAAGTCATGTTTATCAGTTAATTTTCACTTCCAAATTGTCATTAAGGGTACATAAACCAACGGCATCGATACCAAGCATGACACGTTCGAAAGTCGTGCCGTATGGGTACACCACGAATGTTCCAGTTTCATTCCAAAGAATTACCAATAAACATCAAATTAATTATCTTTATCTTTAAACGCTGTACCTGGAAATTAGGAATGAAATTTCGGTGTATATTTTTGTGGGGTTCGTAGATTTTTAGGCTCACAATTGAACCTTGGCAGGTGGCGCTGCAATTGGCTTAAACCGATTCAAAGGGTGGTTCAAAGACATATCTCTGAAAACAATTTTGAGTATACGCAGCAAATGCTAGGCTTAAAAAGACATTTTTTTAATAATTTTGTATTGAAATAAATTTATTAAAATATGCCAGGGACCGAAAATAACAGTTATGGGAGTGAAAAAAATTACTACGAAATATGGATCCTGATAAAATGGAATACACGAATCTTCACTCTTGAATGGCGAGTCATTAAATGGAATAAATATTTATTTGCAATTTTTAACACAAAAATTTTGAAATTGTTATATTATACCTTAAATAAAAATTTTATTAATCATTAAATTGTAATTTTTATATTAAAAATTTTTGAATAACAGTTAAAATAATTATTATAAAAATTTAAATTAATTTTTTATTTTGTAATCTTATAATAAAAATTACTTTTTAATTGTTATAAAAAATTTTTATTATAAAATTTTTTATAAAAATTACTATCTAGTAGGCGTTTGTAAATCATAGATTGTCTTTGATAGAAGGAAACAAGATTTACTTAAACCTACTAGATTAGTATCTTTATAAAATTTGTATACAGCCGTAGCTCCCATTTTCACATTACTTTTGCGATTTCAGCATGAACAATTGAATTCCATTCTCACATTTATTTTTTTTTATATGAAAAGTAACACTCATATCTGTGACTACTAGATCAAGTCCGAATAATTAAAAAAATTTTACGAATTAAAATCGGTAGCAAAGACAAAGTGATTTCAAATCGAAAAATATTTTTTGGACTTTATCTAGTTACTCTCAGATCTTAATGTCATTTCACATATAAACTAACACAATTTGATTTTAAATCATCTGTTCACGTGGACAATCGCAAAAAGTGGCAAAATAGGAGCAGCTGATAATAAAATTTTTCATAACAATTAAAAAGTAATTTTTATTATAAAAATTACGAAATAAAAATTAATTTAAATTTTTATAATAAAATTAGTTTTAACTGTTATTCAAAATTTTTATTTAAAATTACCTACTTAACAGTTAAAACAATTTTTATTTAAAAAATCATAGAATAATGATTATTTTTAAATTTTTATTTAAAATTAGAAAATAATTGTTATTTCAAAATTTTTATCCAAAAGTTATAAATAGTTACGGTCCCTGAAATATGCAAGTAATAATTATTCATATAGATTTTTATTTTATTTTTTATTTTTTATTTATTTTATTTTCTACCTTGTAAATTTTTTTTTCGATTTTTTTGTTTTTAATTATTATTATAGCTTATTCCCCTTTCATCCACTTCAAACCATTTTCATAAATTCAAAATTGTTTAGCAGTTATAGCCTTCCTTATGAAGCAATGTTCTTGCTAAAGATAGTATTTTTTACGCTGCTTAAAACTTAGCTGCTGTTTTACTCGAAACCACGTTTTTCGACCTGGTAGCCATGATTGCGCCAGTTCTACTGAACCGATTTTGAGATCAGCCATGTTGCAATCGACGCACAATTTGTTCAATTTTGGCCCGCACCTTAAACAAGGGGAAAAACATTTTTTTAATATTTATTTTACACTAAACTACAAAAAAAAACTTGAAAAATTCATTTACCGTCTTCAATTCAGATAACCTTGAGTCCCGGAACACCTTTTTTTTAGACCTTAATTGGCAGGTTGATACTTTTGAACAGCTCTCCAAAACCCGAACATTTTTTTCACTTTTTATTTAATTAATAAATAACTTAAAACAAAAACCAAATTGAAAAATCTTTTATGGGTTTCTCTCCAAAATTTTTTTAAAAACTGCCCATTCCATTCAGACGCCTGAATATTGAAATTCCTAAAGAAATAATTAAAAAATCATTATTTCTTGAGCAATATATAAACAACAGAAAATAAGGATCTAGTATTTATGTGGTATTTACTTGAGATCTTTTGTTTAAGGTGGATATAGCAAACAAAGTTGGGTTAGGTCGCCCAATAAATAGACCGGATTGATTCTTAGTGATGCCGAATTTATAGTCTTATTTGTTTAATACCGGCGTAAAGTTTAAAGTACGGTTAAGAACCATCCGGACATGTTTATAAAACGAACCCTGATTAATGTGAATAATTTATTGGCAAACTTATTTTTATTAGCATTAGCCAGCATCAATTTCGTGACCTAATATGACTTCTAGAAGCCCGAAAAGCTGCGGTTACAGTTAATACAGATATTCCAATAATGGCAGAACAATTATCAGACAATTTTATAAAGACGCATTGGACCAAATACAGTTAGTAAATTAAAATATTGAAAACAGAATATATTACATCCCACGAAAAACTAGAGGAATGAAATTAGAACCAATGGCATAATGGGGGGAATCCCCAATATCAAGATCCTGTTATCTCTAAAACGATTTCAGAGAGTCAATTTAAAGTTTATAATTATTAGTTCATTAAACAAGTGATAAGGCTGTTACAACAATCTTAGTTTACAAATGATAATAGCTTATTCAGTCATCAAATAAAAATAGCCACATTTCAGAGTTTTGTTAAACTCTGCATAATAATTACTAAAAGATCTGGATAGAGGCAACAAATTTATGCTAATTTCAAATGATTTTTCATACTTCAACTGTTACTAACAAGGAAACCTCTAAAAGTTCGAATTAATGAATCAAAAATCAACCACCTGTCAATCATAATTAAATTTATTTATATTAAATATCACCGAAAATAAAAATCCGACGCAGAGATAAAGGTACAAATACGCCTGCCCATTTAAAGGGGAGGTATACGATTATGATAACACAAGTACGTAAAAGTAAATAATAGCTAGAAGTTCCGTATAAATCAATTTCAATTAGTCCGATTTAGAGAATCCACTTCAATCGGAGTGCCGGCTTATCTTAAGTAAGTGGGCTGCTTTTTAAGTTTCATTAGAAAAATGTAAGGTTCCCTGGTCACTAAAAAACGCTCAGAAGAAAGATCGTCTTTTAAAACGGGTGAGACACCAACAGGGCTGCAAACTGAGTTTAAGCCGGTTCGAACAGGAAATTCGAACTTTTTTTTACAGAGAAATTAAACAAAAATATGAATTTAAAAAAAAATTATTTGAACCTATTCCAAATCTATATTGGGTTCAATAAAATTGTTATACATTCACAATATAAACCACTACCTGGCGTACTTTTCTTATATATTGTTGGTATTGGGCGACAAAGATTGAAAATCTTAAAAATTCTAGAACTTTATTGAGAATAATAAACTTTACTTTTTAAGATCCTCGATATCTATTACAAGAACTTACAAATAACAGAGTAAAATGTAAGTTTATTTGATGGGTACCAAAATGTGATTGAAGGGCGCAGTAACAACAAAATGCGTTTAATTTCATTATGAGCGAAATAACGAGCCAAACTTCGAAAGGTCTAAGGATCTAGAAGATGTGAATCGGGCTTTAAAAGTTGATTGAATGATTCACTAAACCACACATTGATACAATTTTGCAAGTTCAATTCAAAAAAAGAATTGGGCATTTCTTTGGTTAAAGACCGGTTCCGAACCAACTGAACCGGATCAACAGTGGTTCAAAGCCATATCTTACAAATTATTGAAGCTATGAATGTCTGCTGGTATCCCAGTTAAGGCATCGAAAGGTAATGGTAAAGAACTGTTTCTGAACTAATTCAATCCGATCCTGCTATATCTTATACTGCGAAGCCAGAGGCAGAATTCTCGTTTTCGAATTTTATCGAATTGAGTCAAGGTTCTTATTTTTAAGAAAAAATTAGGCAATTAGGTTTATATATTTTTACTGTGAACCGAACCTCTTGGGAAAAAAATAGATGAACCTGAACCTCTTCCGATCCAAACTTTAATTAAATTCGTATGTTCAAGTAAACAAAAATTCAGAAAATCTGTCAATTTTTTTATATTCCTATTAAATTAATTACTCTTCTATACAAATTTGGGATAACTTGAGCGAACCTTGGATCGCACGAAAACCTTAGCACAAAAACCTTGAACACTACATTTCTAAACCTTAATCATTCAAAAATTTTGTTTCGTACCCGCGAAAAAATGATTTGGGTTTGCAGCCCTTTTTAAATATATGTCTAAAAGGTTAGAACAATTTATCTTCAAAATAGTAGGAGATACGAGCCTCGTTTTTTTTTCTAATCGCATTTTTTTTAATTTTATCTGATCGGGAAATGTTGTATGGTGGATCGATAAATATTAATGAATTAAATAAATCTCTAGAAGGTCCGAAAAATCTAAGATATCTAAGAATTGTCAAAGATATAAGGTTTTTTCAAATTCCTGGGTAGTCGGTGGGTGTGGCGAAATTGCAAATATAAGGAGTTTATTTTTCATACTCTTTAATCCTCTAGTTATTACCATCTCTGAGATCTCAACGTTCATACGAACAAACCTTTGGTACAGAGTATAAAAAACACTTAGGGCTGTTCCCTTTTTTCGATATCGATCAAATCATGCGGAAATGTTACCCTTTTCAAAAACCGATTAAGTAATTCGGCGAATAACTTCAATTATCTTTATTCGACTGGAAAAATATATTGTTACCAAATTCTCTATTTGTTTCTTAGAAATAAGAACCTTTACCAATACCGATCGATCGAGTTCGGAATCAAAAATGTCTGGGTATAACAATGCATTCAAAAATTTGTGAAATTGTATTTCAAATGAAACAAAAATGTGTATGTTAAAATGTAAAATTTTATTGCAAAAATTTAGCAAGTCTTTTTAAGTGTATTTGTTGGTTGTTGTTGTGTTTATTATTACATTTGTTTCAAATTTCAATTAAATGAAACCGCTTTAGCTTTGTTTTAAATTTACAGCAGTAAACAAAACATAAAATAAAACTGGGTATATTCAAAAATATCAAAATACAAAAAATTGTACAAGAAATTCTTACAGAGTTTCAGTTGTATGAGCGGATTTCTGTTGTGGATGTTGTTGTTGTTGGTTGTTGATGATGATAATGACTGTGTCTATAGTTTCTATATGGTTAGCCAGTTTTGAACTGCATTTTCAGTAGTTACTATGGAGTTTGAGCTATTGTTAGTTTGAGAGATTCCAGTTGAGCTGAGTTGAGTGTAGTTAGTAGCGTGTGTGTGTTTGTGTGTGTGGTAAAAATTTCTTGTCCCTGGACGTTGTAGCTTAATGACTATCAAAATATATAGAAGTATACTTTATATATGTATATGCATATGGCAGTACATTTATGGTTTTTTATAAGTCCACACACGCGAAATCCGAGAGAATTTCTATTTATTTGAAGCCACCGCGTTTTATGGCTTCAAATAAATGAATCGTCAGTGTTCCTCGGGTGGTGTACGAAACTCCGAGATCCAATCGGTGACACGCAGACGAAAGATTTCCGTTTTGGTTAAAATCCAATCGCGATATTGATGCGGTATATATTCCACCAGGGCATCGGCAATCTCTGGATTTTTAAACATAATCACATAAATGACCGCCACATTGATCAGGAATAGCACCAGAAAGGTCATCAGAGAGGAAAACGCAGCCTTGGACAACAGTTCATACCAGTGTTTGGCATTGCTTCCTGATTTCTTCTTTTGATTTAACTTTTGATTGTTGGATTTAACGGTGTTAGCGGCTGCTCCTCCCACTCCTCCTGTGACGCCAGTTCCAGCTGCATTAATGGGTTTGATGATCAGTTCATTGTCCTTGGTTTCTGTTGACTTCTTGGATTTGTTTTTCTTATTTAAATGTTTTGATTTTTTGCCCGAAACACCGCCATTTCCATTGTGCAACGAACTGGAGCTACCACCATCACCTCCTCCAGCCATTTGGTTGGCACTCTGTTGACGCTCAATGAATTCCGGCTTGAAGTTGGCACAAATGTTGACCTAAAAGGGAAACATAAGAGCCCACTTTCAAACGTAAAGTGTTACCACTTGACTTACCGTGTTCTTGGCCGCCTGCTGGCAGTCCTTCAGAGTCGAGCAGCGACCCACTATTTTCTCCCAGGCCGGTGTCAAGGGATTGCCCTTCAAGTCCAAATAGCGCAAGCGACGTAAACGACCAAAACTCAAGGGCAAATGCTCCAAGCAATTGTTATACAAATCCAAATGACGCAAATGCTCCAGTTGGCCAAAATCTTCGGGTAGCAGGCGTATTTGATTCTTGCTCAGATCCAGGCGTACCAAACGGGTGAGTATGGTGAAGTTGCGCTAAGGAAATAATAAATAAATTACTTGATTTTATATACATTAAAATACTTACTCCAAGTGTAACCAGGCGATTGCTGGACAGATCCAGCACGGTAACCCGCTTAAACGAAGCCTGCAAAGGACAAAAGGAAACTGAGCATTGCATTTCGAAAAGAAAAAAACAAATTACCAAAAAAGAAACCCCCGAAAATTACTTCAAAATCTCATTTTTGGCAACCTTATTTCGGTTGTGTGCATTGCCCAGTGACCGAAGGGGTGGCAAAACCCAAAAATCAACCCCCTCAAGCAATTTCAACTGCAGTTTCACATACACATGAACAGGAGCGGTCTAGATGTAGGCAAGCAATTGGGCGACTTGCAGGTTGGGGCGCTAAAAAACAAGGCTACAGAACCGAACCCCTTAGAACCGGTTCAATAAAGGTTTATTTCGTCTTTTACATCGAACCACAAGCCGAACCTTATAAATTTATAACCTCCCAAACATGAACCCATACCGTACCTTATCATTTTGAATAAAGGATCGGTTAAAAAATTATTTTATATCATTAATTTAAAGACCTTTAATCAGGGATTAATCCCGATATGAATATCGGTTCCAATACAGTTCCGGTATGTAGCTAAATGAGATTTTTTCTAAAGATTATATTTCGGTTTTCAGTTAATTTCGGTTAACGGTTCCGTTGCGGTACCCAGATTTTTATTTTGGTATACCGGTAAAATATACTGTTTAAAAGTATAATATTTAAAAATTCAAAATTGTTTAACGATAATCAAAAAATTTGTGGATGTAGAAATAGTTCGGTAAAAAAAGTCCGAATCGAATTTCGGTGGTTGGGTCGACGTAACCCTCTCTCGGTTATAGGTTTTAAAGGCTTAAGTCCATTTGGGCTAATTAGTAATTCATTTCTGTAAATGCAAAAATTAAGAATAAATTAATAATATTTAAAATTTATTGAACCAAAATAGATGCAACGAAATAAGATGAAATGGTTATTTTTATTGAAAATTTCAGTATATCCCAAATGGTCCCTTAACTTTACATTTGTAAGTTTATGCATACGTTTACACCGTTTTACCTGGAAGAAATGCCTGATTAAAGCAATAAAAATGAAAAAATAACCAAAAAAATCAACAAAAAAAAAAAAAACGGGGTACAATGTTCCGGTTTTCGGTCATTTCGGTTCCAAAATAAAGGTTCCGAATTACCGGTACCCGAAAAATAAATATACGGTTCCGGTTCTGAGTTTCAATCGGTTCTATACGGTATACGGTTCCGCCCGGGTTTGACACCTGAATAGAATTTAAATATATTTTGAATGCCACATGAAACAACGTTTTTCAAAATTCCTTCTGTCCGGCTTCCAGTTATTCAAGAAAAACGACCCAGAATTCCAAAATTCTTCACCAGCTCTAAAAATGCTCGAAAACATTTGAAAACCAAAACCTGACGATGGTTTTCCATACATAAAATTTTTTTAAAATATTAAAACGAAACTCTCTTAAAATAGGAAACAATATTTCTAAATTTGAGAGCAAAATAGTTCCTAGAGCCATATTCCCGAAAATTTTTACCAAAAGCTTCCTGTGATGCAAACCTGTACTGAACCGAACCGAACCGTAGCGAACCGCCTATTTATGCTCGTAAACTGAACCAAGAACCATGATGCAAACCTGTTCTGAACCAAACCGTACGGAACCGCTAATTTGTGCTCCTAAACCAGTGTAGGGCGCGTCCGAATAGCGTGTGCATATGAAAGGCCGCAGTCGCAGCGACGTCGCTCACTGCCACGCACACATGCATAGCTAAAGTATGATTATATCGAATGCCATACACTGTCGTAAACCGAACCAAGAAACAAACCGTTGTTCTTTCGAAAATGCTGAACCGAACCGAAAACCGATCGGTTCAGTTTTTCGATAAATTTAATGTTGCAAAACGATATTGTACTTGAAAATTTGAAAGTTTTTCTAAGAAAGTGGAAGTGATTCCTCATTAATCGAAACTTAGCCTTTGCAGTACCTTCAAGTTTTCTATTTATAACGATTATAGTTCAGGGGGAATATGGACTAACGCTTACTTTAGCTAGCCATTGTAGCTGGAAATCCAATTGATACCCACCGTTTTCAAATATTCTATGCTATATATCGCTTGTCAAGACAATCCTTGAACCTATGGACGGCGCCTTTAGATCTGATTTTGTATAAAAGGTAAGTTTATAATAAGATCAGCTTCATTTTCGAAAGTTCGGAAATTGGAAAACAAAACAAAACCGCGGTTCAGATTGTAACAAAAACCATATTATGAACTGAACCGTTGGTTTAAAATCCCTGTGAAAAAAAACCCGCTGGCTAAATTCTAATTTGAGTATATCCCTTGCTTTCGACCCAAAAACTACCCAAATCGAATGGGAATCGGGTCGTTTTTGGGTCGAAAGCGATTTGTAGAACACATGGGTATATGTTCTGTCAGTTGGGCTACCCCCCCACTAAGTGAATCCGCCCCTGTTCACAAGCTTTCTTTGCGGAGCGCAAGTGCTCTCAAGTGTAAATGAAATGCATTGGTTGTGGAAAGGGGAAGGGTATCAGGGTACGTCAGTGTTAATTGCAAGCCAGCCGGCGGGGCAACCAACAACCACAACAGCAACGACAGATAAGAAAGTTGGTCAAGCCCGACTGTTATACACCCTGGACCACCCTTAGATTGTATGTAACTGAAACTGTGTGAAGTGACAAAAATATATAATCAACTGATCTGCCTGCTGATGTATTTAGGGAGTATCTATCTCTTATCTGTTTGTTCAAACGGATTTATCGGCTCTTTGTTGTTGCTGATAAAGAATGTACATATCTACACAAACTCATCATACCCTTACAAATTTTTGCTACAGGGTATATAACAAAAAGGAGTTGCAGCAGAGTTCCGTTTGGGTAAGCGAGACGGGCAGACACCGGCTAGACATTCAGCCAGACAAGGCAAGGGGCTGGCCGAAGAGGGGGGTAGTTGCGCCTAATGCAGTATGCGGCATGTATGTATGTAGACACAGCAGCGGCTGTGCTAATTAGCTATGCCATTGATAATATCGTCTGTTCTGTACTTACAATTTCACGGACTGGTATTTCACTCAACTCGGATAAACTGAGGTCACAGCTTTCATCCTCCACACGCTCTTTGACATTTACTTTCACCTTGTCGCCGGTTTTCGGCATTTTTGCTGTTTTTTTTGTGTTTGTTTAATTTAATTTTTATTTTACGTTTTGTTCAAACCAAATCAAAACACTGCCCCACCAGCTGGCCATTGAATAGGGTTGTCGCTTGTAAGTTATAATCGATAAGAAATTTGAAAATGTATGCCTATCGAATATTTGTGCGGTTACTTATCGACTATCGATATGTCACAAGTAGGGCTGGAGCTAAATAAACGAACCTATGTAAATATAAATGAACTAAATAATTTTGATTAATGAAAAGTGAATAGTTCACAAAAATGAAAAAGTTCTATTCAATAAAATACTAGTAATTTCACAAAATGAACTATAGTTCAAAAAATTGAACTATATTTTGATGTAATCAAAATTATTTAGTTCAATTATATTTACATAGGTTCGTTTATTTAGCCTCCAGCCCTACTTCACTAGTGAACTATATTCATTTTGTAAAATAACTATAGTTCAAAAAATGAACTATAGTACAAAAAAATTAACTATATTTCAAAAAACGAACTATATTTCAAAAATGAACTATACCTAAAAGTAAATTAACAAAAGTTCATAAAACAATTATTTTCCAACTCTAGTTTTCACAATGAATTTGAGGATTATGTTTTATCTACTTAAAAAAAAAACGAAACAAAAAATCTACTTTAGATTTTCCAGATTTAGCTTTGCACAATATCAATCTAATTTCTTTAACATATTTGTCTGTTCATTTCAAATGATGTATTTTGTTAATTAATTCAAAAATAAAAGTTCACAATTATGAAAAGCCAGTGCTAAGGGCCCTTGCCACTTTTAGTTCTGCCTCAAGACTTATCGATATATCGATTAATAACTGGCCACCCTACTCGTTGCTCTGCTTGCTCTTTCTTTCAGCGTGAGACATCAAGCCGAACGTACGTACATTTTTATAGCGGTCAAAGAAAACTTAATAAAAATTTTTTTTAAATAGCTAAAAACCTGTGCCATATTTGCTAAAATAGCTTTGGCAAACATTGACACACCTTTTAACTATATAAACAAATGAAAACCTCTTAGGATTGCTTTAATTTTGCGAGATTAAAATCTGACCACATTTTTCTTGTTCTTCTCTTTGCACAGTGTTCGGTTGAATTGTTGGAATCATGGTTAACGGCCGCATACCCTCGGTCTTTTCGAAGACTTATGTGACTCCCCGTCGCCCCTATGAGAAGGCGCGTCTGGATCAGGAGTTGAAGACAATTGGTGAATATGGTCTGCGCAACAAGCGTGAGGTGTGGCGCGTCAAGTACGCTTTGGCTAAAATCCGTAAGGCTGCCCGTGAGCTGTTGACTTTGGATGAGAAGGACGAGAAGCGTCTGTTCCAGGGTAAGTGCGCGCGAGAGTGTTCTATGGGATTAATCTCCATGTCATGATGAGTTGTATTTAACATAAAATAATCTGACACTTCTTGTCTGAATTAAACCCATTGACGTGATTTAATACCTACTGAGACTCTGCCTCAGGCCAGCTCCCCCTACATAGAGATTTTCCAATTTTAATATCTGCTTCTGTTTTGTTTAGGTAATGCTTTGCTGCGTCGTCTGGTGCGCATTGGTGTCTTGGATGAATCCCGCATGAAGCTCGATTACGTTTTGGGCCTGAAGAACGAGGATTTCTTGGAGCGTCGTCTGCAGACTCAGGTGTTCAAGCTGGGATTGGCCAAGTCCATTCATCATGCTCGTGTGCTGATCCGTCAGCGTCACATTCGGTAAATATCGCTGGGACAGAGCGAAATATGTTCAGTAAGACCACTTGGGAGTCGAACAAGCTTGCGCTTGTACCGGCTCTTAACGTCTTTTGATTGTGCAGTTGATACAATTCACTCCAATCTTAATGCAAATCCCGCATAGCGTAAGTTGCACCTGAACGTCTGAACAATTTATTGCTCCTTAAGGTCACCAAGCATAAATTAATTTAAAACTTTGTTTCAGTGTGCGCAAGCAAGTGGTCAACATCCCGTCGTTCGTGGTGCGTCTGGACTCGCAGAAGCACATTGACTTCTCCCTGAAATCGCCCTTCGGTGGCGGCCGTCCTGGACGCGTCAAGCGCAAGAACATGAAGAAGGGTGGTGGTGGTGCTGCTGCTGCCGAAGAGGAGGAGGACTAAGCAGTTGTTTTACACACCCAAACTGCTGCCAATTTAACCATACGGCATGAAGTTGTAAAATGCTAAAAACTTTTTTATATTTTACAAAATAAAGTGTAAAATAATAGCTTCTAAATTTATGGAAATTTTTATAGAGTAATTCATATTTTAATCCAGTCACAATCGTGCGTGATTCAATTATATTTTTTCTCATATTTCGATTAGATATATTTGAACCGTACATTTTGATATCAGCTCTCAACTTTTTAAAGGTAGCCACTCGTATAAGTATCAAGTTGTTACCCCTGGGAGCAGGCAATTCGGTTAGTCTAGTCTCATCCCATATGTAGTTTCTTAGAAAGAGATCGCCCTGTTGTTAGAAATTGTAAAACGATACGTACTTCCAGTGTAATTCAACTTACCTGGTAGGGGCAAGAGTGGGTCCTGCTATTAAATTTGTAAATCTAGTCAATAGTCGTTGTTGTATATAAACGCAAAAGTCAAATGTTTCATTGACAAACTGTATGCGATGGGTTTTAAATACTTTATACAGCATTACACTGACCTAAAGATTATCAAAAGTTATTTTAATGTAAATAATATACATAAATACTTACGGTAATATCATTCATGGGTTCCTTGTAGCGCAATACACTGTATATATCAAGTGAAGACCTTTCCGAATCTTTCTTATTCATTTTGCAAACCTTGAAGTAAGAGTATGACAAGTCCAGGCTGTTACACTCAAATTTGTAAATGCTGAAACCAATTCCCGGTGATAATTTGAATAGCAGAAGCAACATTAAGATTGGCCTCAAACATTGTAGCATGTTTTTCGCTAGGAATGCGATTTTCAACTATATTACCAAACTTTTGTTGAATGTTTAAATAAACAATTGGGCTATTAGACCTTTAATTGTGTAGCAATTATAGATCGCAATGATGTGGAATTTGTCTAGCTGGGTATATTTTACTAATGACCTTATTTATCCAATTTTTCGACCTGTGAGAGGGATTTTCCAAAAATTAGTCTAAAAAAAACAAATTAAATATATTTAATTAGATAATTATTTCTTTATTTAACTGGCCCAAAGGTCTTACAATACAAGTTTGGAACTTGGAAAATCAATTTTGACAAAAATTCCACCCCAAGAGGGTAAAGAATCACAGAAAATTAAGAAATATTTAGAAATGTGATTTTCTGATTCTCAGGATCTTCCCATAGCCTTGAAAAACTTTTAAAAAGCTGTCTGATGAAAAATAGACTTGATCACTCTCACTCACTAACTCATTTTCCGTTTAGATGAACGACAGTAGAGTTGCCACCCCCACAATTTGAAAAAAAAACCTTTATACTTCCAACAATTTTAAAGTTTTAGTTTAAAGGGGTAAAGCAGGTCTAAACGGAACCGTATACCGATAAAAACCGATTGAAACTCAGAACCGGAACCGTTTTTGGGAACCGGTGTTTCGGAACCTTTATTTTTTGAAACCGAAATGACCGAAAAGAACCGAAACATTGTACCGGTACAGTTTCGGTTCTAAGTTTTTTTTTTGTTATTTCAGTTTTTTTCCTCAGGGTAAAACGAAAGGGTAAGCGTTAGCAAAAACTTTCAAATGTTAAGTAAAAAGGACCATCTAGTATATATTAAAATTTTTTAATAAAAATAACAGTTTCATCTCTTTATAACTACATTCTGTTTGTAGGTTGCTACTGGTTCTATTATATCTTCGGTTTAAAGGATTTTTAAACTATAAGGGTACATACCGGTATACCGAAATAAAAAACCTAGGTACCGCTACGGAACCGAATACCGAAATTAACTAGAACCTTTTACCGAAACATTAGTTTTGGTACGTACCAGAACCGGACCCGGAACCGAAATTCGATTCGGTTTGATTCCCTGGTTTAAAATATATTTAAATCATAATTACTAATTAATCCACCATACACTTTTTCCAGATCAAATGAACGATATTCGAGTTATAAGCAAAACAAATAAGTTTGTGTTATCAGTTTTGTACAAAATTATAAAGAGTATATTACAGTCGGGCTTGACCGAATTTCCTACTTGTTAAAAATATAACATTGTTTTTTTAACAATACGATTATTTAAAATATATATTTCAACTGGTAAAAAAAGCAATATACACCCTTAGAAAAAGAGTCTCTCTTTTTAGAAATCACACTTAAAGAAAGACCAAAATGAATTATTTTTCCAAGATATAGAAAAATATCTTTAAAAAATGGAAAACCTTTCTTTGGTAAATATATACCCTCTAACTTAATGATGAACTTAGTGATGAACACAGGCCCGTTGGGCCCTCGTAGCCCGCCCCGTCGTTATTATATATAAATTATAGAAAATCACTTTTTTTTTTCAAAGTTCGCCTTCAATTTAAGAAATATTATTTCGTATTTTAAGAAAGATTTGTTTCAATATTTAGAAATAAGTAATGTAAGAAAAAGCTTAGGGATTTATGTTTTCAACTGGCTTAGAGCGCTAGACCTGACATACCCCTTTGAGTATTTCACCAGCGTATTATGGGCTATATGAACCGTAGTCTTAAAGTATGGGTTCAAATCTATCGAAATCGTGAGAGATCTCTTTTTTTTTGTTTTTGGAAGTAGACTCGGCAGATTTTAGGGCCGAAATTAAGTAATATTTTTCAGCTTTTTAGATAGCTTTTATGTATAAGGCGAGCTTGTCTGGGGCGTCAAAAGAATAGAGAATTCCTTTAGAGTAGGTCGTTTTTTTGTTGAGTTGAATAAAAGAATAGAGATCGGTATATTAATAAAACTTTTTTAAGTGTCATATCCATAAAACACAATTTTTAAATTCTTTCACTCTTTGGATATTATGAAACAATTTAAATTTTTGAATATTAAAAAAATTATGGTTGTACCGGTACGTACCGGAATACCGAAACAAAAATCTGGGTACCGTATCAGAACCGAAAACCGAAATAAAACCTTTTACAGAAATTATAATTTCGGTAGGTACCGGAACCGATATTCGTTTCGGGATTAATCCCTGCTGGAAATTTAACTTTTGTAATTGGAAAGACAAATCTGCTGTTGCCACATATGTTATCGATGAAAGCTCACAGCTGAGCTCAGGAGGCTTAGCCCCTACCCAACCTCAAAATATCTAGGCTGCCTTAGAATTTTTTCCCACTCTAATCGGGTAGGTAGTGTCTTAGAAATTCCTAGATTTGTCCAAAGATGTATAGGTCTAAAAGAAGGTTAGAATTAGTCTTTGAGAGAAAATCTTTTCGGTTGATCTTAATATCAATTTTTGAAATCTAGAATCAATTTTTATACACTTGAAAGTAAATTTGCCCAAGTTTGTAACGTAGATATTCATTTCCGACCCCATAAATTAATATTCTTGATCGCGACGGCTGAGTTCAATCGTCGTCGTTGTCCGTCTGTGTCTGTCTGTTTCTACGGACTATCCCCAGTTTTAAAGCTATCGCGAAATTTTGAGAGTCTTCTTGCTGCACGAACTATGTCGACCGCTCGTTACTTTATAGTGCGTCGCTAAGACTAGTTCTATGAAACTTTAGTTTTCCTCGTATCACTAATCTTTTGTTATTTTATATGCTTTCACATCATTTTGCAAATTTATCAAAATCGATACTATAGCATATAGTTGCCATTCCGTTCGGTTTGATGTTTACTAAGAAGTTTTTTTATTGTATCACATTTTTATTATCAAAAATTTGATCAAAAGCGAATTAAAATATGCATAAGATCTAATTAAATTGGGACTTGATCGAAACTGTAACTATTTATAAACATTGGCTGTAATTTTTATATTAGGTGGGGGGTATATGACTTTTTTATTTGTTCCCCCAAAAAGTTTTTAATATATTATATCTCTATAAAAAAAAATTTTTATTTTGGTTTTTTTTAAATATTTTGCATTAAAACTTATTAAACCTTTTTGGCGTAGAACTTGACATCGGCTCTCCATTTTTGTAATGCTGACACTCGAAACTGAAAAATGTAATTACCTTTGGGAGCTGGTACTTCGCTTAAGATATGCTCGTCAATCATTAAACCATTGAATATGATATCTTGCTGTTGGTGAAAAAAAGATGTTTATATTTGTAATTATAATACTCTTCAGTAGAGTTTCACTTACCTGCAAGGGGCAAGTGCGATTTATATTTGAGGATTTCAGAATCGGTCCCATTAATTTGCCCAGTAACCCCCTACGCCAAGGTTGACTCATGTAGTGGCAAAAGTCAATGGTTTCATTCAAAATTTGTAAGCGTTGGCTTTTTGAAATTTTAAAGAAACTCAAATTGACCTATATAAAGAATGGTGTTTGAATAACCAAAGAGAATATGTTGTTAAAGTTTTACTTACGGTAATATTATCAATAGGTTTCGGATAGCGCACGGCTACATTAATATTGATAGCAACTCGACCTTGACCTTTATTGTTGGACTCACATTTTTTAAAGTAGCACCAAGTTGCTTCAAGAGTTTTACACTCCATTTTGTTGACTTGAAACAGATTGCCCAGTGAGGGATCGGAACAGAAAACAAGCAATACGATGAGTAAGCGCATGAGTGGCATGGTTTCCAAACAAAATCCAATGTTAAACTGAACTTTAAACTACAAACAATATAATTGCTTTGGATTGTTTTCAATTATTTATTAATCTAAATTCTGATCTGGTTTTGGACACGCACTTCATAGCTTATTATGTCGGTTAAAATGTATATTTATGTAAAATTGCGGTAAACGCAGACAGTTAAGGCTACTTACACTCAATAATTACACAACCAAATTAATTAAAGCCATGGATTAAATAGCAACACCCCCAAAAATTTCTTCCCTAGCAGCTCTCCCGACCACATCGTCAAGGTAAGGCGCTTTTTAAGACCATTGACTCTGAAACTTTCTAAAATATTCCATTGAACCACTTTTTAAGCTATACGTAGGTTGCTATATATTTCTGGCGTATGGCGTAATGAAAACGCGAATATTTATGATCAAAAATGGTTTTATTGTTTTTCAAAGTATTCTCCAGCAAGATTTATACACTTTAGCATGCGCTCAAACCAATTATCGAAGCACTTTTTCCACTCCGATTGAGACACCACCAAAACATGGTTTTTGAACTCTTCAACAGCATCTTCTGGCGACGAAAATCGTTGACCACGCATTTTTTCCTCGATGTGCGGGAATAAAAAGAAGTCAGTGGATCAGAACAGACGCCACATGACCAGTTTTACCAAAGAAACAGGCGACCATTTGCTTCGAAGTGCTTCTTCCACATACGACTTTCGTTGGATTTGGCTCGTCTTCGAAGACCCACACGGTCGATTGCGGTTTTGTTTCGGGCTGTGACGATAGCTTATAAACGTCTTTTCAAACACCGCGATTATATTTTTTCAAAATTTCTTTGCACCAATCCACACGAGCCTTTTTTTTGAGCGATTGTCAAATTGTAAGGGATCCAACGAGAACAAACCTTTTTTACGCCCAGGTGTTCATGCAATATCGTATGTATGCTGGTGGAAGAAATGCCCAAGGATGCCTCTATCTCACGGTATGTCACATGACGATCTTGCATTATCAGTTCATGCACGGCATCAATGTTTTTTGACACAACGACTGTTTTTGGACGACCTTCGCCCGCGATTGAATTCATTAAACCAATTTTGTACAGTGCTATAGGATGGTGGTTCATCCCCATACAAAGATTTAAGTTCATCGTTGCAGTCTTGACGTGTTAATCCACGTCGAAAGTTGTGAAAAATGATTGCACGAAAATGTTCACGAGTTAATTCCATTTTTCTGCCGAGGTAAGTTTTGGATTTATCGTTAATCGATATCAAACGAGGTCACACATGAAAGAGTTGTATGGAGCTTTTGTCGATAAAAGTCTAAACTTTTTTTGGGAAAAGGCCAATTGGTCCTAAAATGGCTAGAAGTGACCTAGGCCAGAAACTTAATAGCAATAAAATATTTGTGGTCATGTCTACAAATATTTGAAGGAATCAAAATAATACTTTTCTTTACTAAAACTAAGTCCACTCTAAATTTTCATTTTAAGGTGGACCCTTGCCAAAAAGAATCGACTGTCCAAAATTCTGGTAAAAAGCTTAGACCGTTTGGCCTGGACGTTGATGGCTCAGTCAGACAGTTGTACAAAAGTGTTATATATATATGGACACTTAAAAATTAAATACCAAATTTAGCGTAAGCCAGGCTGGAAAGTTCAAATAATCCATATTTATCCTCGAATCGTATCTGAGAGTAGTTATATTTTTATTCCATTAAATATACTTTTTCAACCATTTATTAGTCTTTTTTTGTTACATAAGCCTTAAATTCGGCACGCCAGCTTTTAAAACAAGCTATACGCAAATAAAACATGTATTCACCGTTTAGCACTGGAAGATCCTGCAGGGTTGCATTGTCGATTATCAAACGATTCACTATCACATCGTGCTAAATATACATAAATGTATTATTATAATTAGTTAAAAGTTTCATTTGGTATCTACTCACATCATAGGGACACGAGTGGTTAACATTGGAAAAGTTTATAAAAATGTTGTGAAATGACTGAATAAATGGATAAGCCTTTGGATTGCGCATATAGTAACAGTAGTCCAGACTCTGATTAAACAAAAACGGTCGATAGCCATTTGATTTTTTATATAGGGCCAAATTAATGTAAATACTATCAATAGGTTTTTGATGTACTTTGCCATGCAAATAAAAGGCAGATAGACCAGGTCGAATCAGTTTCATTTCACATCTGGGAAATTCTATAAATGTCTTATCAAGCGATTGACAAACCACATTTTTGATGCTAAATGAACCGGCCAGGATTGGTATAAGCAGCAGAAACACGTTGAATAAAAGTCCAATGATAATGGTGCTCATCTTCAATTGAGCTTTGTGCTCGAACTAAAACTTGCACATGTAATTGATCGTTTTTGAAATAAGTCATTTAATGGCAATTAATGGACCCATTCATCAAATAATTGCGGTTTGGGCGATTAATGTTTTATGACTTTTGATTGATGAAAAGTCTGCTATTGATTAGGGTTTTTGGTTTTCTAATGTTTTAGTTATATTTCGAATTATGTAATCCAACCAGTTATGGCATCTTCAAAAGTATCTTATAATTTAATCAAACAAATTTTTTTGTTATTTTGTAAAAAGAAACAACAACTTATATCCTTTAGTCATTGTCAAAAGTGTCATAACGCCCGATATTACAAAAACGAACAATTCTCATTGAAAAGTTATCTTATAATAATTTAAACGAAGCTTGGCTTAATAATTTTAACATTTATCAGGGTTCCAAAAAAAATTCGAAACTGTTCTGCTTCCAAAACCAGCAACAATGGTTCAAAATCAAGAGTTTAACCTGTAGTGTTCGGTATTTGCTATTGTTACTTAGTTACTCTGTACTCAAATTCATAATAAAAGAGTTGCGATTTCTCAACCATGTAAAAGGCTAATGAAAGCCAGATAATTTTTAAACTTTTCAAAACTATTTCGAAAAGCAATGGATGGTGAAGGTAAGAACAAGCAAATTCAGATAAACAGGGAATAATCAAAAGAAAACCCTCCACAACAAATTTTTAAAACCACTGTTTGTATATTTGCAGATTTTTTAAACAAAAATTGCGCTATTTCTCGTCTTTTTGTCAAAATCTATTAGCTTTTCGCCAAAAAAAATATCACTTTATAAAACATGCGTTTCCACAATATCTGCCATATATGGAGAAACATTTTTTATAACGTGTATATTTTCGGAGATATCTGCAAAAAACTATAGTTTTTCCGGTTTTTAAAAGCTTTAACCTAGAAAAATACATTTTCGCCAATTTTTACCATTGTTTACGTAATCAGCACCCTAAAATACACATGTACTGAAAGTTTAAAAAAGATTGAAGGTGAGAGCTTTGTTTGAAGTCGTATAAATTCGCATGAATTTGTATGAATTTAAACGGAATATTTTTAATTCGGGATTAAATAATAACTCCTAGTGTTATAAAGCCCTCAAAAAGTGACATAACGCCCGCGATGAGCCCCAAAATTTTGCTTTAGATATTTGAAAAAAATAGTCTTTAAACTCTTTTTCTCTATGTTTACTTTATGTATTTCCATCAACAGCAAATTAATGCAAATCGGGGTTATTCCAGCAAATGATTTCACGAAATCAAATCTCATTCCGTTTCATTTTTTTTATCGCCTTTTTAAACAATTTTTAGGATAAACTTTTGTCGGTTTCTAATCTAAATGAACAAATTTACAATGTTTCTTATATCTATGTGTTATTTTGTAAAATATATAATACGCTATATACAATCAAATACACCCCAAATTTTTGCCTACATCTGTTAAATGGTAAACTATTCAAGTGTTTTCTGATGAAAGCGGTTCCGTAACATCCCATATTTTTTTTTTGGATTTTGATTTTGCAAATTTTGAAAATATATATATGTACTTGTATATAAGAGATATGACCCAAATCCGGGTACCGTATTGGGTATGAAAACTGAAAAAAAATGCAGTACAGAAATATAACCTTTAACAGAAACACTCATTTCGGGATGTACCCGAACAGAAATTCATTTTGGTATTAATTCTGGCTATTCAGCAATGCATTATAGGTAAGACTGTTCGAGTTATTACGCTGAATAGTTTACAAAAAAATTAACTTAAGTTTATAAAAAAATGATTTAATTAAATGAACTAAAATTTCCATGTTTATTATACTGAACAAAAATGAGCAATAAATTTTTTTGTATTCAATTGCTAACATACTTGCTCTTTTTTGTTCAGTTGTTCTCTCACTTTAAAAAGTTCCTTAAAAATTGTTTCCAAGTCAAACCTCTGACTAAAACGAATATACCCCGAAGGGGTATACAAAACAGAGCCTTGGAAAAAAAGGAGAGTAAAGTGAACAACTGAACAAATTAGCTGTTTTTGAACCAACACTAATACATTAGTCCTTTGTCCCTAAAAGCTATATTTCTTAGCTAAAATTCTGGTTAAACTAAGATCTAAATCTTGGGTTTTTTGTGTGCTGGCATACAATCATTGTTATTGCTGCTGCTGCCTGGACGTTTGAGACTGGGCACATTGGCCAATACATCCTCGAGCTGACGCTTCAGTTCAGACACCTGTGTGGTTAGCTCTGTTATGCTGCCCAATGCCTCCTGTAAGCGACGATCCTGAGTTTTCCGAGATACCTCCAGATTGTGCACCTTAAGCGTTAGACTCTTTTGTATTTGATGTTGCTTTTGCAAATCCTTGGCCAGGCGTTCGCGTATCGAATATACCGAGTGACTTTTGGCAGAGAGTAAAGGCTGATTGTTTGGGGTTTCAGCAGGTTTTGTATCAGACAGCTGACAACTGGCATGATGCACTGGCTGAGCTGCTCCCGTACGTTTGCCGCTAAAGCTAATATCGCCCAGGGTGCGACAAACCACCAGTCGTGTGCCACCAGCTGCTGAGGATTCAGCCAGTTGCTTACGATGCTCCAATTTAAAATTAATTGCTATTTTCTCATCGAAATGCTCAATGGCCATGGAGGAAATGTCACGCAGTTCCTGTAACACCTCATGTGGACGCAGGGGCTTGGTGGTGGTGGCCAGCAGCTTTAATATGTTGCTTATCTCGTCCAGAACGCGACCCGGTATAAAACAGCAAATGTTGTGATCAATGAATTTGGAATAGGTCATGGTCAGCATGGAGATGCGCGTCTCAATGGAGGTAAGTATGTCCGAGTGGCGGGCCAGTATGTGATTCCTGCAAAAGTTTGATAAGCATCGAGAAAAATCTCTACGTTTCTGACTCACCTGCGCTCCGATTCGCGACGCGGCAGCATGGACTTGATACGCTTGAAATTTTTGCCATGTTCCAGGATTATCTTGTTGAAGCCAGTGTTGAGCACTTGCTGGCAAATGTAGTTAAAGCGAGTGCACACCTTAAGCAAGGGGAGAGAGAGAGATTAGAGATTGTGAAAATTCTTTGCAATTATTTGCTGGTAATCCATGCTAACCTCTCTTTTTTTGGCCACCTCATCGTAGGACAGCCATTCGAATATGTCCATCAACACAGTTTGTGGCAGATCTAGTAGGTTCATTATATTTTACAGATTTAAGCAACTTCCTCTTGTTTTTCTTTTCAGGCAAAACGCACAGACTGAGACGCCAGCTGATGGGGGAATTTTGCGGTCGCCCTAACTTATCTACAAAATCGAGTGCGGTCACCCTATCTTGTCTATAAAGTGAGGTCGCCCTAACTAACGGCCTACTGTTATAACAGCTGCGTATTTTAAAAGACTCTGGAATTTGCCGAATGGCGCTGTTACGAGCTCGTATATTTGAATTTATTTACCATCACTAACGTATCGATGCCCGATAACTTACTCAAAAGAGCGCGTTGTCCGTCTCTAGAAGTACAGTTTCGAGAAGAGTTCAGGCGCCGACAACACACTTTAATGAATTGTGAATTACAACTTATGACATCGAAACATCTTTGAATCAATTTGAGTGGATTAACAAATGTGGATTATGTACAATTCCATAACTTAATAGATTCTTAAAAAATTGCATACTTTAAGGGGAAATGCATGATTTTTTTTTAAAGCATAAACGTAGTATTAGATCGCCATTAGCACAGGAAATTTCCATATGTTTAAAAAAATATCGGAATTGAAGCTTTTATTAATTTTTAGAGCGAAGCTTTTTAACGGACGTTCGGCTGGGGGACTAAATCGAGAAAATTTTGACTTTGATTTCTTTGTGACAGCTTTTTTGCGACCATGCACTCACATACAGGGATCAGGGATCTGGAATCAGGGATCTAAGGAACTGGGATCAGGGATCTAAGGAACTGGGATCAGGGATCTAAGGAACTGGGATCAACCTCAGGGATCTGAGATCAGGCATTAGATATCTGCGATATGGGATCTCGGATCTGGGATCAGGTATCTGGGATCAGGGATCTGGGACTGATACAGGTTCACAATTATTTATCAATATTTTATATAAAATTCTAATAATAAAATAACTTTATATTCTATTGCAAGAATTCTTATTTTGATTATGATTTTCTTCGTAAAGAGCTTCGCTCGTACCGTGTGTTCCACGATACACACTACTTTTTATACACTTGCAAAGTGTATATTAATTTTGCCTCGAAGAAATTTGTAACGCATAGAAATATAAAATTTCCGACCCCATTAACTATATATATTCTTGATCAAGACGACGAGCTTTTGCACACAGTCTTCTTTTTACTGCACGCAACTAATATGTCGGAACCGGCCGGATCGGATGACTATATCATATAGCTGCCATAGGAACGATCGGTCAAAAAAATAGTTTATCGTCAACAATCTTGGTATATATTAGTTATATGCTTTAACATATAATACTGCACAAATTTATTAAAATCAGATGACTATATCTATATAGCTGCCATAGAAACGGTCGGTCAAAAAACAAGGTCTAGTGAGAAAAACTTCGTCACCAGTTTCACATACTTCCAAAATGTGTTTTACTAAGAAAAAATTTTATTTTAGTGATTTTACATTTATAAATATCTGATAAATATATCCTATATATATTCTACCGGTTAATTCAGTTGGAGTGAACTTTGGAACAGTCGTTATTTTAAGAACTTGGAAAATAAGAATTATTTTTATTTGTGAAAAAATAAGCTTTGACCTTAAAATCGCACACAAACTAAAAATGCTCTATACTATATGGTGGTTGTTGTCCGTCTCTGATATGGAAGTATGCAAATAAGTTCTACAAATTGATTTGAACCATGAAAATTGCATTAGCTACATTGTGAGAACTTCATTTAAAAACAAATACATTCTTTATCAGTTTATTTAGTGCAACAAGATGAACAAGATTATTTTTAAGGGTAAGTTGTGTTTTCTTATGTAATTTTTTAAAAATTATTTGAAATTTCAGGTGAATTTGAAATATTGCGCGTAACCCCGGATCTGTATGAACCTACACTGGAGGTAGGTAAAAATTTCCCATTTGCAATTTTTTGTTTAGCATTTTCGTTTAGCTTTTGACCGAAGTTTTTCTTAACCATGAAAATGTGTGCAAAGCTACGAGAATGAAGGAATCCCCAGAAGCCATTGCTGAGTTACATACTTTGATACGGAAAGTTTTGTCCTATGGCATATCATTTGCCATACGACATTTACAGAGCGGACGCATTGTGGCCGCTTCAGCCAATGCCATTTTTGTAAGTTTCTAATCTTTCCAAGTATTTTTCCATTTTAATTCCTTTTTCTTTCTTAGAACCATAAGAGACCCTGCTCCTATGACGATGTTGTGGCCAAGTTTCGCACTCCCACTATGCTTAAAATATACGAGTACTGGTCACACTTTGAAAGGATTTTTAATATCTACAAAGAATGGCAGGTGGACTCAATAGGAGAAGTTGAATTTCTTGGCACTCATCCGGATTTTATGCAACGTGGCTTGGCGCTTGAAGTTTCCATACACAGTTTTCAATTTATTCGTCTAATGGCTCAAGGTAAACTACCGTCCGGAGTACTTGCTCAGTTATCGGAGGAAATGCAAATCGAAAGACCTGAGGCAGTCGTAACGGTTCCCTCATCGGCGTTAGTACAAAAATGTTGCCAGAAATTGGGCCTGCAGTTGATAGCTAAAGTACCGTTGGCTGAGTTTAGTTTTGAGGGTAAAACATTTGCCGAAATAATCGGTTGTGATCCTCAACAATGCTCCGAGATTTATGCGATTAGAATTTAGGTGCACAAATAAATTTATAATAGAAAAAAAAACACACACACACACAAAAACCATTATCAAATATAGGGTGGCTAATGAATGCTGCTACACAAAAAAAGTCAAGTGATAATCAATTTTCTGTGTTATTAATCGGCTCAATTTTTATGCAAGGAAAGACATTTGATTGGGAAGATAAAACAAGAATTTTGATTCTATTTTTTCATGAAAAAAAAGTTCAGGCTTATTTTTGTCGATGGACGATCATGAGTCTCGTAAAGAATAAAAAATGCATCACACTTGCTGTTCATTTAACTGAAGGTTAAGTACAATCACATTTTAATATCTGACGAATTAAGAAACTACAAGTGAAAACCAGGACCACAATGGGACATCTTTCGACATCTACTCATGCCAACTAATGCACCTTTAGCAAGCACAGGATTATAACTATGATGGGAATCTTAACTAGGCACTGCTCCACAGGGCATATGACCATTAGGATGCGTTTGCCCCATCAGAACTTCAGATAGAGATTGTAAAAATCCAACAACTACCAAATGATTGCACTGAACTTTTGGGAAGTCTAGTAAATCAGCAGTTAGGGGACCTGGTTTTTTTTTTTTTATCGAATAAGCAGGTTTTTAAATGATTTTTGCATAGATCCAACAATTCAAGATGACTTAAAGAAATCAAATTATAACCATAATTGGGGCTAGTCCCGCTGCGGGCTTGCTTATGTTTAAGAAGTCACTTATTGAGCTCTACGGTCTATGGTCGTAATAATTAAATTTTTAAAAATTATTAAAAGGCATTAAAATTATTATTTTTCATATTTTCATATTTTTTTCATATTTTTCAAATAAAGAAATGCGGCAATCATTAGTTCCCCTGTAAAATAAACTATATCGCGTAAAGTTCAACTTTTGTAAATAGAAATACCCTTTTAGCTGCCAGTTCACTTCCTGGTTTTCCATATACTTAGTTTTAGACCATACAAATTGCTTCGTCAACATAGTCACGCCTTCATTTAAATCATTTAAATATGCAATTATGTTAATTTTTTGTTTCCAGTGAAATACGAGGGTCGACCCAAAGGTACATAGAATTCAAATGAATATATATACAAGAATATAAAAACGAGAAGGCAAAACTTCGTCTGTGCCCAAGTTTGTAGAATGAAAATGTTAGATTTGATAAATTTCAAGTGTTTAGTAATCTGATTAACTGCTATATTTAAATTGTCAAAATTCAGAAGGCTAAAAATAAAAACAAACAAGTTTTTCCTAATAAAAGGTTTTTTTTACCGATCGGTCCTATGAACGCTATAGGATATAGTCATTAAATTTTGATAAATTTTTAAGAACTATTTGAAAGCAATTTATTTATTATTGATGAGTTTACTAACGTTGTTATGGAAATCAAAGATGTTATTTTCAGAAATCATTTTCCTATGGCCTATATAGTCCCCCGATTTGGACCAAATTTTGCAGAACTGTATGAACTCATATTATATATCAGCTCAATAGTTTCCAAAACAAAACAAAAAAATGAAAAAATTGTAAAATGAAACTAAAACTAATACAACTTATTTGGTATTAGTATAATACAAGAAAGTATCAAATTGATGTTTATGGTATTAGCATAAACCTATGCCTATTAAATTGATATGTAAATGTATCAATTCGAAACTCACACATTTTTAATGTCATCGAATGTTAGTTTGAAAATTCGAGTCTTGCTCCTTTCGCTGTACCAAATAAATCGCATAAATGCAACTGCATCTTGTAATTCTCAAGTTATGATTCAGCTCATTGATGATATTAACCGATGAAGACACAGCGGGAAGAAGAAGTCATTCTGATACAAATTAGTATCAATTTGATTTCCTCGAAAATATCATTTTAATACTTTCGAAAATATCCACTTGATATTTGGATTATTAATAGTTTTAATAGTTCAATAGTTGCAAATTGATGTCTAAATAGTATTATTTTGATGATTACTATTTTTAGGGTGAAGTTTATGGAGTTGGAAAAGAATATTTCTATACGTTGCAAACTTTGTGGCCGAATTAATATACAAATTTTAATTCTTTGCAGAGTTGTTAAAAAAAAATTACGATCACAAAGATTTAAGCAAAGGTTTTCTGTATTTTCTTACAAAAATTTAATTTTCGCTTAGATCAAGGCTAGTGATTTCCCAAGCTGACCAAGCCTGAAGCTGGGAGCTTTACGATATATTTGTCCGATTTTGAACAAACTTGGAAAATTTGTAATATTCACGATTTACAAACCTAACGACGCTTCTATTAAAAATAAAAGAGTTTTTATTACTAGACCTATTTTCAGACCGATCGGTTGTATGGCAGCTAAACGATATAGACGTCTAATTTTAATCAAAGAGATACTATGAGTATAATCCTTTTCGTATTTCAAGTATGCAGTTTCAAAGAACATCATCAGAAAGTAATTTTGCGATTTATTTTATACTTCTATTACCAACTCTAAATTTTTAATAAATATTTTCAAGCCAACTACTCACTAAAAAAATTTCCCAAACAATTCCCCAAAATAATTTTTCTGATAGAAAATTCCGCAAAATTTGTAACTCTAATTATTTTAGACTTTTAGTTGGAGCACCACTTTTGTATTAACCATGGTAAATTGACATTCCCAGATATAATTTGTATAATTTTTTCAGAATTTTAAAAGGTGTCAAAGGTGGTAAAAATAATTAAAAGAATAATGTTAATATTTAGACAGGGAATGTATTGAAGAGGTTAACAAAAAAATGAACTGCTGAAATCAACATTTAATAAAATATTCCGTGTACCGAAAAATATTCTTCAAGCATACTTTTGCTTATAACTTCAAGATTTCTTGATTTGAGATAAATATATTTACTTTAATTGCTTAAAACTTATTGAGAAAAAATCATTCCCACAATTTAGACAGAATTTTTTATTTTACCTCTTTCATTATCTTTTAGGCACTCAAGTTTTAGCGTTTCTTCTGTCGTAATGACATTATTCTTTTAAGCTTTTTAGATTTTCAGCAACTCCAAAATCCTTTTTTAAATTATATTCGACAAATGTCTAATATCGATCTATTGGTTGAAGCTCTGGAGCATTTGGTGCTCATCTTTCTTCGCATCTAGGTATTGTAAGATCCTTGGTATTTCTCATGACATTCACTCATAAATTTATAACTGAAATTTATGAAATGAGACTTGATTCGCGGAGAAATTTCAAAAGAAAGAAAAGAACGAACAATGTCTTGCCCCATAATGGCATTTTTCGCGCACACAGCTTGTCAAAAAGTTTTGCAATAAAATGCACGTAAAAATGCCACAACTAAACAATGCGCATTAAGTTTATTGTACAACCAGATGATGGCAGGGTCGAACCAAAACTTTGGGGTCAATTTCACAAACCGCAACAAAAGTTGCAGAAGCTCCAACCCCACGGATTGCCCAAGGCACTTGACGCATTGCCAGTTGAATTGTTTTATTGCCATCCCACCCCCCCCGCAATTCCCCAGCACCACTTCAGGGTGCAGAAGCATTCGCGCTGCATGACTTTGTAAACTGTCAGGTTAATCAATGCAACTTTTAATTAGACAAATTATCAACTTCGACACGGGCCTGTCTTAAAGTTTCAAATTCATAACGAAATAAAGGTAAGTTGTTACAAAACCCCGAGAGGAAACCGTGGCCGAAAACTTTCAGACAGCTTCATTATTAATCATTATTACGGGTGGTGGTGGGTAATTTGTCGTAAAAAGGTGGGCGGAGGAGCAGCAGCAGCTTCCAAAAAGTTGCCACTTAACTGGTCTGCTGACTTTTACCTCAACTTAATTGATGCATTTCAAATTGGTTTCCATTTGGAAATTGCCTCAACCGCACACACACATGGCAACTGGCATCGACTTCAGAGACTTGTGTCCTGCGGTAAGGATTTGTAGCTTTGACAATTTGTGTGTTGATTGCTTGGGCAATTGTGTTTTTGTGCTGTTTCGATGACTACAAATTGACTTGTAGGCTTAAGGGATTTGCTAGTGGAAAATGTCAGATTCAGTTTTTCATTCACTTCTCCTCACTAAATTGTTAACATGTGCCATAAATTAGAACCCAGCCAGACTTTTGTCAGTTCAAGGACAGGCCATAAATAACCAGATATGTCTGTTCGATCTACATACATATGTGCATACTTTTGGGGCTCAGCTTCGCACCGGAAACGGATATACAATTTTGGTAATTTTCGTGAGTGACCAAAATTCAAACTCTCACCCGGAATGTCGGGGCATAAAAAGGAAATTGCCAGCAACTACAACACAAACAACAACAACAACAACAACAGCAAAGGCAAAGGCCAAGGCAAGGCTTTGGCCAAAGTTTTGTATTTGTTTTTATTGGCGTGAAAAATGTAATAATGGATTTTGCTATGTGTGCGTGTGTGTGTGTGTGTGTCAGAGCATGTTGCTCTACTTTGCGTTGAGTATAATGTGTGGCGTATGTTTTTTGGGCCTGAAGATGTTTTTTTGTTGAAGTTTTATGTTCTCTACTTTATGATCTGTTTTGTCAACACTTTTTTATATAAAATCTTTTTTTCGACAGACTTTTTGTAAGAATGTGTTGCCTACTTTTGAGCGGTTTATAAATTTGGTTTTCAATTTTCCTTTTTTTCTCTTGTGTGGTAAAGACTTTGTGGAAAGAAGCTTTCATATGTGGTGAACGTGGTAATCATGGCGGGATTTTGGAAAATTCCACTCCCCCGAAAAATGAGCGGAATAATTAGTTTGTGGTTTGTGTTCAAGGCAAATCGATATTTTTGGGTCGATCAGCATAAAATTCGGTTTGTAAGCAAATAGATGCTAAAGTATTTTTCTCATTTGGTAAAATTCACCCCTAAGGTGGAGGATGGATTGTTAATATTAGGTCCATCTATTTATATAAAAGCCTTTTAGGCCAAATATATGGATATATTATTTAACTAGGTCAGGAAATGGGGTTACAAGACGAAGAAATGAAAAACTACTAGGAAGGTCCGGACTACTATTTATCAGTCACGTGTACGCGGATTTTGAGTTAAACTTTGTATAAAGCTAATGTATGTAAAATTCGGTTTGTAGCCTCTACGATAGAATTAAATTGAAATGTTATTTTGTATTTTGTTAACATCCATATTTCCATTCAAAACTTTCCTGGCATGTTTCAAAATTGAAAAAATCACGTGTCTAATTATTTTGTATACTTAGGTTACAAATGATTCAGGTCATTCGGATGAAAAATAACTATGAGCATAAAACACTTTAGGATTTTGCATACTTTGCTTCCAAATCGAGTTTGAAGACGATCTGGTAAACAAAATGTTTCTCCACGTAATCTTTTCCGGGCATTTTCCGACCCTTCTTCCCTTCTTCCTACTTGCATCACATATGGAAACAATTGTCAATATTTCAGCTTTCTATCTCTATCCGTTTAGACTGTGCGTAGATGAGAACAAACCCTTTTGTTTATAGAGATGAATAAAAACATCGATTGCAATCGGTTGGTGGTTACTAATTTTTTAATATTATACCTAACTATGCACTATTGCTGAGCTTAGAACGCTATCGTAGAAAACAAAAATAGTTTTCACAGTAATAGCTGAAATATCATATCAAAATTAGGTGAAAAATTTAAATAAAGTAGTTTCAGAAAAAACCCCTAATGTTCTGGGCTAATGGTTACATATTTTCAAAATGTTGAAATTTCAAACTAGATTTTAGTATAAAAAACTTGTATGTTTCGCAATTTATTTAAACAAAAAAACTCATAGTTTTTGATCAGTAATAAGATCTTCATAATCTAGCCAAATTTAAACAAAGTCGAAGAACGACATCATTAAGCTCCTAAGCAAACGCTTGGACTTTTATGTTAATTTTTTTTTATCAAATTCTTTACTAAACCAATGTACAGGCTGGAATGACACTTTCAATTTTTACCGACATTTTTTTTTTTGCCTCAATTTTTAATCAATAGACAAAAGTTTGTGTTTTGTGGTATCGCAGTCATTAACTCTTACTATGTCTCGCTTATACCAACTACATTTCCCAATAGAGAACAACCTGTGACTAAACTTGTTCCTTAAATTTGCAAGTGTCATTCCAGTCTAAACCATATTCTTGTGTCTTTTCTCAAATTATTTACACTTAATTCGGACAATATATAATTTTTATCACTTAATTGATGCGACAACTTCGCCAATTTGAAAAGAAGTGCTCGCTTGCAGTCTATAAAACTCGATTTTATATAGGACCGCAGATATCTGCAGTTAATATTGGACATGTCACAATCCCAAGGACTCACATTAACAGAAAATATACAAGTTAGCTTAAATACAAGAAAATCAAGCTATTTTCATTCCAAATAATTTTCTTGTAAATAACTACAAATATATATGCAAGGGATTAATTTTTTAGATTTAAAGTTATTCCAGAAGTAAGTAATTTATCTTACTCCGGGTTAAAGTTTCGAGAAACATGCATTTTTCGGTTTCCTTTTGTGCAGTCGATCAGTGACTGGAAGTTAACGAAATAAAATAGCACTGATGCACAAGCACAACGTTTTCTAAAATTCTACAAGCCCAATTAATATATAGTTAAACAAAAGATGTCTTGATGAATTTGGTAACCGATTGAAGAAGTAAAGAAATTTTTATTTGATATTGAGCAAATATTGCTGTCAATTTGGTTTTTAAAGACGAGGGGTGTGGGGTGAAGAAACTGAGCGGAGAGAGCAAGCAAACTTGGAGTGCGTAGCGTTCAAAACTCTTGGATCCTGATCAAGAATTTTCATTATTTGCGAAATTCTGACATGGAAAATTCTTGATCCCTAAATAAAATTTAATTTATTTCCGAATGTTTTGTTGGATGACCTTATTATATAGCGTTTGGAACGATTTTTTTTGTGCACATTTTAATGCTATTATACTATATGGGAAAGATGAGATGTAAGTTTGAGTCGTTGTGGTTTATTTTCTATTTAATTTTTTTTTTTTTTGTATTTTTGTATATTTTTTTGGTATTTCCAGGAAATACCTGGACATTTAAAATCTTGCTTCACCAATTTCTAGCAGAGGAGAATTGTGAAAGCACTGGAAAATTTTTGACAAAGATCGGATTCTAATAATATTTATTATGACTTTCAGTTTAAGTTCTCATCTTTGATACCCACCTAACAACCTTGCAAGGCATTCTTCATCAGCCTTACGTATGTACAGGGCAGAGTATCGATGCCTCGTCACATTGTTGTGTATTGTCACTTCCGACTGCTGCCTGCCTGCCATTCTTTTGCTTTTCCATTCACTTTGCCTTTTTCCATTTTCTGTATGTTTTCTGCTCGTGTGAAAATGCGCCTAAGGTCATGGTCAAGTATTCTGTATATACCAGAAAGAACTCTACAAGCAATTTCCTTTATTAAAAGCCATCCTTGTGGTGTTCCATTTATTTTTACTTTAAGAGCCTGTAGTGGTACATCAATCTTTTTTTTTTTTGCATTTGGACACTTCCATATTGCCATTGGCATAACATTTTTTTTGGCAATTGTTTTGGGTCGATTTGTCAGCTAGCCAACATTTATGTATGTATTTTTTTCAATTTTCTATCTCTGGTAAAAGTCACTAAACAATTTAGCTGTCGATTCGCGGTTCGATTTTTTTACCAACCATTTGCATTTTCACTTAGTAAAACAGAAAGAGAGAGAGGGAAGAGCTAGGACGGGGGGACGATGAGTTCAACGTGCAGTGAGTTATAAAATTGAATTTATTGCAGTTGAGTGGAGCGTTGTTATGGGGTGGGGGCTGAGTGCAGTTTTTGATTTGGCAAATATGTTTTGGGGTTTTTCGTTTTTGATTGAATTTTCTACTCTTTTTCAATGTTAGTTTTATCAATATATTGAAGTAGGGCTCAATTGTTATATATATAAAAACATAGAAGTATGTGCCAATTAAATGTGTTCCAGCCTCCCATTTAGATGTTCATTTGTGGGCTGTGTTCATTTTTAGTTGCTTTTTACAGCGTAAACAATTTTTATTCATTTCTTTTTTAGTTGTCGTAAAATATTTTTAGTTATATTTGTAAACGTCTAAAAATTCATTATAATCTTTAATTTATTTCAGGTTTCATGCTCAATGGAGCAGCATTTAGTATCTTGCCCAAAAGTTGGCAATAATATTGTAAAAAAACACACTTGAGAACAAGTGTCGCTTTACCTAGCTCCCCCTGTGTGTGGAAGGCAGCCCACCCGCACTTGAAGCCTGGCAAGTGTGGCCAATGCTATATGTATATATATACATTTGACAAGCATATGAAACACTTGACAACAAGCAAACAAACAGACATGACAGGCTGGCACTCCAAACCACTCGACATCCGCAGGATGCGGCACATATGCCCAGGATTTCCAACAGAGACATAATAAAGTGACAGAGCATTAGAAATTGGCTCTCAATATGCGCTAGTACCTAGAATTGAATTGTTCATCATTGCTTGGAGTAGGTTTAAGGTTGACTTCAATGGCCAATTGGCTTAGTCAGAATAAGCTATTGCTATATTGTGGCAGTCTGAAGACATTTTGTACTTGACTAAGAAGAGATGTGGCGGGTGGCTGTATGATTATAAATTATGATGTGGCTTTAAAATCAAATAAAAATAGAAGGGAACATAATGTTTTCACCTCTACGTTGGTATTGCCCTTATAAGTATGCTATGGATTTTTTACAGACGTCTTAAAGATGGACCTAGGAGTCGGAGCGGCCATATAATGCAAAGAGCCGGAAATGAAGCTCTCCTACAAACTGCCAAACCACTCCATATTTCAGCCGGAAGTCTTCGCAATAAAGAAAGCAGCAGAATTGGCAGAGTTACAGGCTACAAGCAACAATAAAGTAAACTCCAAAAATGTCCTGTCTGATAGAAAATCACTAGACTCTAACACACCTCATCTGCACATGCACGGCAAAGATTGCAACACTTTTACACCCCTTGGATGGCTTTACTAGAAGAGGCAGCCAAGAAACCCCTCACAAACATACTGACATTTGCCAAAACGTCAGACTTCTAAGTCCAGATGATCTGCAGAGAGAGAGAGAAACCCGATTTCACTGAGGACCAAACGGTCTATGTGGGGCCCCCCTCCCGGGGCCAGCCAGAACTATACAATTTTGAATGGGATCTTGGACCGGCGTTACCGAGTTATGGCTATGTCCAAGTTTCATATAAATAAAACTGGCTCTTTATCTACTTTAACAAATTTAAAAAAATTAAACATTTAGATATTAAAATTGGACTTACCCTATTTGGGTCGTTTTTGGTTCGAAAGCTATTTCTAGAACACATGTGCAGGGCTGAAAATCGGTTTTGAACCGAACCGGTTTGAACCCAGAATTGCGACCTTTCATTTACTGTGAACCGAACCTTGAACCGAACCTCTTGTGAAAAAAATATCTGAACCTGAACCTGTTCCGAACCAAAACTTTCGGTTCGGTTCAAAAAAAGTTACAACTATTAGTTAAGCGGGCATTTTACTGATAAAAGAAGTAGCATAGACGAACAATTGCTCGAAGAAGAAATACTTAAAAATATAAATTGAATTAGTATATTCAAGTAAACAAAAATTCAGAAAATCTATAATTTTTTTTATATTTTTACAAGTTAAGTGCTCTTCTATACAAATATGGTAAAACTTGGGACGAACCAAAGTTCGAACCAAAACCTAAGCACAAAATCCTTGAAACTTAAATTTCTGAACGTTAACCATAAGTAAATTTTGGTTTTTTGGGATTGCTGCCCTGCACATGGGTACATCTAAAATCCGAAAACTCTAGTCAAGGTATATCAAATAAAATTGTTCTGTACTATCCCAGAAAGCATTTTATGAAATTTTCGATCACATAAATATTATATGCTATCAAACAGTTCGGCAAAATTTAATTAAAATCGGACATAGATATCTCTCGTCGATATTTCCCCAATGAACCATATCTTTTGTTGTGGAGCCTGCTAGTAGATGAACTCCTACAGTGACTCTGGTTCAAGGGCATAACATGTCAGGGATACGCCAGATACATAGTTATAATAGCGAGAGGAAAATATGAGGAATCCCAGTGTGATATAATTCAAAGACTGAAAGGAGGTTGGGCTCAACTCACTCGTAGATGCAAACATAGCAGAATAAGAGAAATATGCCTATCTAGCTGCCTCATTACACCAGAGAAAGAAGTCAAATATCTCGGAGTTGTTTTTGACAATAAACTGCGATTTGTGTCATGTGGCCCTAGAAGTTCTGATGGCGTTATCACCATTTCATCACACGATTGGCCAGAAGAAAAAAGCAACACTGCTAAGATTGACAGCAGAGGGAGTAGGCAGGAACAGCATGAAGAACCAAAAAAAACTCTGAGAAGTTGGGGAGGGAAATTCCTATAATTCTTCAACCCAGAGACAAAATGGTAGCAGAATTACACTTTGACAGTAACTTTATTGTTTACAAAAGTAATAAGAAGGATTGGATATTACTAGAAGAGACATACAAAATGGAACCACAAACAAGCATATTTCAAGTCGAAAGCCATTTTCCGATGAGCGAACATTAGTATGGGAAAGAACTACCAACTACTTAATGCGCTCAGTTGCTATAAGATCACCTCCAAGTTGGTCTTGGAGACAAAGAATTAACTGAACCAATTAGATAACAGGAACAAACTGTCCCTACGCTGAATACTGGGACACAACAACATCAACGGAAATGAAATGGCGGATGAGCAGGCGCTGATTGGTCCTGAACCTTATTGCGGCATAGGCCAGCACACCATTAGAGAACTCCTTAGAAATGATTAGAGAATACCTGGGAAAACACCAGGGAACTGTGACAAGCAAAAGCCATAATTGGGAACCATGAACACAAAAGGTTCTAATAATTAATCCAACAAGAAAAGAAAGCCCTCAATATTCTGACAGGCCTCTACATAACCCCATCGGACAACGAAGTCACCGGAATAGGATGGGGATATCAAACACCCAACTTTGTCGATTCTGCGAAGAGAAGAAAGAATCCGCAGAGCACATAATATCACACTGCAATGTCCTGGCAAGACGCAGATTCAATATTTTTGTAAAACATAACATAATCTTACATCTATATCCTTTATATACTCTTTCGGTTAGATCAGTTGGAGCAAGCTTTCAACTGCCAAAGTTAGCTTTGTCTTTTCCGTTCTTTTTTTCTTGTTTTAATTTAGCTCTCTTTTTCCCCGTTGTTTATTTGACAGCATTTAATTTAATAGTTGCATATGCTGGGCATGTTCTCTTTGTGTTCTACACTCATTCATTTTGGCCCGTCTTGTCGTTAGCGGAAGCTGCTTACTTAATATGCATTGCACGTGGTTCAAAACAATTGTGGACATTTTTTTTTGTTGTTGTTTTTTGTTCTTCTGGAATTTGCCGCAACTATTTGTGACAGCCTGACGCCATTTTCCAGCTGCTGTTGCGCATTTAAAGCTGTTAAATTTCACGCTACGACAAGTTTTTTAATTAGCAAACACATTTTAGAGAAAGGAAAAAGTTTTTCATGACATTAAAGGCGGTTGGAGAGGTGAATCAAGCTTAATGTGTATGCGAAGCACGCGATGCGTTTCAAACTTGGCATTAAATTTCAAATGAAATTGCTGTCTGCAATAGGATACTCACACACACACACACAATCTCATAGCCTCAGCATGTGTTAAAAATCAGCGCTGGCAGCATTTGTCCACATCACGTATACGTCACGTATACACAACTTAAAGCTTAAGCTTAAAGCAAACATAACGCATACGACACGTGCCATAGAAATAAACTTCAAACGTTACATTTTTATTTTTTTTTATATATAAATAAGGTAGGCAAAATGCTCATGCATAAATCTCTTTAAAGTAATCATCGACAGCAGCAGCTGCTGTAAAAGTTTTTTTTAAACAACACTCAAAGTTTAAAAATTACACCAAGTATAATAACCGTATACGGTAGCTGTCAAAATAAATACAATAAAGCGCCGTACGGCCAAATGTCAAAATGTTTTACAACAAACCCATCATCATCATCAGCAACAGCATCGGCATCCGCATCCACCCACAAGGGGGGACATCAAGGTGCAAATTCAATAAAAATAAAAAACAGGAAAAAGGAAAAAGTTGACAACCTTATCGAGTTCTTGTCACGCCCCCAAAAAAAAATGTTACTTATCATTTATTTCTTATGAAAAATTTGGCCTTTGTGGGACATTAAATTCAAAATTGCTTTGCTTGTTTCAGAGACGGAACGAGATGGTTTTCCAGTTCAGTGACAGCTTTTCATTTGTGTTCTGTTATGACACAAACACACACCACACACACACACACACACATATAACCCAAGGAATTCGCCAGGCAGTGGAAGAATAAGTCGACACAAGTTTTATCTTTACGCTTGCCTGGTTTTGCGGCAGCCCCTCCAAGTCGGAAACAAAGCCGAACAAAGTAAATTCCACGGCAATGAAGTGTAAAAATAACAAAAGCAGCTTCTACCTGTGGTAGTAGCCGGCTCCGGCTACATAGTTGAAATTTAATTTCACAACAATAGCAAGGAACATGGAACTGTTGCCTCTCCCTCTCTCTCTCTCCCTCCACCTGAAGTTGACCAAAACTTTTGGTTTAAATATTTCCTTTTAAAGTCATTACACAGTTTGTCCCTTTGTGTATTTCTGTGCTTCCTTTTAACGCACATTAAACTGGTATGTCTGTCCTATGGTTTGTTGTTTTTCCTCTAGAGTTCCTTTGGTAGCCATTTCTTATGGCCATTTGGCTTTTTATTGACTCGATGCGCTGCGAAATTTTTTTGTTCAATTTTTTTTTTTTTTTTTTTTTTTTGGCTGTCACGTTCTGGCTTCCTTTTGGGAGTAACCCAGAATTGGCTTAGCCTCCGCTCAGTTCTCTAATTGGAGCCTCAATTTGTTTTGTGTGTGTGTGTGTGTGTGTGTGTGTGAGTGTCTGTGGCAATTAAAATTGTTTGCAATTTGCACGTTCGTCTTTAAAGGCAATTAAATTGTTTTAATTAGTTTTAATGACAATCATTTTGCACTTGAAATTGTGTTTGGAATGCGGAATAAGTAAGAAAAGTGAACATTTTTACGTTTAATTGGCTAAATTGAGAGCGAGTTGGGGCTTTGAAGAGTCCTTGAACACATCTTGTATCACTTTCCATTTACTATTGAAGTTTTCCAAAATAGCTCAAAGTGATTGTTTGCTATTTGGATTTCATTTCGATATTAATTGTATTTAGTTATACTAGAAAATCCCTTTGAGTATTTTTATGAGCTATATTGGACCATATTCTTATAGTGTGGGTTCAAATCTATACAAATGGCAAAAGATCCCTCTTTTTGGCAGGGATTCTGCAGATTTTAGTGCCGATTATTTCGAACCATAATTAGGAAATATTCTTCTGCTTTTTAGAAAGATTCTAGATAAGTTTAAGTCTGATTTCTATCTGTCACATAAACTAACAAACATCTGAGTCAAATTAAAGTTTATTTGACACATATATGGAAGATAAAAAATCGGCCCTAAAAAGCTAAACTTATAATTTACTCGTTTATTTGTAAGACTACGTGTCAGATAGTTCTATGTGGAAGATCAGTAATCGGACCTAATCTGGGCGACAATAGAACAGACAATTTCTTAATTCTAGGTCGAATATTTTCTGAGTGTTGAGATACCGGTACGTACCGGTAAACCGAAATAAAAATCTTTTTACTGAATCGGAACCGAAATTAACTGACAACCGAAATGGAACCTTAAACCAAAATTCTCATTTCGGTACGCACCGATATTGGTTTGGGGATTAATCCCCGATCAGCAATGGTTTTTTTGAGTTTCTTACAAAAATTTCATTTTCGTAACCATTTGGCTGATCAAGCCACAAGCCGATTGGAATATATTGGAACTATACGATATATTCATCCGATTTTTATCAAACTCGACAAAATTGTGTTAAAGCAGATAGTATTCACGCATGAAACTAATAAAGAAAATTGCATTGAAAACAAAAAAGTTTTTCTCATTAAAACCAGTTTTTGGACCGATTGTTCCTATGGCAGCTATATTATATAGTCGTCCGATCCGGCCGGTTTCGACAAATGTGCAGACTAAGCGTATTAAAAGACTTTTTGCAAAGTTTGGTCAATTTAGCCTTAAATCTATCAAAATAGCTTGCTCATATACGTCTTCGTTTTGTAAGAATTTGCTGCCCACCGCTGATCTAGAGTATATATACTTTATGCTTTCCTCTGCCTGTTACATACATTTGCACGAACTTAGTATACCCTTTATACTCTACGAATAACGGGTTTAAAAATTGGTTTAAGTTGTTTTCTAAATTGGTTTTGTCAAAATATGTTCTAAGGAAGTTAATGACACCTATGTCATTAAGTAAGACCATTTCTTGAATATGGGTCGTGAGTCTGGTCGCCCTATTATCATAAATATCAAGATCAACTGCACAGAAAAACAAGATCCATTCGTAATGAATTATTAACATTAGACTGAACGTCTCCAGCAGGAAATAATTTTTTATTGTAAATGTTCTAATTTGCAGGGCTCAAAAAATTCACAAAATTGTATAGTTGACGTAATTAAAAACCAAATCTCAATATATTATGGTACAATGTGCCATAATCCATATCCATATCCTTTTTTTGAGGATATGAAGTAAATATCCTTTTAAAATTTACATATCCCTTGGATATTTTTCAGCTCCATTGAATGAAAAACTAAGATCAATTTAACATTATTCAATCTCAAATGGATGAAAAAAATGGATATGGACTTATCCAGTCCAAATGAATATGAAAAATATCCAATGAATTATCAAAACATATCCTTTTCTTCTGTGTGGAATCGGTTCAAAAACAGTTCTTAATTTGCACTCTCCGAGGCTTAAACTGGGAACTTCCACCTTACGAACACAGAAAGCGCCTAATCCAACCTACCTTCTCTAAACCGCCGAACTTGCCCTAAATTCTGGTGCATAGTTATAGCCGCACCCAATTTTTTTTAGTGTACAAGTACTCAGAGAGGGGAGAGCAACAATTGTTGAATGCTGATAAAAAGAGAATCAAAAATAAGATAAGCTAGAAACAAAACAACAACACTGGCAATGAAATATAACCAATTAAATTAAAATTTTTGGTGCATATATATATTGCCGCACTGTATAATTTCTCATTCTGTGTTTGGTTAGCGATCATTTCGGTTGTGTTAGTATATTTGATAACACTAGATTACAATTTTTTAAAGGATTTTACGATCCCGATCATTTGGCAGCCAATCCCGATGTAAAACTGTTTGCTGAGTTCGAAAATCCAAGACCAAAAATATTTAGGTGTGACCGTTTTCAAGAAATCGCGAAAAAGCTAGATTTTTAAATGGGAAAAAAATTAGCTTTAGAAATTTGTGAATTTCTTAAGTGATGTCTTATTGATTTTGGAACTAATAATTTTTCTTGAAAGGTAATTGAATGTGTTATTAATCATATATACACAATTTTTTGGGCGCTATTGAGGTTTTTATCGGCAACTTTGCTTTAAAAGTGTCAGTTTTTGGAATGAGAGCAATCGCATCCGCTGGTACTGAAGGGAATTTTTTGACTCTGTCGCTTATTTTGACATCTCTCAAATTGAAATATATTTGAGCTCTATTAATTTATTCCCTGATCTATTGTACTTTTTAATGAACTAAAGCAACAACAATTTTATAGAATTTGAAGCTCTTGACAAAATGTTTTTCTTTATATAAATTGGTGATAAAACTTCCATCAGGATCATTTGGGCTCTCCTAGATATTGGAAAAACAAAAATATTCTGCATATCTCAAAATTTAACCGACTCAAGTCTTTCAGTAAAAGGGCTTACTTACCTTACACTGTCTAATCCAAACAAATCCATTCTAACTACCTATTCCATTTGAATAGTAAAACCCACCCACCCCACACACATATTGTGCTTTATTGCTCTTCTCCTTCGCTCAATATCAAACTGTTGCCCTCAACTAAAATGTTAGCATCCATAAAAGTTTCCTTTTTTGGTTTTAGCGTTTGGCCCTAAATGAATTTATGTCATCGGCACTTCATTTTAAGGCCCCTAACAAAAAAAAAAAAAATAATACCAAACTACCCCCACCTAACCACACACACACACACACTCACAGCCCAACAAGTTTGTGTCTTGTGTCTGACATTAAATTAATTTGTTGCCTACAACTTTTGGTAACGGCGAATAGTACCCATGGGTAGCCTTGGTAGTTTAGTTCTCGCCAAGAACTTGTTAAAGACGAAAGTAACAAGAAAAGTTTTAAATCATTCGCAGTGCCAATGTCGTGGCAAAAGTTCTGGGCCAGCAGCCAAAGGGGACAACCAAACAACCGACCGAACGACAAAGAAGCAAAAGAAAGGCGTTTGTTATGGATGTTGTAACTGTTTGGCCCTGCAGAGGCGTGTCAAGGTTATGTTTACCCCAAGAGCCGCTGACAAAAATTATGGGTAGTGTAGTGGCCCAAACACCAATCCTGAGAGAAAACCCATTTGTTGCCCCAGGCACACTTTGAGAGGCAAACACAGATGCACACACATGTGCCATTGTAAATCTTTGCCCTAATAGCAAACGCTTTGGGGAAATGTTTATTTTAGCGTCTTACGCTGCAGACAGATGGTATCAAAAATACACACAAATTATGTAAACTATTTATGACAGGCAGTGCGAAGAAATTTTGATAATCATAACACTATTAGTAATGTCACGGGGTTTAACATTAAATGTGATAAATGTTCTCTTTTTTATTAAACGTTTAAGGTAATTGAAATTAAACAATTTTTATATCTTTTCAATTTTTGATTTAAAAGAACATGTGCTGGGATTTGCGAAGAAATATAAGTACAAGTTATGAACTGCAAAAAAAATGTTAAAATTATAAATTTTTCGTTTTGATCGTACCAATTTAAACGTATACACAACATCACAATCAATTGTGACAGTCTTTGATTTTAAAGTGCTTTAAATGCTAAGCTTTGGATTTCACAGTAGAAACAAAATGTTTGTGCCATAGCTACTGTGGCTTTCGGCTGATTCTTACAAATATTGGTAATAATAATTCATTTACAGATGAGTATATGTAGAACTTAAGTTTAAAATACAAGATTATATAATTTTTCCAATATATTGAGTTGAATTGGTAAAGTAGGTGAATAATGTTGGCATCTTTAAGGTTTATTGGAGAAGGGTCTGAAAGGAGGGTGGTTAGGTTAAGGTTTGTGTAGTTTTTTCTGTGGCCTTGGAGTGATAGGCACTCGTTTAAGACATGCCTTATAATGAGAGCGGCAGTAGCTTTGCAGAGATGGCAGTAATTGGGGTTGGTTTGTAGAAACCGATATTCGTGAGTGAGAGCCTCGTATGTCCGAGTCGTAGTCTTAATAGTTTTAATTGTTATTTTCTCTGTAGTGATCAATAGTGTTTTTACTGGAGTTCATGGACTGGTACCAGAGTGAAGTGTTTTCTATTAGATTGTTGTTCTTGGACCTTGTTTTATTTATATTTGGCTTTATGCCTATTGTAGTGCAAACGGTTATAGATGTATAGAATGTATAGAAGTATAGATTGATTATTGCAGTTGAGAAAAATGCTCCTAATGCGATTAGTATTTTCTATCAATATTGAAAAATAGTGAAAAAATTGACAATTGCTAAATATCAATTTATTTGAGAAACACAAAGCAAACAGGTAATTTTTTTTATTTTATTATACACTTAATAAATAGATCATAGCTAATCAATTTCTTAGCGAAAGGTCCCAGTTCTTTGAAAGAAGGGATAGCATCTCCAATGACTGCGGAGTTAACATCGATTTTGGTAACCATTTGCTTTGGCAACAAACCCACCCCCAAAGGTAGAAGGGACGGATTTATTGCACAAGCTAAAAGGAGCACTAAAAGAAACCAGTATAAATCCCTTATACTTACCCTCGGAGTGGAAAACTACTTTTCTGACAGTGTGGGGGTTGACAGGATCAGCGCTATCTTTAGGACGAGATGTGAAACACTTAGCCTTAACTGCCCACCACACGGGAGTAACACGCAGCAGGACTGTACCCTTTGCAATATGTGCATCAAGGATGATGTGGAGAATATGGAGAATGGCAACATTGGTCCAGAAATCGTGAAGCATAAACGTGAATATATATTAATATTTTTTTTTGTATTTGAGAAACATAATTTAAATTTCCCGCCAGGCATAAACATAGTATACGTAAAAGTAAAATTGCAAGTAAACTTGCACTTATATTAAAGCACACACTAAAATGTAAGCACACTAAAAATAAAACAAAGTTTACTTATACTGGCACTCAACTAATACTACGTTTATGCACAAATAAAAAAATCATGCTTTTTGCCCTTCAAAGTATGCTATGTTTATTAATATAAATAATTAAGAAAAATATTTATTTATTAGTAGCCCTTACACTCATTATTTTTGTATACCTTTGACTGCTCCGACAATCTGAGTGAATGTACAGTGTGGATTATGTAAGATGCTGCCATAACTTCCATTAAATTTTCTCGTTCAAAAAATAATAATTGAAGAAACTAAAGTTTGCATACTTTGAGGGTCAAAAAAGCATGATTTTTTATAAGCATAAACGTAGTATATGTTAAAAAATTTAAAACAAACGAGGTGTGCTCTGAAATCTGCGAAAAGCGTCGTCAAATGGTAACCAAATTTATTGGGACCACCTGTGTTTAACGGAGAATTGAATGGACTTTAACTATAGAGTTTAAGAAAAAATCGCTTAGAACAAAATAGTTAAACCAGTGGTGGGTAAAGTTGAAATTTCATAAAAAAGGGTACAATTTTCATATCTGTAACCCGCATTTCTCAGCCATCACGTTGAATCTATAAAGCCACGGATTATAATATATCAGATTCATTCCGTTGCTATCAGAATTGTCAAGGTTTGAAACAATCGGACGGTCAATGCGCTAATTATTTCAACTTAATGGAGGAAAAAAGGCAAAAAGCGGTTTTTGGGCCATAACTTCAGATTTTGGGGGTGTATTAAACAAACAAATGCTATACTCGACCTCCTCTACAACGTACGATAGGTCATTTCAAAAGTATATTTTCACTGTCACACGGTGTAATCGATTGGCATAATTTGAAATGAAAGAAAAGAATTCAAATTGCCTCTGACTTCAATTTCAATTTTAATTTATCCCAGCGCTACAAGTACAAAAGTTGACTTATAATAACTTTTGCTTTCCACATATCATTTAAATATTCTTAAGGCCGTTTTCTCATATTCATTGTTTTGGAATCTTGCTGCTCTTTAAGAAAATATGTGTTGCCTACTTTTAGGAAGTTTTTAAAATAGTTTAATAAACGCGTCCTAAAAGCAGGCAACATAAATTTCCCAAAAAACACCTAGTTTGGAAAACCATGAAGATGAGAAAGCGGCTCTTAGGTTTTCATATTTATTTACAAAATAATATTAACTACATACATTCAAATGTAAAAAATCACAGCTAACAAAGCAGTGTGTCCGTTTGATAATTGGTGGTTTTTTAGTGTTAAAGGGTCACACTCGAGATAGTAGTAGTTCGCTAATTTCTTAATACTAATTTGTAATGCCATACAGAGAGCTAATAAACCGGGCTATGTAACAATTAATACATCTCCATCCCAATCTTAAACTGTTAATATCAGAATTTTGCTTTCAGAAATTACAACGCACTTCTACTTATTTGTGAAAACTCTCGAACTATTCAAAAGAATTTAAATTTATTTGAAAGTTTATTGCTGCAATTTTTCTTTTCATTGAAAACGTTGTAACGCTTCGCATATTGACAAACTTCAGCCACTTAAAGGAGTACGGTGGCAGGGAGGCAACATTTTTACACATTACACGAACATTAGCTGTAAAACTGTACCAATTTGTTGATCGTTTGCCTCTGCATTTTTTCCAGCCACATTTTCCCTTTTGCACGCTGCAAGGGCTTCATTAAAAGCTCGACACAGCAGTTGAGTAAACCAATTACCAGCTCACACAAAATGTGATTATAGTGCAAGACTAAAGCGGAAACCCACAGAAGCAACAGCAGCAGCAGCTGCCTGCAACAAAATGAAGTTAGAAAAAAAATGCGGAAACTGTGACTGGCACAGGGAACCATAAACAATTTTATGAGGAAAACTGGGTAGCTTGTTAAATGATTTAGTGGCAGTCCAGGGCGAATGTCCGGGCAATATGATGTGACATGCACTTAAATCAATTTATGTAGAGAGAAACTCTTTTGACTTCCAACACAAAAAAGGGGAAAAACTATTAAATTGTTCCATTTTTCCAGCTGCACTTGCAGTAAATTAAATTTGGCCATAATAGACTACAAGCATGCAGCATGCAGCAGCGAATTGCAGCCAAGTGCAGCCGTGTATCCTTGGGAAAACTTTTGCATATTTGTAGTTACATTCTGCTTCTACTTTTCGCCACATTGTCTCTGTGTGTGTCTGCTGTTGTCTTTGCCAGTTAGCTAACGCATAAAAGTCAACTCTGGTTTTTTACTACTGGCAGCTGCTTCTCACATTGGGGGTCAGAAATGGTCGCTATGTCATCCCCTTGCTTGACTGTCACTTTGTTTTCCCATTACCCAACTACAACACTTCCTGGTGATGGTAGGGCATTGTCTAAGGACAATTTTCTAGTCTCACTTTTGTATGGCATACATTGCGGCGCCAGTTCGTCAGCTCTTCCTGTGTGCCAGTTTTTCCTTCCTAGCCATATATCCTCTTACACAAGCTCCAGCACTTTTAATTATGTAGGGAATTTTCAGATTTTCTCCTGTGAATTGAAAACTGGCGTTAATTTAATTAACTTGCATGCATTTCATCATTTATGGCATATTAGTGGTAAAGTGAAAGTATTTTACACGCATACACATGCTTAATTACTTGGCTGACATTAACATTACGTATACGCTCTGCTGCACACATTTGGGCTACAAGATTGATGACAGCTTCTCCATCTTACTTGCTTGATTGATTGATTGTGGCCTACGGTCCTTTATCAACAGTTTGTTCTTAGCAATTTTCACTTATCATGCAAGCCCTGCAAGTTTCATATACTTCCAAATCCTTCAACTATACATTAACAGCTGCCTTAAGAATTACACTTCAAAAAAACAGGGGCAATCATTATTATAATAAACAGAAATTTAAGTATTTCAAAGCAGATAAAAAACTTAAGAAAAGTGTTTAGTCTTATCCATATTTTCGGTATGATTTACTTAAAATTGCATTACGTCATATAAAATGTATGTATTTTCTCTTTGAAACTGCGGTTTCTGTGCTATTTCCTCAAAAGGCTGCATATATGTTGGTTCTGACTGTTTTTCGACCGATCGGTCCTATGGCAGCCATTCGATAAAGTCAAGCAAATTTTGCGGAGCAGCAGGTGGTTAAATTTAAGAAAGCAAAATCATTTTCAAGTGCTACACAATTCTGGAAAAATTTATCAAAATCGGATGACTATATCATATAGCTGCCATAGGAACGATCGGTCTAAGAACTAGTTTTAGTTAGAAAAACTTTTTTGTTTTCCATCGAAGCGTTACTAATCGTGGAATATATTAGTTTTATATGCTTCCACACCATTCTGGAAAAATTGGTCAAAATCGGATCTCTTTAGCATATAGCTGCAATAGAAACGGTCGGTCTAAGAACTAGTTTTAGTGAGAAAAACTTTTTAGTTTTCTATCGTAGCGTCCCCAATCTAGGTATATATTAGTTTTATATGAGTCAACACAAGCCTGGAAGATTTTATTAAAATCGGATGACTATAGCATATAGCTGCCATAGGACCGATCGGTCGGAAAATGTGTTTTACTAAGAAAAGTTTTTTTTTATGGTATCAAATTTTTATCATCAATGATTTAAAAGTTTGAAATATCTGATATCAATACCCTTATATATATTTTACCGATTAAATCAGTTGGAGTAAAGTTTTTCAAGTGTATTAAAACTTCGGCACAGTCGAAGTAAGCTTTTCCTTCTCGTTTTTATTTAACACCCATATTCCGTCCGATCGGTCATAGAACAGCAATAAAGATACAATCATCCGACTTTGACCGTATTCTGCAAATTTGTTTGAAAGCATTTGATATTCATAAAAGCTGTGTTATAGAACGCTACAATTGAGAACAATCAAGTTTTTCTAAATATACCCTTTATTTACAATGTGGTCCTATGAAATCTGTACGATATAGTCATCCGATTTTCTCCGAAGCTTATAGTACTATTTGAAACCATATAATATTTATAATTGCTGAGAAAACAAACGCTGTTATGAAGATTGGTTTTTTTTTCCCTATTTTCCGACCGATCGTTTCTTTGATAGCTATTAGATATAGTCACTCGATTTAAAGCAAATTTGCGACTTTTAAAAATTATGACCCATTTTCAGACCGATAATTCCTATAACAGCTATAAGATATAGTCATACGATCCGAACGTTTCCGATATATTAGCAGCGTGCAGTTGAAAGAAGACTCTTTTGCAAAAATTATAAATAGGTAGCTTAAAAACTGAAAAAATCTGATAAAAATCAACTCAGCTCGTTGTCCAGATCAAGGATTTATATAATTATAAGCAAGGGGTCAAATGATTTCGATTAACGATTTGCCAATGCAGTGATTGTTGATGGCGATTCTTAAATGAGCCAATCACGATATCAGAAGAGCGATTACCGATTGCTCACCTCTGCTGCAATGTTTTGGTGTTTGATGTTTTCAGTGTGCACGACTATTTATAATACTATTTTTTGAAAAAAGCAATTAAAGCCACTTAATCTGTTATAGCTTGCAATCAATGAAATTTAGCAAAGACTGTTCAGCAAGCGTAAATCAGTAATCGGTAATCGGAATTATCTGCTGAATGGGCCCATTAAATTTAAAAATTACATTTTCTAAATTCCGTCAAAAATAATGTTTACTACCGAAAAAAAAATATATATGTTTCGTCCATCGGTTTCGACCGGAACCTTTTTGACTGTAAAATCTGGTGGCAGTTTTAGATGTTGCTTTCTTATAGACATGGACTCTTTCAAAATAAGAGCAATGATTCAGTAGGACACACTAAGGCAGCAGTCATGGGCAATTTGAATCATTTCGATGATCACGCAAAGAAATTTTTGGATTTGGGTCTCTCTTTTACCTTGAGTCCTCCTGTTTTTGAAAACATTTATCACTACAGCATTACATCACTTTTAGCGATTTCTCGCATCGAGACACCCTTACTGCTAAATTCAGGTTTTTGACCATTTCCAATATCAACATTTAATTATTATTAAATATTAAAGCCTGTCCGGTGTAATTACCTAAAATGCAAAAATCATTTATAGTTATGCACCAGCCCAAAAATAAATTATTTCAAATAAGTCAAACAGATTTAACATTGTAGTTGTTCTTTTGCACATAAAAAAAAATGTATTTTTGATTCTCTTTCACTTCTCATTTACAGTTTTTTGCTAGTCCGTTTGTAACAAACTGTAACCTGAATTAAGTGGATACATTTATAGTTATGCACCAGAACTTTTATACTTTATGGGGTTGAAATTGAAATATTTCCAAGCGTTATAAGCCCCTGGCAAAAATTATGATTCACTTTAAAAAAAGTTTAAATAAGAGTTAAGTTCGAGGATGTTGATACTGTATGATTATGTGTTTGATATAAAAGTTAAATGGTGAATATGCGGTACATAGGTGTGTACAGAAGTACCTAGCCCTTATTCCTACATTCAATAGCTTTGTTCCTTCAAATGCCCACTTAGCACATTAAACGCCTCATTACCTTCACATTCATTGCACAATTTGACATATCAATGCGTTCATGGCGGGTCAAAAGTGCGCAATACACAACTCCATAAATCCTTCAGCAATAACCCTGTCAACCTGCTGCACCTCAACTGCTACCACCCCCTTCCACAATTGCTCACACACACACACAGTCATAAGTCAGCCAAATGCCACTGCACGTACCGAAAAAGCTTCAGCGTAAAATGGTGGCAAACTAGCAACGAGTTCCGTGCTAAAAAGTGTACGAAAATCAGCAACTGGGGGAAGCCAACTGTGGGTGACCTAGCACATTTCGCTACTTAAAGCCACAAAAGCCACGTACATACACACACATACACATACACGTACTAGATGAGAAGGCGTCTTTATCACCGCCATTGTTGTTAATTTTGCAAAGGCTGACTGCCAACTTAGCGCCGGAAACGGAAACTAGAAGCACTTGGCTGTTGGCTCGGCGAGACGTCTCTGCTAATGTGCCCACGTGTATGTGTGTGTGTGCAGCATTTACAGTTGAATTATGAGCGCACATAAATAAACTGTCGTTGGCTTTAGCGACAAAAATGGCGGGCAAAGTTTCCTGCAAAATTACCTGAACTATGTCGTTGACACGAGCATTATTTTCCTTTTTTCTCGTTTTTTTTATGTATATACCAGGTAATTTGCGAATTGAATTAAATGTGAGAAAAGCTTGATAGACTGTTAAGTTTGCCTAATTCGACAACAACATTATGTAAATCCATTAAAGCTGTCAAAATCAGGTTAGTGTGGAATAAAGAGAGAAAGATATACAGTCAGACAAAGGTTAAACAAAAGGCCACCGCAGGGCAAAGGAACTCTCTTAAAAAAGGGTTTATTTATAAAATACGAGGGCCGTTTGATGAGGCAGTTACTTCTTTTTTTGTACGAGTTGCTCGTAGAGTAAAAACGGTATACCAGTTTACAAAAGATTACACTGGGAAGTCTACCAAACAGTACTGTACTGCTCTCCTGCGCTTTTTTGGTGTAAGTTTATAAGTTGTTTATAATGTGAGCAAACACAATTACCTAACCGCGAGACGGCAAAACTCACTAAATAATAAAAGAAAGAACGCCAAATAAATTACACATTTTTTTAAGGTAATTTAAACTTTTCATGTGAATTTTAATATTTTATGTTAATATTAACATTTTATGTGAATATTAACATTTTATGTTAAGACTATCATTTTATGTTGATATTTACATTTAATGTGAATATTTACATTTTATGTTAATACTTAAATTTTATGTGAATATTATCATTTTATGTGAATAAAAACATTTAATGTTAATATTAACATTTTATGTAAATATTCAAATTTAATTTTTATGTTAACTTTTGTTAATGTTAATATTAACTTTTTATGTTAATTTTTATGTTAACTTTTTATGTAAACTTTTTATGTTAACTTTTATGTTAAATATTAAATTTTATGTTAACTTTTTACATTTTATGTTAATATTTACATTTTATGTTAATACTAAAGACATAACCCCGGCGCGCTTCGCTTCGCCACCATTAGTTTAGCCGCCAAAATGATGAAAAAAACGTTTGGCAATGACTCCCCCCCGCCCCCATTTTCCGACCATCAGAAATCAGAAAATTATTTTCCACCTAGTTGGCCCATTAAGCGTACAAACGCTGAAACGAACCCCGGCACCCATTATCCGACCTTGAGGGTGGGTATGCGCAAAGCTCAAAACTTTATCCTATTTTATTGGCCCAGATCGGCTCACAAATAGCCATTGTCACTGAACCGAAATACGCCCACCATTATTCTTGCCTGTGGGCGGAAATTCTACCACCGAGAAATCAAATGTCTAATTATTTTCTATAATGTGTTCACAAACCGATTTTGAAGCCAATCGGATTAAAAATAGGTTTTACCATATAGAATTTTCCGGAATTTCCCGACTTTTCGTTTGGATTTTCCACCATTGGAAAATATTATGTCTAATTATTTTGCATATTATCATTACAAACCGAGTTTGAAGTCAATCGGAGTGTTTTCCATTTAAAATTTTCCGGCCATTTTCCTTGTAGGTGGATTTTCCACAATCGAAAAATCTCATGTCAACTTATTTTGTATACTATCGCTACAAACCGAGTTTGAAGTCAATCGGATGAAAAATAGTTTTTTTCCATATAGAATTTTCCTAGCATTTCCCCACCTCGCTGCAAACCGAGTTTGAAGTCAATCGATCAAAAATAGTTTTTCATATTGAATTTTCCGGGGTACTTCTTTGTGGGCGGATTTTCCAACATTTGAAAATCTCATGTCCACTTATTTTGCATACTATCCTAACAAACCGATTTTGAAGTCAATCGGATGAAAAAATAGTGTTTTCCATATAGAATTTCCCAGGCATTTCCCCCACTCTTGGGGCGAATTTTTCCAACATTTGAAAATCTCATGTCCAATTACTTACATACTATCCTTACAAACCGAGTTTGAAGCCAATCGGATGAAAAATAGTTTTTTACCTTTTGGAATTTTCCGGGAATTTCCCCGACTTTTCGGGCTGATTTTTCATCATCGGAAAATCTCAAGTCTAATTATTCTGCTTAACATCCTCACAAACCGAGTTTGAAGTCAGTCGGATGAAAAATAGTTTCTTCATGAAGAATTTTTCCGGCCATTTTCCTTGTGGGCGGATTTTCCAAAATCTGGGAAACAGGTGTCCAATTATTTCGCATACTTTACTTACAAACCAAATTTCAAGTCAATCGGATGAAAAACAAAATTTTCACCATGAGTAGCTTTTCTCGGGAGTTTTCCACCCCTTAGGGTGGAATTTTCCAAAACCCCCGCCTTAGTGCTCACTTTCAACTCATAAGGAAACTTCTGTGAAAAATTTCAGCTTTCTATCTCTTACCGTTCAGGCTCTACGTTGATTGCCAATCAGTCAGTCAGCAGACAAACTCTTTTATATATATAGAGATTAACATTTTATGTTTATATTAACATTTTATGTTAATACTTAAATTTTAAGCGAATATTATCATTCTATGTTATTATTAATTTTATGTTAATACTATCATTTTATGTTTATGTTAACATTTTATGTTGATACTAACATTTTATGTTAATATTAACATTTTATGTGATGCACGTAAAAACCAGCGCGCCGAACTCTAAAATATATATAAATCTTTTTAACCAACTGATTGACTGATTCTTCAACGCGCAGGCCAAACGGTTAAAGCCTTAGACCTGCTTTTTAGACAGTCGATTTCATATGTAGCTTACTATGAATGGAACTGCCCTCGATTTTCCCATTTTATTGCAAGTATTCAAGTGTTTGGTTTGATGAATTTAAATTTCACAATAATCCCTACTATGGCCTGATGGCATACTTAACTTTGCTATCCCAAAAATTTGTTTCACTTGTAGACCCTTTTTTGTTGTGAATACAAAAGCAAAACCTCAATTTGATGGAAATATTTTTAGAATGCTTTAAAACTCGTATATAGAAATTGTATTTGGGTCAGGCGAAAAGGGCCCCAGCAGCACAAAATATTTGGATATTTATTTGTTTCTTGCTTTTGCGCCATTTTCAATTTACGTTTACAATAATTCAGCAAATGCAGAAATGCCAGGCAATAAATTCGCTAGAAACAAACACACACACACACTCGAAATGGACGCAGAGAGCCAGCACAATTTATTTGGCAACAAACGATTTACTTTCCACAAACCCCCAAAAAAAAGTTGTATAGAAAATGTAAACTCTTTATTTTCTTTATTGCCACACTCACACTCAAACTTTAACACACACACACACACATTAGCAATTTATGTTTTGCCATTTTCAACTCGAAAACATAAGGGGCATCTCTCTGGGTCATGTTGGATAGTGTAAAACAAATACTGACAACTGCAATTATACAGTAAAAACAGTGGGGGAGAGTAGAGTAGGAAGGCGAATGTAATGCCGGTAAATGGCAATGTAAGTGCGGTTTCGTAGCAAGAGATTCGCTTGCCAAATGGCCAGTTGGGGCCACAAGAGAAGAGCAAGTGGCACGCTACGTTTTTTTTTATAAGCTGTAAAATGGATGCTTTTAATACAGATCCCTCCTGCTTCTTCATTGTATACAAAAAATGGTATAAAAGGAAAATGGATATAAGCCATCTTTAATATGATAAAAATGTATCAGTCTGGTTTACAGAGAGGATTACTCTAGAGTTGACAGTATTCACTTAAAGTTGCAGCAGCTGAAAAATGTTTATTGCTTTGTCGTTGACTGGCAATAGGTTCCTAGCACTATCATTTCAGCCAAATAATGATAATAAGCGGAAAGTTTTCTTTTGGCCACTGCTGTTGACACATTGGCTGATTATTAATATATATTGTGAAGATTTGTGAAGTGGAAATTATTTAAAGACCACATTCCCTTTTCTTCAGTTATTTAAAATGTTATCTTGTTCGACATCGGTGGGCACCACTTCAGGTCTTACAAAGAAACTGAAATTTGGTGGGATTCACAGTCCTCCACACAATATTTTTATACACTTGAAAAGTGTATATTAATTTCGCCCAGAAGTTTGTAACGCATAGAAATATTCATTTCCGACCCCATAAACTATATATATTCTTGATCAGGACGACGAGCTGAGTTCATTTCCGCTTGTCCGTCCGTCCCGTCTATCCGTCTGTCCGTCTGTCCGTCTGTCTGTCTGTCTGTCTGTCTGTTTCTACGCAAACTAGTCCCTCAGTTTTAAAGCTATCGATCTGAAATTTTGCACAGAGTCTTCTTTTTACTGCACGCAACTAATATGTCGGAACCGGCCGGATCGGATGACTATATCATATAGCTGTCATAGGAACGATCGGTCGAAAAATAAGACTTTGAGAGAAAAATTTTGATTTCCATCGTAGCGTCACCAATCGTAGTAAATTTTAGTTTTTATGTTTCCACAGAATTCGGAAAAAAATTATCAGAATCGGATGACTATAGAATATTGCCGCTTATAAACGGACGGTCAATAAACTACTTCTAGTGAGAAAAACTTTTTTGTTTTCTATCGTAGCGTCCCCAATCTATATTAGTTTTATATTCTTTCACATAATTTTGAAAAAATTTATCAAAATCGGATGACTATAGCACATAGCTGCCATAGGACCGACCGGTCGGAAAATGTGTTTTACTAAGAAAAGTTTTTTTATGGTATCAAATTTTTATTATCAATGATTTAAAAAATTTTGAATATTTTATATCTATATCCTATATATATTTTACCGGTTAAATCAGTTGGAGTAAACTTTTTCAAGTGTATTAAAACTTCGGCACAGTCGAAGTTAGCTTTGCCTTCTCGTTTAGTCCAAAGTCTCTAAAGACACTCAGAAACAATGTTAGGAGATGATGCCTTTGTTGAACGAAGAATTTCAAACAATCTAATCCACACCAATTCTGAAACTTCTCAAGTAGCGACAGTAGATTGTGCTACCAGAAGCTACAAAGCATATCCATCTCCTGGATTATTTAACATTATAACGGCCCACCTCATACTACACAAAAAAAAAAAATTGTTAAATGCGGCATTTACTATCTTTGGCTATAAATTGATGTATTTTGTATTTTACCAATTTAATAGAATAAACAAAATTGCAGCCAACTGTGCGAGTCTTTGATCTTAAGTGCTTTTGCTTTCAAACAACAAGTTCAACTTTCGATTTTACAGTAGAAACAAAATGTTTGTCATTTTAGATCAATTGTGAGCGTTTTGTTCACAAAATGCTAAAAATAGAATAAATTAAAGAATCCCTGGTTACCTGTTACCTCGCGAGAGCGCACTGGTCGAGGTCGTGAGTTCGAGTCCCCGAGTCCCCATGCGGACTTCCCTAATCGCCGATAATTTTTTGAAAAGGACTCCGTCAATCATCATAAGAGAATTCAGACGGAGTGTGTTTGTCTACGTGTGTTTGGGCTACGATAATAATCCAAAAATTTTGGAGGCTGTCCCAACCAAAGTGGCCCCATCATACCGAGATTCATTCAATGCACAATGGTCCCAAAGTTTATTTATTTGTTTTTTTTCTCTGTGGCATAAAGTCCAAAAAAATTGTAATTTGTTGAAAAAACGTTTTATTTTATAAAAGAGTATATATATCCCAGGGTCATAGAATCGGAAAAATTTCTTTATGGGAAGCCCTGAAAGTCAACCATTAATTTTACTCAAAATTTTGTCAAAGGGCATAGCCGGGCTTACTAGGCGTATTGGCCCCCAATCCTATTCATATTTCAAGTATGCAGTTTCAAAGTACATCAACTGAAAGTAATTTATCGATTTTCGATTTTTTTTATACTAAGTCTAAAATAATTGGAGTTAAAAATTTCACGAAATTTTGTAAGTCGCGGATTGCATTTTAAAAATCAGAAAAATTATTCTGGGGGATTGTTGACATGCCAGCTATTGGCATAAAAATTTGGGAAGTTGTAGAATGGATAGTTGGCCCGAAAAACGCTTGTTTTGGAAATGATAAAAATAGTTATATAAAATTCACGGTTAGTACCAGAAGTATAAAAAAAAATCGATAAATTGCTTTCAGTTGATGTACTTTGAAACTGCTTACTTGAAATATGGATAGAACTGGGGGCTGATACGCCTAGTAAACCCGGCTATGCCCTTTGCTTGAAACGTTTAAATTTTGGAGTTTAATATTAACTTTTTGTTACAAGCAGCTTTAAAGTCCACAAAACATAGGTATAGTTTTTTCAACAATTCGAATGTAGAATATGCGCTACGAAATTGAAATTCGCTCAACATTCCATTTGTGGACACCCAATCTGTTAGTCTCTTATTTAAAATTGAAATTTGAATATAGTTTTCTGCCTCCGCGGGGTATCCTTTTTTAAAAGGGGGAATTATAACGCTTTCTTTAAAGCAGGGTGAGATTTCTGATGTTGATAGAATTGGGTAAAAAAAGTTGTCATTTGGTGAATGCAATTTGGTGTCACATGCTTGTAGAATTCCATCGGAATAAGATCGTTTCAAAAGGCCAAAAGATACATTGCTTAAATTATCGCACATTTTATCAAACCGTGGGTCTTTTAAGGGAGGTGTTGGCATCGCTGCTTGGGTTATACTCGCGAGCTGGTCGTCTAAGTTTGCCGCGATCCGCTGAGAGAATCGTTCCTTCCAGCTTGCATCTCCATTCCACATTTACTACAAGAGGCATGTGATCGGACTATATCCCTCTCATAATCGGAAGATCTGTATGGAGTTCGTCCCAAAGTACGCTACATAAATAGTAGTCCATCGTAGAGTTTACCTGCCCTCTGATTAACGTTAAATCTCCATTTTGATCTCTTGGATTTCAAAACATAAATGTGTTTTCCATACAAAATTTTCCACTTATAGTGATTCAACATTGAAAAGTTCAACTGTCCTCTTTCCCCATTATGTACAAATATATTTAAAGCATCATTAAGCTAATTAACATTTGATGAAACAAACAGGAATCGGAGATAAATCTAATTAAAATTCATTTCCCATTTTCCCATTTAGGCATTCAATAGTATCCATTTTCAAATGCCAGCGAAATATTTGTCATTTTGCTGCACACGAAATCCCATCACATGATTGCTCATGTGTGCATTGAATGCATTTGGAAATGTCAATTCTCATTTTTGAAATGTTTTATTTTAATTTTTTTTTGATGATGCAGCAGCGACTGCGCCAAACGTCAATATTTAATGGCAAAAAAAAACAATGTTTCTGTTTAATTCGCACGAGTGCATTTTGGTTATGCATTCGAAAAGCCAATTTGAAAATTGAAAATTTTGTAACTGCTTAAACTAAGTATGCCAGCGCAACTTGTTAAGCCAGTTTGTCCCAGAACAATTTGCATCTTCACTTTCATTGGCCAGCATTGGGATACTGGCAAGACAACTGTCTCTGGCCAGGCTTATGGCAATGAACTTTATGCAATGCTTGGCAAAAGAATTCTTGTTACTTTATCAGTATCTATCACTTGGCCCCGGAGAGCTGTCAAACTAGTTTTTGTTCAATGAAACTGAAATGAAGCTTGTTTCTGGTTTTGTGTGTGTGTGTGTGTGTGTTTGTTTGTAACATGTTGCATGCCACATGTGGAACCCAATATCCAGCACAGTCTTAAGAGAAAACCTTGTTGTTGTTGACCTTAAGGATATGAAATGATAATGTTACGTTCTAACACAAATATATGTATACGATACGATATTGTGGCCTTTGGGCGGAATGCATATAAATGAGAGTAAAAGAGCATTAAGGATGTGTGTGATATATGAAGATGATGTGTTCCTGGCGGCAAATACAGTGAAAGAAAAGCATCAAGGAATTAATGTGAGTGAAATGGAAAAGTGCTATGTAGGGAAACTGAAAGAACAATTAAATTATTGAATTATCAGAGAAGTATCTGTAAGAAAATAAAATATAAGTTAACAAATAACTAAGAAAGACGACTGTAAGCGCTAATATACCAGGATTGATATACACAATGCTTATGGCAGACTTCAATACATATTATGAAAATATTTTGTCAAACAACAACAACGCTAAGAAAAGTATGGAGAACAACCTGTTGTTGCCGGGTGATTTGTGAGTGTGTATTCGCATGCCTGGCCTCTGTCTCTCTCTTACAGCATTTATGCATGCAAAATATGGTATAATAAACTTTTCAAAAAATGATAAATTTGCTAGACTAAAATTTTTCACGAGGTAGGTTAATTATATACACATATATCACTGGTTCAAGATCAGTTCCAAACCCGCTGAACTGGTTCAAAAGCGGTTCTGAGCCATATCTCAGAAATTATTGATGCTACACTCAGAAAAACACGACTGGCAGAATTCTAGTACGATCGGGATGGAATTTATACCCTTTTGTACTTAGAATTTCAAGTATACTTTGTTCTTGGGTGTATTTAAATTAAGTATGAAACAGGGAATAATACCGGAACCAGATCCGAAACCGTTAACCGAAATATACTGTTTCAAGCTACGTACCGGTATCGAAACCGGGACCGATATTTAAATTTATTGGATTACCGAAAACCGTTTACCGTTATAATAGGAACCGAAAAACCCGGAACCATACCAAAACGTAATACCGGTACTGTTTCGGTTTCTTATTATTTATCTTACTGATTTATGATAATTTCAAATATACATATAGAGAAAGTCGCCCTTAAAGAAAAACCAGAATCCAACTCTTTTTATACCCGTTACTCGTAGAGTAAAAAGGGTATACTAAGTTCGTGCAAATGTATGTATGTATGTAGGCAGAGGAAGCATCTCCGACCCCATAAAGTATATTTATTCTTGATCAGCATCAATAGCCGAGTCGATATAAACATGTCCGTCTGTCCATCTGTCCGTCTGTCCGTCTGTCTGTCTGTCTGTCTGTCTGTCTGTCTGTCTGTCTGTCCGTCTGTATGAACACCTAGATCTCAGGAACTATAAGAGCTAGAACTACAATTTTTTCAGTGTAGACTTGTATTTTCTGCACGCAGATCAAGTTTGTTTCCAAATTTTGCCACGCCCCCTCCCGCCCCCGCAATATTGAAAAACCTCATATCTCCCACAATTTTGAAAATAGACTGTTCGGATCTTCTAGACATATATTTTAATCATCATTACCTCCCGATCCGCCATACATCATTTTTCGATCAGATGAACGATAGAAAAGTTCCCGCCCCCGCAATTTGAAAATTTCCTCATATCTCCCACAATTTGGGCAACCTTACCCTGAGTAACGGGGATATCGAAGTCGGGCAGGGCCGACTTCAACTTACGCTCTCGTTTAGAAAAACTTTTATAAAAGTACCGGAACCGAAATTCGGTTCAGGGTTAATCCCTGGTATGAAACATTCTTAAGTTCAAAAATGACCGTTAATTTTATTTAAATGAAAACAAACATTCTTGTATCAATAATTTTTCGTACTTAGAGTTCGCCGATAAATTCTATAAAACACATTCTTAATTCAAGTACAAAAATTTCTTAGTTTAAGTACGAAATAATAGTAAATTGCCAAGCCAAAAAAGTAAGCAATGGAAAATGCGAAAAATTTCAACATGAATCTGTCCTTGAAATTCCCAACTGGCTCTATCACATTACTTATGGAGGGACGGTCAATTTCTGGACTTTTTGGACATTGATTAGCTCAAGGCAATAAGATCTTTGCAGCCATATTTGATTCGATAGAGAGACATTGTTTTAAGAAGAGGTGCCCTCGTGACTTGAATTTCAACGTGTCTCAGTTTGTCACGCCATGTCACGACATGTCACGACGTGATCGTGAGAAAACACAATCTTCCGTGCGTAAGTATGTATCCGTGATCCGTGCGAAATTCACGAAATTTTTTTCGTTTATATTTGATTAATAATATTATTCCTAAAACTGAAAAGCTTCTAATTTCGTAAATTCGCGGCTCGCAGTGTGGCCAAGAAACCCATAATAGAATTAAGGTCTCTCCAGGCAAAAATTCTGGGGATGTTGATCATGCGTGATTATTCGTGATCCCTCCTTCAATCGTACATGAATCGTGCATGACGCAGAACGCTCAAAAATTGTGTGAGTGAGTCGAGCGTCGGGAGATTTTTATTTCGTGAATCGTGCGTTACGTAAAGGAAAAATCGCTCACGCGCGCATCTCTAGTTTTAAGCACAACCTGGAAACAGCTTAAGAAATTAATGGGCCTTAACCAATAACCTTTTGTTCTTATTTTATGTACTTTTATTTGGTCTCAAGAATGTTTTGGGGGACTAATTTCGAATTTATTAAACTTTAAGGACAACAATATGTTATTTTTGTAAGTACGCAAAGTTTTGTATTGAGAGTTAATCGGGATTGACTTAAGAGTTCAACGATCTAAAAGTATGATCAAAAATATGTAAGTATAGTTGAAAATGTACTTAATATATCTCGGAACGATCTAGAATCAAGTGTTTTGAGATTGAAAACCTTTATGTTGTATCGTTTTGAATGTCAAATGACAAGCTATTCACAATGAAATTAAGACAACATAAGGGCCTACTAGATTGTCATGTCTCAAGCGTCGAACATTGTGAACTCAGCCTAAATTATATAGTGATAGACATTTCACTGGTTCAAGACCAGTTCTAAACTCTCTGAACTGGTTCATAAGTGGTTCAGAGTCATAACTCTGAAATTATAGATGCTATGAACTTGAAATTGATTGTGTATGCATATTTTCTCAGGTTGAAGACCCGTTCCAAACAAGACTGAGCCGATTAAAAAGTGGTTTAGAGCTTTAACTTAGAAATTATTGAAGTTGTGAACTTGAAAATCGGAGTGTTGGTTAGAAAAATGGAGTCAGACAATTAAGTTAAATTTAAAATTTTTTTTTTTCAGGACGTAAAAAGGATTTCATATCGGTTTAACTCTATTATAACAATATCAAAAATTTTTAATATCGTATTTTTTGATTGTTAAAAATGTTTACATGCCTTCGTATACATTCCTCTCAGTGTAGCTACCGTGAACAATGTGAAACATGAAAAACAATCAAATGGCAGGGCAAAAAGCTTAAAGGAAATATGCAAAAGGACCAAACCAAACAGAACACGCAATGCACACAGATAGAGCGAAAAGCAGGCAGACAAAAGATTGCCTTAGGTTTCCCATTCATTCATTCAGTCAGTCGTTCATTCATTCATTTGCGAGAAGATGTGTTCTTACACATGTGTGTGTGTATAGGAGGGAGTATATATAATATGCGGCCTCTATGGCTGCTTTTGTTCAACATGACAAAAGACACGACAGCGAAAGCAGCAACTAAAAAAAAAAATGTGCTCTTTTTGTAATGCTTTTAATGCTTTCAAATTTCTTCTTAGATTGATTTATGACAAGAACCAGTCAGTGACAAATCAATAGGCAAGCTTTAAAGGTCACACCCTGTGCAAGGAAATGGCAACCAGGATTACAATTTTGAGTGAAGATTTTGTGGCTTCAAATTGATTGAGTTGTTTGATAAATGTTGTCTCTGCTGAAACGACATTCATCAATTTCACTTATTTGTGCATTTTAATAGGAAAATGGAACATTCTATGTCGCCCTGAGTAAAGTCAACATTTTCTACCTCTTTTTGCATTGTTCCTGCTGTCAGCTACATTCATTGTGTAGCTGATTTGCATATAGAAAACTTGTTAATAATGGCAACTAAGTTGAAGCAAAGGCAACAACTTTTCCCCTCATACAGCTTAGGCAAAAGTTTTGTGATTGGGTTTTGCACAGTTACGAGGATTTGCTCGTATTTTCTTTTACTTTATTATTATGTTTTGTGAAAAGAAGAGAAAAGGTGTCGTCCCTAAGCTTGTTTTGATTTCCCCTTGTTGCTGTTGTTGGCCCGAAAAGTTTCAACTGCTAATTGCTTGAGCTCATAATTAGCACAAATGCAAATGACTTTTTTTTTATTTTGGGTAAACCAAAAAACCAAAAAATTTTATTTCATTTATGCAAATGACATTTGCGCTTGGCGTGAAAAATTCACGTCTAATTAGTCAAAATGTAGAATTTGACAAAATATTCGTTGCATAAACAAATGCAAATGAAGGCTTTGCCACAGGGAACTTAAGCCATGATTTTAAAATGCCAGAAACTAGGCAACATTTATTTTCAGTTTCTTTGCTCGTGACTTTTTGTGCAACAGCCAGGCCAAAGACTAAGTTTTGGGGCTAACAGCGTGTGTGAAGATTTTATCATAACAATGATAAATGTGAAGTGCCAAAGAAGAATAAATTGCAGATTTAAAATACTATTTGGTTGGTAGACTTTAGACCATTTTGCAAGAAGCAGGGAATAATACCGAACCGTTAACCGAAATAAACCGTTTAAAGCCAGGAACCGGTATCGAAACCGGAACCGATATTAAATTTTTTTGAGAACCGAAAACCGCTAACCGTTATAATAGGGAACCGTGAAAACCGGAACCAAACGCCAATACCGGTATTTTTCGGTTTCTTATTATTTATTTGGTTTATTTATGATTATTTCAAATATATATTTCAACTGGTAAAATAGCAATAGCCCTTAGAAAATAACCAGAATTAATTTATTTTTTAAGATATATGTATAAGATAAAGAAAACAAAATTTCGAAAAAAAGGCCAAACTTTTGTTTGGTAAATTTAAACCCTCTTATCTAATGTAATAGATTTTTAAGTCTTAAAGAAATTATCCTTTAAAATGGAAATCTTAGAATAATAATTATATAAATTTTAGTAATTAAGTTTTTGAATTTTAATCGAATTTGCTGTTTTAATTTTTCGAAAAATGTAATAAAAGGAAGCGCTAAGGCAGACTTTGTGTTTCAATCTGTTTTAGTTTTTTTAAAAAAACTGATTTACTCCTTGGAGTATATAACCAGCGTATTATGAGCTATGTTTGACCGAAGTCTTATAGTATAGTATGGATCTTTATTTTTGATGGCGATACGGCATATTTTAGAACGGTTTGTTTCGAACCATTATTCAGAAAGATTTTTTCAGCTTAATGAGAAATGGCCCTAAGGCGAGATTGTCTGGGCGACATAAAAAAGAGAATTCCTTAATTCTAGGTTGTTTTTTTTTTTCTGAGTGTAGGGATACCACAAGAAGGGTGAACAGAAGCGTTTAGGGGAAATTCTTCGTCAAAAATAAAAAAGACTAGAAACCGGTATATTTAAAAATCGTTTTTATACCCTTGCAGAGGGTATATTAAAATTGTCACGATGTTTGTAACGCAGTGAAGGAAGCATTTCCGACCACAGAAAATATATATTCTTGATCAGCATGACGAGCTGAGTTCATTTCCGTTTGTCCGTCTGTCCGTCCGTCCGTCTGTCCGTATGCTATCTCCTCCCTCAGTTTTAAAGCAATATTGACCAAACTTTGCAAAAAGTCTTTAAATATAAATACGCTGCACATTTGACGGAATCGGTCGGATCGGTTGACTATATCATATAGCTGCCATAGGAACGATCGGTCAAAAAACTAGTTCTAATGAGAAAAACTTTTTTGTTTTCCATTGTAGCGTCACCAATCGTGGTATATATAAGTTTTGTATGCTTCCACACAATTATGCAAAAATTTATAAAAATCGGATGACTATAGCATATAGCTGCCATATAAACGGTCGGTTCAAAAAATAGTTCTAGTGAGAAAAACTTTTTTGTTTTCCATTGAAGCATCACCAATCTTGGTATATATTAGTTTCATGTACTTCCACACAATTCTGGAAAAATTGATCGAAATCGGATGACTATAGCATATAGCTGCCATAGGAACGATCGGTCTAACTAGTAAGAAAAACTTTTTTGTTACCAATGGTAGCGCCTTTCAAAAACTGCAAGGGTATTTAAAACATCGGCGTTGCCAATGTTAGCCTTCTATTTTTTTATGTGGTATTATTCGAAAAACATTTTGTTGGTCTCTTACATCCATTAATTTTGGAATACTAGAAATTTTTTAATATTAACAAAAATTATACTTGTACCGGTACGTACTGGTATACCGAAATAAAAACTAGAGTACCGTATCGGAACCGAAAACCGTAATAATTTGAAAATCAAAATAGAACCTTTAACCGAAATTCTCATTTCGGTACGTACCGGAACCGGTACCGGAACCGGTACCGGAACCGATATTAGTTTCAGGATTAATCCCTCGGGCTTAGCAATATGGATGCATCTTCCAGTCTCCAGTTGGCACATCCGGGTTCTGCCATTGGAGGAGCTTAAGTGCTCGCTCCTGTGGTACAACTCGTGGGAAGAGCACCAGCTGGGCGTTCTCCCACAGGTTCCCCATGACAGCTACCGTGCTAGTGACCCACTTGAGGATGAGGTCGTCCTTGCACTTGAGGATCTTGACTCCGAATAGCTAGGCGGCTCTGTCGAACTTGACAGCAGGTTGGACTTCGGCGTTATCCATCCTCCTATAGATCGCCTTGAACAGCTCTCCTTCGACCTTCTTGGGGATTCTTTTGGGGCCTACCTTCCTGAGTTGGCGAGAACAGCAGCTTTTCTTCGGCTTCTGTTGTTATTGAACCTCCATGTGATTCGCAGTCCGAGTCTATATCCACTGCAGCACCGCTCCACAAGTTGGTCGTTGTCGTATCCGTGGCAGTAGTTGTTGCACTGTCTTGGCGTGCTCCAACCACGACAGAGCTTTTAGTTTTGTGACCGCTGGCGACACATAGAGGGGATGTCTTCCCAGACACGCCTCCCACCGACATTTGGGCTGACATCCCAACCCGGGTTCGATCCTTAGGAACTTCCATTTTGAACAATTATTTCTGGGGTCCACCCATTGCGTTTTATGCCATTACGATTCCCATAAGAGCAAAATTGTAGCTAGATATTGTCGGTAAAAATTGAACGTGTCATTTCAGCCTTACTAATGGTAAGTAATACGGCAAGCCGTGATATGATATTGTAAGCTTATGGCAGAAATACCTTATCGATTCCATTCTGTCAGTTGTGGCTTTGACGCTTCTAAGTGGTACATGTGAACCATTCCGAAATATATACAACCTCAACCCTTTGTCTATTTATATAACCCCGAACCCAGCTAATGGATTTTGCTCTCCTCCTCTAACCTTTGCCCACATTTTCAGCAGTTTTTCAGGTTGACATAAATCAAACATTTTGCCATCGGATTACTTTCAAAGTGTCAGGCAATGTTAATGCCGCTGCTGCTGTCTGCCATTGACAAGATTTTAAGCGTTTGTCGTCTGCTCATTTTTGTGTGTTTAGTTTTTCCCATTTTGTTTTCGACAAAGCTTCCAGTCAGTCATTCAATCATCCGGGTGGAACGCCCACATAATTGACGTTAACGTTATCAGAGCATCCGTTTATATCTTAAACAAAAACAAAAACAAAACAACATTCCAAGCCAGACGAGAGACAAGCGATTTTGGTGAGATTTTGCTGCTGATTGCAAGTTAAAGCGCCGTTTTATGATGGCCACGTTAGAGTGGCAGACAGCTGTCAATAACGAAATGACATTTAGCAAGTATACGTATATATTGAAGGCAAAATCGATGCGCCAATTGCCAGCATCAAAAGGGGAAAATTCAATTTTGAGCTGGAGAACAAATTAAGTGTACTCTTTGGCGTCAGGAATCGAATTATTGCCTGGGTGCGACTATATGGAAAACAGTTTTTAATTAAAGCTCAAAAAAAAGTGTGCGGCTGACAACCCACACGCACAGAATAAATCTCAGTCAACTAACCTACAAAGCCAGAGCCACCAAATTACTGTAACTGGTTGGCAATTTCTGTAATGCAATATGCAAATTAGCGGCTGCCACGCCCACCGCAAAATGTGTGCAGGGCTTAACGATGCACTTGTCGAGCAACGCGAAAATGTATGGCAAATGCATTTGCACTAATTGAACTGCATTTTGGGGCTGATTACAACCCAAATCCTTTATTCTGCGGGCAGAGTTATTTTTGTTGCCTACTTATGTGCGCTTTGCCCAAAACAACAAATTAATTATAAACTTTTAATTGTTAAATTAAAATTCCCAAAAAAAATACCAAAAATTCCCAAATAATATAAGTAACGGTTTTCAATTATTAATTTCCAGAATTTAAGCCTTTAAGCCTGTGTACCACAGGGCGTATGAATAATGTGAATGAAGAATTGTATGAAATTCGAATCGTATTATCGATTGTTGTCGCCATCTCCCACACTTAAATGTTTAATCCTTTCCATTAACCAACGCTTCATGGCTGAGTAATGGGTAATTTACATTTTGATAAGTGTTTCGAATGCCCAGAAAAAATTACAACAATTATGCGTAATTGTTCATGCCACAAATTGGCCACTACCACAATTTATTGCTGCTTACCAGAGCCAAATGAGCGTGAAATTAGCTTACAATACGGCTCTTTGAGATTTAAGAAATTGAGCTAAAAAGCAATTATAGAATATTAAATGTGATCCAGTAATTAATTATTCTTTAATTAGTATCTGTTTTATACTAACAAAAGTCAATTTAAATGAAAAGCTTGGTGTGTGAAAAAATTGTATAAAATCGACTCTTAACATAACATAATTAATTAACATTAATATAATGCACAATTAATCCAACTGCTATGACACTTTAACAACTCAGTGACTTTTTGAATAGCAGATATTTTTCCGACATTAACTCAAAAGCTATTGAAACAAATATTAATAAGTTCAAAAAAACATTTTATCGTAGTCAATATAGCGAAATGAAAGCGACGGGTATCTTAAATGTTAAATTATTTTTTTGTAATATCGCGCAAAGCCGTAGATATGCACATAAGGATAAAATTGTTCACTTAATAACATATTCACTTTACTTAATCATCATTGCCTGAATCTAACTAAGTATTTAATTTATTAAAATAATGCAATGCAATTAATGCAATCAAATTAAGCGAACAAAATCTAACAACGCTGCCAGAAAAATTGTAGGCAAAACTGTAATCAACAATAATGTAATAATCAGCGCCAAAAGAGCGACAAATGAATCAATCTGGAATTTCTGTGTAATGATCGTCTAATCATGTGTAACATTTTATTGGATAGTATAAAGAAAATGAATATTGAAACAAAGATATTAATTTATTTATTTTTAATTTAAATTAATTAATGATTTAATCACATGATTGTTTTGTCACCCGCCTTCGATAGTGTTTTTTTTCGTTCACATAAATCATTTGTAGGTAATCTTTAAGTTGTGTTCCCTCCTGAATCCTCCAATGGGATTTTTTGTAGTGTGAGAGCAGAAGGTTTTAATCATATTTATGTTCATACCATATTTTAAAAATTATTTTTAATACCCATGTTCATTATTTTAGCCCTCTTGTGGTGAGTGGGCGGAGGTAGGGGAGGATCAATCATATAAGTATTCATCTCTTTAAAAATATTTCAGTAGAGTCTTGGACAAAATTTTAGCCCTCTACCTCCATTAGAAGTAGTATTGGCTGCTGCTCCATACAAGCGTAACCAGTGTGCAGAGCTAACTGGACTGGTTGCTCAAGACATCTAAGGGGAAAAACTTTATGAAATCCCACTAACCTTTATTGGTAAAATTAGCCAAATTGTCAATATGATTATAGACTTCAACAGAGTGCAGATAGAAGCCAAGAAAATTATTATCCCGAAAATACGACAATTTTCAATCCAAAACCGTTTTCAAAACACATTAAAGCTTTGATAAGGCACAGAAACAACCAACGGCTCATAAACATCTCTGATCTTGCCTCATCGCCTCATTTTCGAAATAACTGATGAAATTTTTTCTGGTCATATTTTTCCTTTATGAAAATTGACAAAAATAATTAAAATTAAAACCTTTTGTATTCCTACCCTTACTGCAGGATCAGTCCAGTCTATTTCTATATTGTAAAAATTATATCTGATTCTTGTGAAATCTGAATAAATAGACTTAAATGTCCTCTAATTTACTACATTTACAGATTTTCGATATCATAGCGCTTTTAAAAGTTATGGTTCAAAAACCAATTAACCAATAAATTCAACGCTCAAAAAGACATAAGGAACGATTGCTTTCTGCTCTGTTCCAAAAACGTGTATACGTGTGTAACTCACAGTATTAATGGGTGATAGTTTTACCATATTATCTTATATTTTTTTGACATATTTTTGTCATATCTATTTAGTTCACGAAGCCACTTAAACAAGCCACTGGACAATAAAATTGATTATTATAATGGATTTATAATCGATTGAATAAATCTTCTTTACGTTCTATATGGATTTTAACATTTGCTCTCCACTCGTTTGGCTCACAATCAAATTAAATTTATATTCACCCGATGGTAAAGGCAGAAATTTCAGATACTTCTCTAAAACTACCATTTCATGTACCACTATGCCATGCTGAAAACAAAAAAAAAACAATTCAAATATTAACCAATACTCTACAGCCTTTACTAACATCGTAGGGACAGCTGTGATTGATATTCGAGGTATTAAATAGCGAATCGAGAACTATCTTCTCGAAGGATACTTTTGGCTTACGTTGTGCCATCATAGCACGAAATCTTTGTCACATTAAACATAAACGGACGATAACCATTGAATTTGCACCAGAGACTTTTTTATGATGAAACATTTGCCAAGCTTCAATACTCACAGACACATTGTTGACAGGCACCTGAAACAGTTGAACATGCATATTCATTCCCACTATACCACGACCAAGAATTTTCAGTTTACACTTAAATGTGGCAAATTGTGGATCGAGAGATTGCTAATCGATTTGTGAACCGTGTCATGGCAGCTAAAGCTAAGCAAGTTAGGAACAGGCAGCCGATTGTGGCGATACTTTGAACCGTCATCGTTGCGCACTGAATGAACCATTTTGAGAATATTTCAATATGTGTGTATTCCAAAAATAAGATGATAATTATTTAAGTAATAAATTATCCATAAATGGCTCATTAAATAGTTAATATAGCCGATCAAAAAAGCGGATAAATTAAACGTATATCACAACTATATTTATACTCTGTAACAAAGGTATAATGATATTGTTAAGAATTGTTCACCTGTAAATAATATCAGCAATAAAAAGAGACGCAAATGGAATTGACTCAGAGAATTTTAGGATCTTTACACACCTTGAATTCGGAGAACAGACAAATATTATTTGTTTCGTGTTCTACTTTATTGATTCGATTCTTTTTATGTAACACTGCCCTCTTCTTAGGTTGTGTTCGTCCAAACTACAGGAAATTTAGTTAGTCTTAATGACCAGCTATGCCCCTGATCACAGCATATTTGATCAAAAAGGAATTCCTGAGAATGTAGAGCAGGCTAGCTATGCAAGAGCTAGATTGTGTAGAATAAATGATCTAAGACACTCGTCAGAGATGTTTCTACTGAGAAGAGGATAGAACTTATTGTAATCCCTGCAGAGAATACGAAATGGACAGTTCGAGGTATATGAAGAAGAAGCATTCGGAAGCCACAAGTACAGGGTTGCCCATATTCGACGGAACCCCCACATGTTTTTTTAAACCAAAAAAAATCAAGAAAAAATAAAATTTGGCGGTTGGCAATCTTAATCATTTAATTTGTCTCCAAGTAGATTTGTTTACATCAATTTTTTGAATATGATATCTTCTCAAATTGCCGCCTCTGGCGTTGATGGCGTATTGTTCCCTTTGCAGAATTTTCCATCGTTTTTCGCCAACATTTCGGCTGAATAGCGGCTATTTCTTCACGAATGTTGTCCTGAGCTCTTCTACGGTCCTTGGCTTGTTAACGTAAACCTTGACTTAAAATATCCCCACAAGAAGAAGTCAGGCGACGTCAAATCGGGCGAACGCGGTGGCCAGTCCAAAATCACCACTTTTCGACATCAAACGGCCTGAAACAATTTCTTGAGAAAAATCGATTGTTATGCGACTTGTGTGCGGTGGAGCGCCGTCTTGTTGAAACCAGAACTGCCTCATACGCTTTCGACGAATAATTGGCATCACAAAATTGGTCATCATGTCGCGATAACGCTCCTGGTTGATGGTAACAGCATGGCCATTTTCATTTTGAAAAAAACGGCCCAATGACCGTTTTCGCACTAACGCCGCACCAAACTGTGACTTTTTCGTCATGAAGAGGCACTTCTTGAATCTCCTGAGGATTTTCAGTGGCGTAAAAAAAAAATTTTTCGTATAAACGCTTAATGGTGTTCTTAGAAGGCGCACCTTTCACATTTTTTAATTTTTTAAAAGCACGTTGAGTTTTCACACTGACTTGTTCTGTTGAATGTAAATTTCAACTACTTTATAAGCCTCGCGTGGCGTGTGGTATTGTTCCACATGGTAAAAATCTGCTTGACCGACGCTTCAAACTTTTTGGGACACAAAAATTCACACTACTAAGTAGTAATAGAAATGGAAGCTTCAGATTTCCCACAATTTGAAATGTTATTATTGATTAGATTGTTTCACGTGTGATATTATTAGATACCCTTGACTTCTTTACCAGCGTATTATCAGCTATATTGAACGTAGTCTCATAGTATGGGTTCGAATCTATCAAAATCGCTAAAGATCTCTATTTTTAATGGAGATATGGCAGATATAGAGTGGATTTTTTCGAACCATTTTTTAAGAATTATGAGAAATGGCAACACATTAGAATAGAGAATTTCAATTCTAGAATGTTTTTTTTCTGAGTGTAGGGATACCACTGAAAGCATGGAAATAGGGGAGTTGAACGTATATCGAAATAAAAATCATAGTACTGTGAACTGAAAATCAAAATAACCAACACTAATCGATGAAATCTTCTGTTCTATGCAGCAAAATAAATTTCAAACCTATCTACTAATATTTTTTCACCTAAAAACCTTTAATATATGTATTCCCAATTAAGTTGTAAAAACTTTATGTTAATGGCAAAAATGATTGTTCAAACCATTAGCCATTCACTGCTAACGGTTCAACTGAATCATTTGTCAAATCCACAATGTAGCTTAGATTTTTGAGATAGCATTTGGTCAGTTGGCTTGCCCAAACCTAAAGAAATTTCAACCATTCAACGTCAAAATGTGGTAGCTGGTGGTTCCACTTTGCTCCAACTAAACAACACACTGAAAGTATCTATCAGGGTCAACCCTATGAGACCCTGTTGCTGTTCAAACACAGCAGGAGCAGCAGCAGAGTCAGGCAGGAAGGCCTCGAGTTGGCAGCAGTTCCTTGGCCCATTTTAAGCTTCGATGAGCAAGTGGAATTTTATTTGAGTGGCAGTTTTAACAAAGAAATGTTGGCTCTGGTTTGGCAAAGTGAAGATTGTGACATGAACTGGGAATTGTGGCAGGCATTGGATAAAAATCTGAGAATATGGACAAGTGCGTTTGCTGTTTGTAATGGAGAGTAACGTGAAGAATCAGAATACTCTGCTCGAGCAGATAGCTGCCTGTTCCGAGCAGTTGCAATTTTTAAAGGTGGCTGTTGTTTTAGGATTCCGACAAATCTATCGCCTGCAGCCTTATGCCGAAAAGAAATGGCTAGACATAGACCTGAATAGTGAGCCCATATACAGCGATATCAATAATTTTCAGGGCAAATCAATACTGGCGCTACCCGATCAGCTGGCACTACGTTCGCTGGTATATAAGGATAAAGCAACGCGGGAACTTCGTTTGAGCGGCTATGTGGGATATTTTCTGCAGGCATTTTCGCATTCATACAACATCTCGCTGCAGTGGCAAAATCAGGTTAAGCTTGGAAAGCAAATGTCCTTCATACTCCTGCGAAATATGACACTAAATGGCACCATTTCTCTACCCATTAGCCTCTGTGTATATGAAACACCCAGTAAGCTGGGTGTTTACTCATATCCCTTTGATGTGACCAAATGGTTTATGCTCGTACCCTGTGCCCGGGAGGTAACCACGGCCAAGGTCTATTCCATGGTGTTCAATGCGGAACTAGTTGAGTGCTTTTCATATGCATATATTATTTTCCCTACTCGACACTGGCTTCAGTTGTCTGCTACTCCAGAGGAGACTGATTGGATTAGTCTTTGCTTCAATGAGCGCATGATCTCCGGCTTGATGGGCCAGACGTTTAAGCTGAATGCCACCCACATGCTTAGCCCTAGAGTAACACAAGCTTGCTCTGTCTTCTAGGTCTGGTGCTGAGCACTCTTTTTGTGGCTCATCTAAAGACCTTACTGACCAAGCGACCGAACGAGCGAGAGATTTCCAATTTTGTACAACTTCGTAATGCTGATATTAATATTTATTTTGATGAAGCTATACGTTTCTATCTGGATATGTATGATGCCTCGAGTCCGGTGAATGTGATACGTCCCAAAATTATCTACCTACAGACCAAAGAGTTTCAGCGAAAAAAAGATACTCTGAGCAACGCCTTTTCCATGACCAGCGTCGAGTGGCCCATTATAGCCAAGCGTCAGGAGTTGTTCGCTAAGCCAGCTGTTTGTACCCATTCTGATCTAATCATTGGCGATTTTCTTCTTATATCCATGCCTATGAAGGCCAATTCGATATTTGAGAGTCCATTGAATCAATTTATTCATCGTATCCACACCACAGGTCTGATGGAATATTGGAAGCAGAAAACTTTACGCGACATGATGGCCCTGGGAATGATTAGTCAAGTGGATCCATTTGATCATGAGGCATTTCGTGAGTTCAAGGTGGCGGATTTATACTGGGCTTGGCTCTGCCTGAGCTTGGGTTGGATATTGGGATTAATTTTGCTTTTGGCTGAGAGTTGCTTTTATTGGATGCGAAGGAGTCAAAGATAGAAAGTTAAGTTATTAATGTAAGCTTATGAAAATACATAAATTGATTGAGAAATAATGTGACTTAAATGGTCCCTTGAAAGTTTTCTTTTTTAATATAATTATAATATTTTTATAATATTTATTCTACATTTGCAGTTTTCTAAAGTCCGAATAACTTGAAAGCGAAAGTCAAGGCACATCATTTAATGGTCCTGGATTCAAATACAGACACAGGTTACAATCAATATTTACAGATATAATATATGAAAGAGTAAGTAAGAAAGTCGGTCAAGCCCGACTGTAATATATTCTGTACCTGTTTGTACGTAACTGATAACTTTAAAGTGTGAGGTTTTTTTCGAAATTTGGGGGTGGCAACTCTTTCGACTATCGTTCATCTGGTTGGAAAACGATGAATGAGGACTCGAAAAGTAATAATGACTAGTTTTATTACCCTAGTAAACAACTCGTAAAATTATAAAATATGTATATAATTTCCTATGAATATAAACGAAACTATATTAGTCGCGCGGGAATCACGCGTGATTTCTGACCGCAGGCCATCTCAATTGCATCGCTCCTCTCATACTTGGTCTTTGTCTCCTTACAAAAATATCTATTGGAAAGAAGGGAGGGGAAACTGAGAGCGGCGCAGTCCAATAAAAAACTGCAGTCAAGCAAGGTCCAATTGGGAAATTGCCAGTTAGCTATTGCCCTCTCGCTCTCTCTTTCTCGTAAATTCTACCAATCGCTGCGGTGTTGTTGTTGTCGTTGCTTGGAATTTTATTTTACGTATAGCTCTAATATCGTTCATCTGATCGAAAGACGATGTATGGCGGGTCGATAAAAAATGAGTAGTAGAATATATGTCTAAAATGTTCGAACTATCTATCTTCAAAATTGTGGGAGTTTTTACGTTTTTTTTGAATTTGCGGGGGAGGCAGGGGGCGTGGCAAAAATTAAAAATAAACTTGATCTGCCTGCAGGTATAAAAATTGTATGTTCCGTACACTTCAAACCTCTAGCTCTTACCATCTCTGAGATCTCTTTGTTTATACGGACAGACGGACGGGCAGACAGACGGACAGACAGACGGACAGACATACGAACTGACAGACGGACATGGCTATATAGACTCGGCTGTTAATGCTGATCAATAATATATATAGTTTATAGAGTCGGAGATGCTTCCTTCAGACTGTTAAATACATTTGCACAAACCCAATATACTCTTTGTACCTTCGGTACAGAGTATAAAAATTATCAATATGCATACCATATTGTACTAAATTTATTTTGAGACAAAGTACAGGGATTTGTGGGAACAGTTTTGAATGTCAATAGTGAACCACCCTACTGTATTTGTACATGTATAACTAGATTAGATAGAGGGTGAAAATCCTATTCTTCATCCGATTGCTTTAAAACTCGTATTGCGATCATAGAATGTGAAATAACGACACATGTGATATGGAAATGATTAATTTCAGCACCCCATGAAATAAAAATGAGCCTACTGAAGACATTAACGTAAACACAACTAAGTTAATAAGCTTGTCCAACAACATGAAACCCAATATAGTGCGTCTGAGCTCAAGTGATGGTAAGTCTTAAGCTAAGTTCTTATATATGGCATATCTGGAATGCAAAAACTATCGATAACACGTCGAAGATATTGTCACTTCTTTCGTGCTTCAAGTACTATGCAGAACATTGACTCTGCTGCTTTTCCTTGGGAAAAGGTCCTCATCAAGTGCTGCAGAATAACGTTTGAATGAAACAATGTTACTTTTTAATACCAGGAGTGGATTCAGCAAAGTCAAATCATAACTTCAATTATGCTTTGACAGTCACGAGCTCTTCTTTCGCGAAAAAATCGATACGTCGGATAAAGTCGGACCTATTTTATTATTTTACAAAATGTTAATATTAACTTCAAAAGATAGTGTTACCATAAAACATTAGTATTTTATGTTCACATAAACATTTTATGTTAGTATTAACATCAAATGTAAGAATTGACATTCAGTAAGCTGAATGAGCGCACAGTTACCCCAAATATATGCAAACAGTTAAAATTTGAATATCTTCGCTATTTATTATTCGATCATTTAAGATTATTAAGCCTTATTAAACATTTTCTATTGCGGACAATGAGGGGGAAAATGTCTGATGTCTGTCCTAGGTGCTACTCACTTTACTGAGTGTAGATTCCACCTATGTATTTATGATTAGATTACATCAAAAATGTTTTTTTCTGTCGTTGCCTCCAATTAAAGCAAGTTTCACAAAGAAGTAAGATGAATCCCATAACCCAACCAAAACTCAAACACAACCAAGCCCAAACTAAATCCGCCACCTTGAACTCACGAAATGCCTCATGATCAAATGGATCCACTTGGCTAATCATTCCCAGGGCAATCATATCCCTTAAAGTCTGCTGCTTCCAATATTTCACCAGGCCTGTGGTGTGGACACGATGAATGAATCGATTCAATAGTCGCTCAAATATCGAATTAGCCTGCATGGGTATGGACATATAAAGCTGATCACCAATGACTAGACCGGAATGAGTACAAGCAGCTGGCTTAGCGAACAACTCCTGACGCTTGGCTATGATGGGCCACTCAATGCTGGTCATGGAAAAGGCCTTGCTCAGATTATATTTTTTTTGCTGAAACTCCTTGGTCTGCAGGTAGATAATTTGGGGACGTATCACATTCACCGGACGCTTGGCATCAAACATATCCAGATAGAAGCGTACGGAATCATCAAAATAGATATTCAGTTGAGCATCCCGAAGTTGTACAAAATTGGAGATCTCTCGTTCGGTGGGTCGCTTGGTAAGTAAAGTCTTCAGGTGGGCCACATACAGAGTGCTTAACACCAGACCCAGAAGACAGAGCAAAGATTGTGTAACCCTAGGGCTGAGCATGTGGTGGGCATTTAGCTTAAACGACTGACCCATCAAGCCGGAAATCATGCGCTCATTGAAGCAGAGATTTGTCCAATCCAGTCTCCTCTGAAGTAGCAGACAACTAAAGCCAGTGTCGAGGAGGGAAAATAAGGTATAACAAAGGATTAGCACTCCCATAAGCTTCGCATCGCACACCAAGGAATAGACCTTGGCAGTGGTTACCTCACGGGCACAGGGTACTACCAAAAACCATTTAGCCAGATCAAAGGGATATGAGAATACTCCCAGATTATTCGGTGTCTCGTAGCCGCAGAGGGTAATGGCCAAGCCAAGTGTACCATTTAGTGTCATATTTCGCAGGAGTACGAAGGATATTTGCTTGCCGAGCTCAATCCGATCTTGCCACTGCAGCGAGATGTTGTATAAGGATGAAAATTCCAGTAGCAATTTGGCCACATGGCCAATCATGCGAAGCTTTCGCGACTTTGGATCCTTATAGACCAGCGAGGTGGGTGGTACCTGATCGGGTAACGTCTGTATGGATATGCCCTGATAGTTGTGAATGTCACTAAAAATGGGTTTCCTTTTGAGTTCTATGTCCAGCCATTTCTTTTCAGCATAAGGCTGCAGGCGATATATTTTTCCGTAATCTAGCACAACAGCCACCTGCAGAAATTGCAACTGCTCGGAACAGGCAGCTATCTGCTGGAGCAGATTATTACGTTTCTTCACTTCACTCTCCATTACAAAAACAAACGCACTTGTCTCATATTTTGCAGATTTCTATCCAATGCCTGCCACAATTCCCAGTTCATGTCATAATCTTCACTTTGCCAAACCAGAGCCAACATTTCTTTGTTAAAACTGCCACTCAAATAAAAATCCACTTGCTCATCGAAGCTTAAAATGGGCCAAGGAACTGCTGCGGCTGCCAACTCGAGGCCTTCCTGCCGGACTCTGCTGCTCCTGCTGTGTTGAAACAGCAATAGTGTATCAAAAGGTTGACCCTGATAGATACTTTCCAGTGTGTTGTTTAGTTGGAACAAAAGAGGAACCAACAGTTGCCACATGTTGACTTTAAATGGTTGAACATTCATCAGTTCTGGATAGGCTATATCACAAATCATGGCTAAGTAGTAAAAGTGCAAATTAATTCATTTGAACCGTTAGCATTGAATGGCTAATGGTTGAATAGTCCTTTTTGCCATTAGCATAAAGTTTTACAACTTTAATGGGCAGAGAATAAAAGTCTCACTTATAACAATGCTTGACAAAATGGAAATCGATTTTTCAGCAATGGACCTAACCAACTTTTTCTACAGTCAACGCCACAAAAAAATACTGTTATACTGCTCGACATCATTTTTCGCCAATGGAAAAAGCCCAATTTTTTCGGCCGCTAAATACGAAAATCGCTATGGAATAAAATACTATCAGCTAGCCATAGAAATTTTCTAAAAAAAAAAATACGTAGAAAAAACTTAATTAAATATTTCGTACTCCGACAAAAATGTGCTAGGATAAGTGGTTTTAGTTCTATGATCTCAAATGTATTAAAATAAAACAACTTTTTTGCTCATTTTAAAAAGTAATAGGACGTAAAATGCTTGTAAATGAATTTACGAAAACAAAAATGTAATTTTTTAAATTTGACAGTAAAGAGCATTTTATTTTCTTTTCAAAAAGCCCTCAAAAGCAGAAATCCTTTTTTTTTTTTTTAAATATTTTTTTTAAATTTATTAATAGAAAATTTTTATAAATAAAGGTGATACATTAGGCTTTCGCAACCTCCACAAAAAAAGAATGGTTATTCTGAGATTAGAAGATCTAGTCACTTGGTCATCTGAAATCAAATCGAAAACAAGGATCGTTAGTTTAAATCGTTAGTTCCAATTTAAAAAATTTTTTTTTCGACCAAAATTTCACATGCATTTCCTGATATAAAATAATAATAATTATAGTCAGAGAAAAATTCCTTCCTCCATCCCCAGGAAAATTTTACAAAATGTTTAAAAAAGTTTTGTGAATTTCAACTTGATCGGTAAAGCCGTTGTCAAGTTACAGTGATCACGGACTATTAAAACATGAAGGAATAAAAAATAATTGATTTCTGAAAAAATTCTAAAATTATTTAGAAATCGTTTATTTTGTCTTTTTTTTGGCATAAACTCCAATTTTGAAGAATTTGCCTCAAATTTGTTTAATTATATATTATATATATATTTTGGGCCTCAAGACGACTTACCAAAATTCACTTGGCTTAGACAATTATTTTATAAAGCTGACATATTACATGATAAGTCCTTTTTGATTTAAATAACATTTAAAACGCAGCACAAAATAATTTAGTAACGATAGTTTAAGTGTAGGCACCTATTCAAAAAATCGATTATCGATCATATCTCGATAACTAGCCGACAGGACTCATATTTTTAATGACGATTTTTGTGTTGCATAAGTCAAAAATTAAATGATGCAGTTCGCTTTCTGGGACCGAAATGTTCGTTTTTTTGAGAAAAGCCTATCACAGTGTGATCAAGAAACTTTATTTTTGACCGTAAATTTATAAGTGATGTGTAATTTGAATTAAATGACATTCTAAATGTAGGCCAGTAACAATTTTTGTATCAGTTTTTTTTTTTAACTTTGGCTATAGCTTTACTTGTTTAAACCAAAGAAAGCTAAATATAATTCTGAGCGTTGACAGTGCGTATACGTAATAATGTGAAAAAATTCCCAAAAATCCGTTTAGCTACTAATGAATTAAACTTTAATGTACTCATTGTCGTTATGGCGAAATATTTGAAACCATTCACAAAAATAATCAGACTTAAATAAGTCGATATAGCAATCTCCGTGTGTCCGTCTGTCTTTCCGTCTGTTTCTAAGCTATCTCCTCCCTCAGTTTTAAAGCTAACTTGACCACACTTTGCAAAAAGTCTTTAAATACACATAGGCTGTACATTTGTCGGAATCGGGCGATTCAAATGACTATTTTATATAGCTGCCATAGGAATGATCGGTCCAAAATCTAGTTCCAGTAAGAAAAACTTTTTTGTTTTCCTTTGTAGCGTCACTATTCGTAGTATATATTAGTTTCATATGCTTCCACATAATTCTGGAAAAATTAATCAAAATCGGAACACTATAGCATATAGCTGCCATAGGATCGATCGGTCCAAAAACTTGTTCTAGTGAGAAAAACTTGTTTGTCATCAATGGAAGCGTCTCTCAAAGCCGGTCAAGTTATTTTTAACTTTGGCTAAAGCTTTACTTGTTTAAACCAAGGAATGCTAAATGTTCGTCTGGCTGTTCCGTTTAGCTACAAACTTAACTTAAACTTTTTATCGGTATGGCGAAATATGTAAAATCATCAACAAAAATTTGTCTGTCTTAATTATAAAATTTTTAAAATTCATAAATATGTGGATCCGCAAAAAAATTTGTTTTAAATGTTTCCTTATATAAAAACTGGAAAAAAATTATACAAATTGGAGCTAAGAGTAATCGAACAAAATCCAAAATTCATTTGCACTTGCGACCCTATTTTCCAGGTATTACTCGATGCCACCTTGCTGTTCTATGGAGCAAATAAATTTCTTAAACTTATCTACTAATTTTTTCCACATAAATGTGAACCTTTTAATAAAAGTATGTATGTCCATTAAAGTTGTAAAACTTTATGCTAATGGCGAAAATGACTATTAAACCATTAGCCATTCACTGCTAACGGTTCAACTGAATCATTTGTCATATCCACAACGTAGCTTAGATCTGTGAGATACGCATTTTGGCCCAAACCTAAGGAAAATTCGACCATTCAACGTCAACATGTGGCAGCTGGTGGTTCCACTTTTGCTCCAACTAAACAACACATTGGAAAGTATCTATCAGGGTCAACCCTATGAGACCCTGTTGCTGTTCAAACACAGCAGGAGCAGCAGAGTCAGGCAGGAAGGCCTCGAGTTAGCAGCAGCTCCTTGGCCCGTTTTAAGCTTCGATGAGCAAGTGGAATTCTATTTGAGTGACAGATTTAACAAAGAAATGTTGGCTCTGGTTTGGCTAAGTGAAGATTATGACATGAATTGGGAATTGTGGCAGGCATTGGATAGAAATCTGCAAAATATGAGACAAGTGCGTTTGCTGTTTGTAATGGAGAGTGAAGTAAAGAACAGAAATAATCTCCTTCAGCAGATAGCTGCCTGTTCCGAGCAGTTGCAATTTCTGCAGGTGGCTGTAATTGTAAAAACTGGACAAATATATCGCCTGCAACCTTATGCCGAAAAGAAATGGCTGGACATAGATCTAAACATGAAACCCATTTTTAGTCACATTCACAACTATCAGGGCATATCCATACAGACGCTGCCCGATCAGCTACCACCTAGCTCGCTGGTCTATAAGCATACAAAGACGCGGGAGCTGCGTATGACCGGCCATGTGGCCAAATTGCTGCTGGAATTTGCATACTTATACAACATCTCGCTGCAGTGGCAACATCGAGTTAACCCCGGCAAGCAAATGTCCTTTGTACTCCTGCGAAATATGACACTAAATGGTACACTTGGCTTGCCTATTAGCCTCTGCGGCTATGAGACACCGCATAAGCAGGGCGTTTTCTCATATCCCTTTGATTTGGCCAAATGGTTTTTGGTAGTACCCTGTGCCCAGGAGGTAACCACTGCCGAGGTCTATTCCCTGCTGTGCGATGCGAAGCTTTTGAGAGTGCTAATCATTTGCTATATCACATTTTCCCTACTCGACACGGGCTTTAGTTGTCTGCTACTCCAGAGGAGACTGGATTGGACACATCTTTGCTTCAATGAGCGCATAATCTCCGGCTTGATGGGTCAGTCGTTTAAGCTAAATGCCCACTACATGCTCAGCTCTAGGGTTACACAAGCTTTGCTCAGTTTTCTGGGTCTGGTGCTGAGCACTTTGTATGTGGCACACCTAAACACTTTACTTACCAAGCGACCCACCGAGCGAGAGATCTCCAATTTTGTACAACTTCGTGATTCGGATCTGAATATCTATTTTGATGATGCGGAACGTTTCTATCTGGATACGTTTGATGTCTCGAGTCCAGTGAATGTGATACGTTCCCACATAAGCTATCTGCAGACCAAGAAATTTCAGCAAGCTAAAGACAATCTTAACCATGCTTTTTCCATTTCTAGCGTCGAGTGGCCCATCATGACCAAGCGTCAGGAGTTGTTTGCTAAGCCAGTTTTCTGTACTCATTCTGGTCTAATCATTGCTCATTTCCTTCTTCTATCCGTACCCATGCAGGCCAATTCCATATTTGAGCAACTATTGAATCAATTTATTCATCGTGTCCACACCACAGGCCTGGTGGACTATTGGAAGCAGCAAACTCTACGCGAAATGATTGCCCTGGGAATGATTAACAAAGTGGATCCATTTGATTATGAGGCATTTCGTGAGTTCAAGGTGGCGGATTTAGTTTGGGCTTGGCTGTGTGTCAGCTTGGGTTGGTTATTGGGATTGATTATACTTATGTTTGAGACTGGAATTAATTGGTGGCACAAATCTTATATAATAAAGTAAATTTACATATTAAAAACTGATCAATAAATAGTCCTTGACACGTGTATAGCACATATAATATTAATATGAATTATTGGTTCCTTGAAGTATCGTTTCAAAAATCATAACTTTTGAACCAAATGAGATAATTGAATAGTTTAAATGGCAAACGAAAGATAATTATTTATACATAATTGTTCAACCTTTGAAACTTATGTTTGAAAGGGGTGCTACGCCTTCTAGATGCTTACCTATGGGCTATCAAAGTAAAAATTTGTAGAAAAATCAATTTTTGGCAACAAAAAAAAATTATTTAAAACAAGTTTTTATTTTTGTTTGTTTCTTTTTTAATGTTTCGATGATTTGAAATGATTACCCAAAAAAAAATTAAAAAAATTATTTTTTATTATTTTTTTTAATATTTTATAAGATTTTTCCAAAATTATTTTTACTATTCATAAGACAAGATTTATCTAATAGATTATCCATTTTTGGATAGAAAGCTGGTAGATTCTAACACTTTTCGTGACTTCACATGCCGCAGAGATGAAAAAGTGGATCGGAAGATGGCCAACATATTGAAGAGGCCCTTATTTTGCCATGTCTTTATCAAAAATTTCATTTATCACCTATTTTACCTCTAACAGTCGAACAGGCAGCGAAAGGCAGCTGGAATTTGTTCAATTACTTAAAGGAATAATCAAAGACCATATTTGAAAAATGGGGAAATACAATATATATAAATACAAATAGGTAAAAAATATATTTTTTTTTATTTTCCATCAAAAAAAAAGTGAATAAATTTATAGTTTTTAAAAAGAAAATTATTTTGTAATATACACTTAATGAACACAATAAACAGTAGAACAAAAATTATGACGATTCGTTAACTAGTTTTCAAGAAATTGTACCTGAGTGCGGGACCACAGTACCTAAAAATTTAGTTTTTTTTTTAAACTAAAAATAGTTCAACTTTGACTGACTGTATCTTTTAAAATCAAAATCGCATTTTATTAAAGGTTACATATTTGAAATCGTTGATCAATTTCCTATAAGCTGGGTTCATTTAAAATTTTTAGTCGCTCATGAAATTTTTGAGTTTCGCAACCTACTTTGTTCTACGGGCGCCACTGTGCGTCGCCTTTCTAATTACATGGCTCCGAGAATACGCTCTAAGAATATTCTCAAAGCAATCTAAGGGCCGTTTTCTCATATTCCCGTTTTTGCACACGAAAAAAACCTAGATGGATTCGTAGAAATCTACTTCAGCCTAATGGATTTGTAATCCAATTACATTGATTTGCTTGGTAGGTATAACTTTATAACTGCGCACATACGGTCACACCTAACAATGTACAAAATCAGCTGCCGCAACAAATTGTTAAATTTTAATTACTGCATTTGTAATAAGTAATAAAAAAAATGGAAAATATGCGACGGGCTTTCTATATACAGTCACTTGCAGACATGACTGAAAAGGGCAGAAGGGCATAAGGCAAGTTTACTGCAACGTTAGTTGGCAGCTGCTGACTGCTGACTGAAGTTAAGGTGAATGAGATTGTACCTAAACCCAACCCAAACTTGTTGCTGCTGCTCGCCAGGCAACTCGAAAGCAGTTTATTGGAGAAATCATTGTAATACTCCTTGAAATTTGAATTTGTGCGCTGTCTTGTTTGCCAGTTCTGACTTGGACTTACATTTTATTTAGAATTTCACAGAATTTTTCAAACAATTTAATCCATGTCTCTTCTTTCTGTTATACTCCAACTATTCTCCTCAACGAGATCTACAAGATTAAGTTCCTCTTCCACCGTAAAATGCTTGCTTTTTTTCTATTTTTATAGATCGACATTTTTGATTTCAATTGGCTCTCAATAATCAATCAATCAGAGTGACCATTTCAGGTTTAGTGAATGTTGACTGACTTTTAGCTATTGCCTGGTCACCCTACATTCTCAGAGGCTGCTCTTATTGGGCATTAACAATCCATAATTCATGAATTAAAGTTGCACCTAAGTTATTAAACGTTGTGTACACTTAACACGCCGAGATACGTATTTTACTTAATATATTTGTTACGCTAAAACGTCAAAAATCTAATACAATATAAACTTTTAAAAATAAGTTAACTTTGAACATGTTATTTATTAAATTTCTCATTTCAAATATTTGACAAAATTCAGGTTGACAACCAACCTAACCTTTATGTACATCATAATTTAACATTTCAACCGTAGCAAGCTACGCTCGCCACATACCACAAGTAACCAAAATATGTTAGATCCTTTACTGTTTGTCCCACAATCTCAACTGGGGTTCAGACAAGTCACTCACACATATCTGCGTTTAGCCGCGCATAACTCAGCCCTTCGCTTCGGTGGAAAGTATTCATGGGGAAATATGTATGCAAAAGCTTCGTTTGCCGCAATCAGTCTAAAAGCCGGCGGTAGAAGCGGCAGCAGCAGCAACTGTAGACCACAAAAGGCGATGACAAAACAAGCACAAAACTCGAAATGGATGTGCCATGGCAACAGTCAAAACGGCACGGAACGATGACAAATGAATGTGGCAAGGTCAACTGGGCATAAGTTGTGCAGAAATTGGCTGCCAATTCGCATAGAAAATTTGCAATTCGAAACGTTGCATAAATATTTGTGGTATTTTAATTAGAATTCCTGTTGAAATTATGGTTGGTCACAGATTTTTAATTAAAAACTTGTGCAGAATGGCAAATCATGTGATAGCTGAAGTTTACACTTTAAGAACCCACTTAGGAGCCTGCTCAAAATCCGTTCAATCATGTTCTTTGTCCTTTCCTTTTTATAGAAAGTTCGCAAACTCTCAACTTTTGTGCCAAACGGCACTTGAGTGTGTATGCGTGTGTGTGTGAGCTTTAAAGTCAAATCAATTATGACCTTTTTTGCCTAAAAGCTCGCTATACTTATTATACATAAATTATAATTCAAGTAAAACTCATTTGACAACCAAATTTACTGCCTTCGAAGCATACGAGGGTTGCCTTTTGAATTTCTAGCCTAAGAGGGAAATCTTTATAAGTTATTATTGAAATTATTAAAATTGGTTGAAATCCCCTGTGTTCGCTCATGGACATCAATAAAATTGAAATTAAAAAAAAAATAAAGCTCAAATTATTTTGAAGTTCAAGGTATATATTAGGTTTATTAACATATATTTGATTTTAGGTTAAATTTTTTTATCTATTGAGCAATTTTATTCAAACCTTTAACACATTGTTTATATTCCAATGCAAAATATTAAACCATTAGACCTTAAAACGCGTTTTTTCCCAAACTACTTTTTCGAAGTCCGTGCTCACTTCCATTTGAAATCTACTGGACTGATTCATTTCCAAACTTTGTACATATTTTCTTCATATAAAATACCTCCCCTACGTTTAGTAAAAATTTATTTTAACATTAAGGGGTGCTCTCCACCCACAAAATGGCGGAAATTCTAGTCGAAAAATAACGGTTCACACTTTAGATGGCCGCCAAAAATTTTAAATTAAAAAAATAATCAGAGAACGTTGGGGGAAGATTGTTTATAATTTAACTAAATTTGTATGGTTTTTCATTTTCAGATACTCTCCACTGAGTTACAGTGAACACCGCAAATTGTTTTTTTTTTCAATACGTCCTGGGGGGCAAGCTCTGTCACGGGCCAATGGTCAATATTTTTGCAAGAAAAATGTACAGAACATAGTCACAACTATGCTGCAATAATGTATAGAAGGTTTGAATTAAATTGCTCAATCTTACCCTTACCCTCCCCTTAAGTGTTTGAAATCTTTTCTTAATTTTTACTAACACGGATTTGAAAGAAATTTTATTTTTACAGATTTAATTTGAAGTTTGCTTAAGCTGTATTTACACAACCCGATTTCTCAGCTTGGTTTTCGTCAGATCTGTGCAAGATGTATCAATTACTGGTGCGGCGGTACTTATATAATGTATCTTATAGTGGTATCCGATGTTTTTTTTTAAATAACTTGACAACCCGGTGACAGATCGCCATGTTTGTTTATGTTTTGGAAATGTCAATTCAGTACAATTTTAACCATGAACCATTTTACACCGAGGAATATTCGTGCTTTGGTGGCAAAATTCAAGGATCTTTGGCAACATCTAATCTACGGAATAAACCGCGTATCAGACGGAGTTTGGAGGCAATAGCAGCCATAAGCGCCTACGTCGCGGTAGCAGTCAATGGCGACCGATATCGATTTTGTGGCAGATGGGAGTTGGACGAGCAATTGACTATGGGCCAATAAAGATGCGGCGCAACATGCTATGTTCAACCATGGATTTACTGCGGGAATGTTCACGAATCGATTGACATCGAAAATATGACGATTTCGACTGGGCTGGTTGTTCACCAGATTTGACCGCTCTGACATTTTTCTGTGGGGATACCTGAAGGTAAAGGCCTATGCTGATAAACCAGCCAATCTCCAACAACTTAAGGCCAACATACGCCGAGAAATCCCAGCCATCTGACCCGAAACACTCAAAAAGTGATGCAAATGCTGAAAAACAGGCTGACTTGTGTGGCATCTGAGGTAATCACTTGGCTGACGTCATCTTTTAACGAGAAGGCAAAGTTAACTCGACTGTGCCGAAGTTTTACTACACTTGAAAAACTTACCCAACTGATCTAACCTGTAAAATATATATATGATATTAAAAGATATTAAAAAAATTTTAAATCATTGATAATAAATACTCGATACCAAAAAAAAAAAAACTTTTCTTATTAAAACACATTTTTCCACTAGGAAGCTTATATGCTATAGTCATCCGATTTTGGCAAATTTTTCCAGAATTGTGTGAAAGTATATAAAACTAATAAATACCACGATTGGTGACGCTAGCGATAGAAAACAAAAAGTTTTTCTCACTAGAACTCGTTTTTGGACCGATCGCTCCTACTGGCACAGCTATAACGATATAGTCATCCGACAGCCGGATTTCCTGATACATATATAGTTTCTGCCGTACCAGCACAAAAAGAAGACTCTGTGCAAAATTTCAGCTCGATAGCTTTAAAACTGATGACCCAGTTCGCGTAGAAACAGACAGACAGACGGCGACAGACAGACGGACAACGGACAGACGGATTACGGACGACTGACAGACGGAAACGAACTCAGCTCGACCGTTCTATGGTAGCTATATGCTATAGTGATCCGATTTTGATAAATTTTTCCAGAAATGTGGGAAAGAGTGTAAAACTCAACATATACCAAGATTAGACGCTTCAATGGAAAACAAAAAAGTTTTTCCTCACTAGAAGTAGTTTTTTGACCGACCGTTTATATGGCTGCTATATGCTATAGTGATCCGATTTTGATAAATTTTTGTGGAAGCATATAAAAACTAACATATACCAAGGTTAGTGCCGCTCCAATGGAAAAACAAAAAAACCTTTTCCCACTAGAACTAAGTTCTTAGACCGATCGTTCCTATGGCAGCTATATGATAAAGTTACCTGATCCGGCCGGTTCCGACATATTAGTTGCGTGCAGTAAAAAAGAAGACTCTGTGCAAATTCCAGCTCGAGAGCTTTAAAACTGAGGGACTAGTTTGAGACAGATGTAAAGGAACCCAGCTCGTCGTCCTGATCAAGAATATATAGTTTATGTGGTCAGCAAATGTATATAAGGTTACAAAACTTCTGGGCAAAATTACATACACATTCCAAAACATTTTTTCCAAAAATTTATTGGTTGACAAATTATTTTAAAAAACTTGATACCACTAGAAGACACACCCTGTATAAAGCAACCCTAAGAACGATTTCAGTTACATTTTCCAATTCAATTTTTTACAATCTTCATTTTTTCGATGCAACCTATCCACAAAAATAATATTGTTTTCATTTCCAAGATTAGATTATTGAAATTATAATTATAATTAGAGATTTGAAACCAACCGATAGAGATATCCGAGACACAAGAATTAGTTTTTGGTGTTTGGTGGGAAGAGATTTTTGTGATAATGCCCTTTTAAGTATGCTATGATTTTTGAATGTTAATAACAGTCGGCAACATGGTCCAGTTTATAGAAAGAGAGTGGAGATTATTGATGATTTTTGTGGGTTTTATTTACTAATATACCATCTAGGTCGTTACCAGCTTTCTATTAAGGTGGGGGCAAAAAATGGTTAAATATTTTTCAAAAAATGTATTACGAATACGTAATATTAAGTGCGTGCATTTTTTTCAACGAAGTTATTCGATTCTGAATAGGGGCGAAGATCCTTTCTTCTGGCTGTAACAAACATTTGCACAAACTCGTTGAACTTTTTTTTGTATCTACGGTACAGCGTTTAATTACGCATACGCAATGTAGGCTAGTATGGATAGTGAGGCTAAGCGTGGTCGAATTTAAAATTTAAATTGTTTAATTTGTCCCTAATGTAATTCCTACTAGTTATCAAATCCAACAAGTTTCCACTCTCTGGTTACATTGGTCTACTTTATGCCAAAAATTTGGCTATTCTGCCCAGAAATATGTGGCGTTTGTAATAGTAATAATATTAAAGACAACCCTCGTATTTGATAAGCCATAAAACCAATAAATTTATTGTCATACTCTTCAGGCAGCAGCAGCTGCTGTTTGGCTTTTTGGCTTTGCCTTTTGCCTTAACGCTTCGTTAAATCGGCGTTAATTTATGTGGGCGTGGCGGCTGTTGCTATTTAGCTTTGACTTTGATAAACGAAATTGTCTAAAAAATTGTAGGGAATTAAAATATAAGCAGCCAAGGAGGAAATCAATCAACAAAGCAAATAAATGCAATTAATGTTACATTACGCATACGCCACGTTTCACACAGCAGCAGCAGCCGCTCAGACTTGTTCTCCCTTGGCATTAAATTATGGTGGCAACAATTCTTTGCAATTTTATGCATGTCAACGCAAGCAGCGCCAACTGCTTTATGCAAATACTTTTTTTTTACAGTGAACGCAGACGTCCTTCGCTCCATCTACCCACTGGCAGGAATATGAATAAAATAAAATCAAATATGCACTCGCGTGTAAATTAATGCCCCACGGCAAGAACTCTCGCATTTCCATTTCCCTTTTTCCTGCTCCGCCTCCGTCCGTTTAACTTGTTTAATTGAAAGGAGCAGCAGCAGAAGCAAAACTAAATGGCATACAAAATGGAAGTGCAAACGTAGAAATCATCAAGCATCCGTGTACAACTCTAAAAAGTGGACTAAGTGGTGTGAGTGTGTAGTCCGGAAGTGGAGCAAAGTTGTTGAAAACTTTGTTGAGCAGCTTAAGCGCCACCGCCCGCCCCTTCTTTTGCTCCTAAAAATGGTATTAAAAAAAATCGTGCATATTTCATCAGCTGGCAATGAACATTTTTACCACACAAATTATCTTCTTTAAATATTTATAAAGAGAGAGAAAGAGAGACAGGGATAGCTGTAATATTTGTTAATAATTTCCATTTTAGTTCTGCAAATTGAAATTGAGACAAGTTTATTATTCCATAAAGTAAATAAATGGCAAAAGGCTTTTAGTAATTCCATTGAAATTCAAATTGTTATTGTGCTGACTTATGCAAATAAATTAGGAAATGTTTGATTGATTTAATTCAACTAGGTTCAATTTTCATTTGAAAGCTTCAAGGAACAAGTTAGCAATTAAATCGTTTGTTAGATGGGCGTTACAACCTTAAAATGTATATCTTTATATATAAACGGCTAAACCCATTTCAGTGAAATTTTCTGTGAATATTTTTGTGGGTCCCTAGATGGTTTAGGTCTACAATTTAACTCGGTAGGTGGCGCTACAATCGGCTTTAAATCGGTTGAAAGAATGTTTTAGAGCCATATCTCAGAATCTATTAAAGGCTATAAACTAGAAAAGCTCAGACTTCCTCGTGGTGGCCCCTGGTAACAGAGCGATCGAAAAACAGACCTTCCAATGAAAACTGCGACAACAATGCCTCGGATTCATCTGACGACAACCCACGCAAACGTTTTAAGGACCAAGATTTGAGGATATGCAGCTGGAATGTCCTCACCCTCAACAGGGACGGTGCTAATATACAGTTGGTGGATGTCCTCGATAAATATTCCTTTAACATCATCGCTCTTCAGGAGATGCGATGGATTGGATAGGGCTGCACGTTGAGAACATCATCCAGAAATGTACCCAGGGAGATCTACCACAGCGGCCACGCTAACAAGCACGAGTTTGGGTGCGGTTACGTATTCAGCAAAGAACTACGGCGCTCTGTCATCAGCTTAAGACCTGTTGACAAGCGACTATCCGCTCTCAGACTTAAGGCTAAGTATTTCAACATTAGTCTTATCTGTGCCCACGTCCCGACGGAAGACAATAATGACTCGGTTAAACACGAATTTTATGAGCGCCTAGAGAAAACCGGGAGAAAAGACGAGAGGAGAAGCGTATTTCCCTTAGAAAAAAGAAGGAGCTGGAAAGGCGCATGCGAGAGGAAGTCGATGATGCTATTTGAGTGAGCCTCGAAAGTTCGACCTAGCGGTTAGGCAACTATCTGAAGGTTTCAAGCCCGGAGTCACACAATGCATGGACGACCGAAATTGAGACGGGAAGACCAGGTGCAGCAAGACCTTAAGAAACTTGGTGTAAACAATAGAAGCTAGCGCGCACGTAGCGTCCGAGACCGACAATCAGTTGTGATATTGATATATCGGGCCAAAGAGGAAAAAGAAGTATGCATTTCTTTATTCTATGTGAAGTACCGATAGAAAGTTTAAATGATTCTCCTTATGTTGTGGGTTTGCCCTCAACTATTTGAATTTTAGTTTTAACGATACCCCAGATCGAAGAGCAATGAAATTTGGTTGAAAAATAAGGCTAATCGCAAGTATAGCTTGACATTAATAGTGTTAAAAATATTATTCGTTGAATTTACACACCTTCTTGGATCCTCCTTTTCCAATCGAAATTTAATTTTCTTAATTATCTCATTTTCTGTTAACCACTTCCCTTTTAATTGAGTCATGAAATATTAAGTTGCAACTGACTTTGATGCTAATGCGATGCACACGTAAATGACAATTAGCCAGACACATCAAGGCTTTAACAAATCATTTATAAAGTTCCACTAATTAACCTAGATCCAAGTGATAAGGTCCTTTTGGCCAAGTTAGCTAGCCGAGACCCGATGAACTTTCAACTAATCAACGTCAACATGTGGCAGCTGGCGGTTCCACTTTGGCTCCAACTAAACCAAACACTGGAAAGTATCTATCGGGGACAACCCTATGAGACACTATTGCTGTTCAAACACAGCAGAGCCCGGCAGGAAGGCCTCGAAATGGCAGCAGCTCCTTGGCCCGTTTTATGCTTCGATGAGCAAGTGGATTTCTATTTGAGTGGCAGATTTAACAATGAAATGTTGGCTCTGGTTTGGCAAAGTGAAAATTATGACATGAACTGGGAATTGTGGCAGGCATTGGATAGAAATCTGGAGAATATGAGACAAGTGCGTTTGCTGTTCGTGATGGAGAGTGAAGTGAAGAAAAGAGATAATCTGCTCCAGCAAATAGCTGCCACATCGGAGCAATTGCAATTTCTGCAGGTGGCTGTTGTTTTAAATACCGGAAAAATGTTTCGTTTGCAGCCTTATGCTAAAAGAAATGGCTGGACATAGACCTAAGCAGTGATTCCATTTTCATAGACATACACAACTTTCAGGGTAAAGCCATACAGACCCTACCCGATCAGCTGGCACCACGTTCGCTGGTCTATTTGGACCAAGAGACGCGGGAGTTGCGTTTGTCAGGCTATGTGGCCCAATTGCTGCAGGAATTCGCTAATTTGTATAACCTTTCGCTGCAGTGGCAACGTCAGGTAATGCCCGGCGAGCAAATGTCTTTAATAGTGTTGAGAAATATGACACTAAATGGTACACTTGATCTACCCATTAGCCTGTGCGGCTATGAGAGACCCAGTAAATGGAGTGTCTTCTCTTATCCTTATGATATAGCTCAGTGGTTCGTCATGATACCCTGTGCAGAGGAGGTGTCCACCGCCGAGGTTTATACCCTGATTTACAGTGCAAGGTTGGTGGGAGTGCTTATCGTTTGCTATATCGTATTCTCTTTGCTTGACACGAGTTTTGGTTGTCTGCTGCTACGCCGGAAAGTGGATTGGACCTATCTCTTTTTCAATGAGCGTATGATCTCCGGCCTGATGGGTCAATCGTTTAAGCTCAGTGCCCGCCATTTGCTAAGCTCCAAGCTGACACATGCCCTGCTCTTTCTGCTGGGTCTGGTTCTTAACACTCTATACGGTGCTCACTTAAATACGTTGCTTACCAAGCGACCCACCGAGCGAGAGATCTCCGACTTTCAGCAACTGCGCGACTCTCATCTTAAGATTTATTTTGATCAGTCGGAACGTTTCTATCTGGACTCATTCGATGGCTTTCGTCCCGTGGATGCCATACGTGCCAAAATTGAATATTTGGAGACCCAGGAGTTTATGCAAAGACGCGCCAATCTGAGCCACAAGCAGGCCTATTCCATTTCCTCCATTGGTTGGCTTATAGTGGCCAAACGTCAGGAGTTGTTCGCTCAGCCAGCTGTCTGTACCCCACCTGGCCTGATTTTTGGCCATTTCCTTTTATTTTCTTTGCCCATGCAGGCGAATTCAATATTTGAGCGTCCATTGAATCAACTGATACATCGTGTGCATACCACTGGGCTATTGGATTACTGGAAGGAGCAAACTTTACGTAAAATGATTACCCTGGGTCTGATTAGCCTGAAGGATCCATTTGAGCATATCAAATTTCATGACTTCAAGGTGGCGGATTTATTTTGGGCTTGGCTGTGTTTGAGCTTGGGTTTGCTATTGGGTTTGATCACATTTCTGGGTGAGATTTATATTAATTGGATAAGTAAGAAAGGGACTTTTTAAATGAAGAAAAGAATAACATAATAAGTGAATAGCAAAAAATGTTTTTATGTGAAATATCTTAATTTTGGTACATGTGGGCCACAGTATTAAAAAATAATATAATTAAAAATTTAATATTTAATTAAATATCTACGACTACGAAATAACCTGAACCCTTGATTTTGTGTGTTTTAATACGCATACAATCAAACACGCTGGCGATGCTTATGATGCCGCAACCGCGATTTTGCAGACGCAACGCTGGCCCCCCGTTGTCTGTTAGGTGGCTGAAATAGATCTAATTGGGCGTTCCACGGATTGTCTTAAACTGAGTATGGTACAGTCGGAGAGACAAACAGACAGCCTTGTGCGTCTGTCCGTCCGTCCGTCTGTCAGTTGTCTTTATGAAAACTTAGATCTCAGAGAGTATAGGATTTTTTCAGTGTAGACTCGTATTTTCTGCACGCAGATCAAAATTCAAGGACGTAGCCAGCTTTTCATAAAGGTGGGTTGCTTGAATATTTTTCAAAATTTTTTTACGTATACGTTATATTAAATTCGTATGCACACATTTTGGCACATTGCTTGCGATCCAAGTTTTTTTTATTTAGAAAATTTCGGATTTCTTTCAAATCAGGAAAAAACATTTTTGCTAAGCATGCTTCAGCAACGAAAAATGGTTTTTTGAGCGCCTTTCCTATGTTTCGCAATAGGATCATCTGGGTTCTCATTTTCTAATGGACGTCTCTGATCTTGCTGACTAGGCCTAAACATACATCTGGTTTCATTTAAGCTTTCTAAAAGTCTCGCAGTTAATATCACTTTTGAGACACCTTTTAGACTAAAGTGTACAATATATGGACAGTAATCTAACCTACACTAGTCGGCACAATTATTTTGACAAAAAAAAATTTCATAATATCTTTGAAACAAAAAATCGGAAAATGTTGAAATTTTTATGGCATACTAGTACAAGAGGCTTTCAATAAAGCATAAGAAGTTCACAGTCGGATGCTTGCATAAAGAATTAAAAATAAAAATGTAAAATTTGGTTGGCATAATTATTTTAGTTTGAAATTGTTTTTCAAGATAATTAATCTTTTCTATGTACCTTTTGGCTTTTGGTTCAATTTGCAGCTAAACCATTAAAGATATGGATCTCTGAAACAGATTCGGATTCAGCGTGAAAAATGCGTCTAGAATCAATAACTCATTTAGCATTGTAGCTCCTGTTTGGAGAATAAATCAATTTTCAAATCTTGTAAAAATAATTATGCCAAACCAAATTGTACATTTTTATTTTAATTTTCCTATGCAAGCATCCAATGTGAACTTCTTATGCTTTATTAAAGCTCTCTTTGTACTAGTTTGCCATTAAAATTTCAACATTTTCATATTTTTTGTTTCAAAAGATATTATGACCAGTGTAGTTTAAATTAATAATAAATCTTCTGAAGATCTTTGTCTCCACTTATTGAAATTGCTTGTTCAACTGATACCTGGGTTGCTGGCAAGGTAGTATAGTAAACGTATTATTTTAAAGTATTCGTTTTTAAGACCTTTTCAAAATTAAAATTTTTAATTTTCAAAAGAATCTATAACATCGTTGACAGATTTTATATTTGTTCATTGCTTTCTATTACTCTTATACACTTTTCTTTTACGCAAGAAAGAGTCATTTAAGTCTTATTTTGAAGGACTCATTAAGAATTCAAAATTTACTTAATATTGTGACCCGAACCTTTTTTAAATAGATGGTCCGGTTCGGGTTTAGGTTCGAGGGGTCAAAAATGCAAGAGGTTCGGTTCATGGTCCTGTTCAGGCTCAGGGGTTCCGGTTCGGACCGGTTGGCAGCCTTGGCTATATTAAAAAATGTCCAGATTTAAAAGTTACTTCGAGAGTTTTAAGTAAATAGGCTGCAAATAACCGTTATTAACGACTTTTATTTGTTTTCTCCGCAGGAAACAATTATTCAAAACTTTTATCTTTTGACACCAAGTATACCAGTTATTATAGACTTTTATTATATTACTCACTAAATAACAGTTGTAGAAAGACTTTTATTTAAAAGCCAATAAATAACAGTTACTAAAGACTTTTTTTTTTACTTAGATATAACAATTATTAAGGACTTTTATATTATTACTCTGAAAATAGGAGTTATCGAAAAATTGGTCTAATTTAACTCAGTAAATAAATCTCAGTCAGAGACTTATATTTTGAAAACACAATTTAAAAGTATACTTTATTTATCGCAGGTAATGATAAGGTACACCGAATGAATCATTCACGCAGAGAGCAAACCGCAGTAGCTCTAATAAATTAAAAGACTTTTATTAAAAAATAAAAGTCTCGAAATTGTATAATAAAAAGTCTTTTTGAAAACTTAAATTTTCGAGTAATAATATAAAAGATTGAAATAATTGTTATTCCTGAGTAAAAAAATAAAAAGTCTTTAGTAACTGTTATTTATTAATCAATAAAAGTCATGAAAAAACTTTCATTACATGAGATTTTTTATATAAATCTTCAAATATTGATTATTAACTGTGTAAATAAAAAAGTTTTGAATATCTGTTATTAACTGAGTATTATTATAACGCTAAAAATAACTCTTATTTTTTGATCATTACAAAAAAAGTTAGCAAAAAAGGTTGAGTGTGGATATCGAAGTCGGAGAAGAAAAAAACAAACGTTTTATTGCATTTATACTAATATTACCAAATGAGCTTTATTGTTTTATATCCATAAGAGTTTTATGAAAATAACTTTTATGTTTCGTACCTGAATAAAAGGTTTTTAAATAATCCTTTCCCTGAATATATTTAAGCATTGAACCAAGGCTCAAACTAAAACTTGTTGAGTGCTACCTCAGATATCTTTGAGGTTTAATATAATATACCAAAACACATTAAACGTGTAATTAAAAATAAGGCTATGTGGAAAAAGTAGTACAAATATTTTATATTGTATCAAAATTTAAATATTTGAATTTCACTCTTATCTTTATTAAAATGATAGAAATAGTAAATTAATTTTAAAGTCGTTGAAAATTGTAACAATATTTATTCCGCATAATATTTGCCCTGCAAGAGTGTAAGAGAGCAACTTCTAAAGCAAACCAAAACAGAGAATCCATTTCCGCTTCTCCTATTCCCCCTCGTAGACAATTCAAGCAGAAAGCACGTGTAGTTTCTCAATTCTGATTGGTCAGCGGCTTTCGCTTTTCGTTGTCGCAGAGAGCCAGCAAGCCGAACCGAACCCGAAACTAAGAGAATCGCCAGCAAAGAGAAATCTGAAACTGGTTTTGCCATTGGCAACAGAAAGCACCCTGTATTTGGCGCTGTACCAGCGTCAGTGTTCGGTAGCTGCTTCAGTTGTTGTTCGGCGTTCATTGTGGTCAGGCGGCAGGCGTATACGCAATCTGAAGCGTTTAGTGCCAAGCGTAAAAAGCGAAATATAACTGCATACCGGTTGCGGTTCGATACAAAAAGCCTCGCGCGTCGCGTCGGTGGCAATTTGAAATATTTTTCCGTTAAAATTCATACAAATTCTTACCGAATTTTTGCACAGCGACGGAAGTGAGGTGTAGAAAATTTGGCAATAAAATTATAATTAATATTCAAACCAAAAGCCAGCAGAACGTCAAGCCAAAGGCAAACATAGCAACAAGTCGGCGCCAGTTGGTAAACTCTCACAAGAACGTTGTGTTTATTAAGATTCAGCCAAGAGTTTAGGTAAAACGCGTCGGTTTGGCTTGAGTTTCCAAGAATTGGCAGTTAATTTTTAAACCCTCGAAACAAAAAAAAAATCCACAACAACAACAACATCTAGTAAGCCGTAGGTGTTGTCTGTGTGTGCGTGTGGCTGGGTCTGTGCGTGTGTGTGTGTGTGTGTCTTGATAACTGTGAAACTAGATAGCCACTACGAAGAAAGAAGAAGGTAAGCCCACACATCGAAATTGAAAGTATCGCAATATGTTTCGTTTTTTTTTTGTTTTTGTGCACAACGCAGCTAAAAAACTGATTACGCGACGCGTTCTACATGCAGATCTGTTGAATGTGTGCCAAAAGAAAAGCTACATACATCACAGTCAAAAAACCGAGACAGAGACAGCGACAGCCACAGAGACACACAGTCGTGTTTATTATTTCTATAAAATATGGCACAGCAGTCACAGAAAATTGAATTTCAAAATTATGTCTGTGTGTATGTATGGCTCCCTTGCAAATGCATCTGCAAGATACATACACAGAAGACAACAACAGCAGCAGTAGCAGCCGCCGCAGCAGCAGCATCGGCAACAGTAGAAACAGAAGAATATGAGGGCAATGACAAAATTGCTGATAACTGACCAACAGCCAAACCGATTTGGTTCGTTTCGTTTCTCATCTCATCGATCATTAATTTCCTCAGGGATGGGGGAAGGGAGGGGGCGAGGAATGGGGGAAAAGTCATGTTTAGAAGAAAAACTTTCAAGGTTGGTCCAGCGCTACTTAGATACTTCTTAAATGGCTTACAAACATAACGCAGTTCCATTAACAAACAACAAACACACACCTACGAGGGTAGTACAAAAAGTTTCTTTGTTGGAGATTGTTGGCCGAAAATTGTCGTAAGAAAAATGTATAAACTTGTTAGACTTCCATAACAACAATCTAGCTCTACGAATAATTATTCTTGAACTTCATATTCTATTTGAATCAATTCTTTAGGAGTTAGTAAAGTAAGTTAACTGCATCCAGCACTAAAGAAAGGGTCGAACTTTCAGCATTTCATTTCAAAACTTTCGGCTTACTTTGTCCGAAAATGGTAAAGAAATTGGAAAAATTTATTTTTAATTTGTTTAAACCTTGTTTAAAAATGTTATAAAATTTGGAGAACAATCGAACTTCTTCCTCCAATTATACGACGAAGTTTTCTTGAAGAATTTTTTCATGAAGTTTTGTTTGTAGGGAAGAGGTGCACATGAACCTGGCAAAGCTTCAAGACTAGACAGCGGAATTTGCATATTTTCAGATAGAAATTTATCCTAGTAGGCCAGGACGTTTTTAACGAACATTTTTATGATTAACGCAGCTCATTTTGTGCTTTTTCAAACCTCTTTAACACCTTTACCCTAGGCTACTAGGATTAAGTTCCACTTTAAAAAAAATGCAAAATCCGCTGTCTATTCATGACCTACAGTGGCATGAAGTTTTTCTATAATTCTTCTTTACCTTGTTTCGATTAAACTGATGTTTTTTGTTTTATAGGATTGAGAAATTTATTAATCTTAAAATGTTAAAAAAAATTTGAAAATTTCTGGGTTTACATTTTTGATAGACCAATGTGTCCTCAAGTTTACTACATTTACAGTTTTTCGATACAGTTCAGAAACAATAGTCTATCTGCTCTGGTCCAAAAACCTTGTATACGGTGTGTAATGTAAAATCATATGTAAATAAATAAAACTTGTTTTACTTTTTTGAAAGTTACGTTAGTTTAAAAAAGTGTCTTCGTGTTCTGTGCTTATAAATTGTGGTTGAATTCCCATTTTGTGACCGATTTCCTTAAACTTCTTTAAGGTAAAACATTGAAAGATGTGTTCTGTCCTTTGTAAATGATACAACATCTGTTGCTTTGAGCTGCTTGGTTCCCACAATGTTGTACTCCTTTTAAGCCCTATGTCTTTTTGCTTGTGTATCACAAAAATTACGAGTCGCAATAGTTTGCCCTTAATATTTTTAATTTATCAGGCTTATAAATACACTAATATAAACAATATTTTTTTTATTTCAATACATTGCTTTTTTTTTAATTTAATATAAATTGTATTTATTTTTATTTTAATAATTTTTATTTAAAAAAAAAATTTTACTTTCAACTTAAAATAATAATTTTTAAATTGGTTCCTTTTTGGGTAAATATTAGTGGAAAATTTTAATTTTAAAGAAATTTTATCAAAGTGACATATTTTAAATCAGTAAGCGGCGTTAACGACATTTTCATCAGTCGAACAAGCTCTATCCTGTCTCAAAAGTTATTTTAAAAAGCTAAAGAGCCTGTATTATTGCGATTTATCTTGAACTAAGGGTAAAAGTACACGTAAGGCCGGCCTAAGATCCACAGAAAAATTCGAATTTGTTATTATGAAGGGGTAACTGTTTTTTTAATTTAATTAAATGAGATTATAATATTCTTATAATATTCTCATTAAATGTCAAAAATTTTGAGTTTTATTTTTTCGAAATATAATATAATTATTTTTGTTCATAAGTCTAAATATATATATTCTTATATAGAAGTTAATTTTATCTAAAAAAAGCTTAAGAGCCTGGTGCGTCTATCAGTTTGAAAATGCTTCTTGATGTAGAAGAAATCGTTCGCTATTTGCTGAGCTCAAAGGTATAGCTGAAAATGAAATGAAATTAATATAAAAATTTTAGATCGTTCGCACTTTTCCAGAATGTTTAAATGGGAATATCTATAGAAACAGGTGGGGCCATATATTTTTGCATCTAATAAATTCTTTCATTAAAAGCTCTACCTTTTAATTCTTTTATTAATTCCGAGTCAAAAAACAAATTTTCATAAGTTTTTCGGACCAAGGGGAAAAATGTGCATTGTGCGATTCTGATACTGATCACTTCTTAAATTGTTTTAGAAAAGTTAATAAAGGCTAAGTTTGTGGAGCTAATTTTTTTTCTAGTAAAAGACTTTTAACTTCGTTTTGGACTTCATAAACTCTTTCGAGCATAATAAATATACATTGCATTAGCGATTTCGACAATTTGTTATTAAACTCGGAGTGTTTGAAATATTATAATTTAGTTCTTAAAGTAATTACATTTTGATATACTTAGAAGGGAATCAACTTAATACATAATTTAAGTAATTAAATCAAGAAAATATATCATACAATACAATATACAATACAAATAATGATAAAGCTTTTGAAAAAGGTGAACCAAAACGGTAAAAAGCACTAAAAGAATTAGCGAGACATGTTATTGAATGGACGTTATCCCAAACATTTAAAAAAAACCAAGTTCAGAAAAATTGGTTGATCTGTTGGTTCTAACACAAAACTAACCACTTTTCCTCCACACGCTCACAAGAAAAGAAGCGGCTGGCGAACATTGCTAGAAGCGAGGTGTTACCGACGAATCGATGATATTGATGCTATCAGCCCAATTATAGAATAATTATGAAGAAGTGCTTTAAGAGCAAGAATACCAATGACGACAACTTGGAAGTTATCCAACTACCCTCGTAGCTGGAAAATATTTAAGAAATTTTTCATGTAGAAAAACTAAAACTTTTATTTGGCAATCGTTGTTTTTCAACAGATTTATGTATGTTTGTCCGTGTGGAGGTGCGTTTTGCTCTGTAGAGACGCCGAGTAGCGTCGAGTGGCCGCCCGCTGCTATTTATAGGCGCGTAACACATACGCTGGCACAAAAATGTATCTTATAGATACAGGCAAAAAAAAAAAACAGTGTCTGTGTCTGGCCCGTCTGCCTCATAAATATAGATGGCAAAAACAAAAAAAAGAAGAGAGACAAAGGCGGTTGATCGGGATAAAGCAGGAACGCCGTTTGAAAACGAAAACAAGATCGATGATGCCTTGGCAAGGAGACAACGCAGCTGGCTGCTACCGCTGCCATCTTGGCCATCTTTTTTTTTTGTTGGGATAATTGTTGTTTATGTGTTTAATTGGCAATTGGATATACACAAAAAAAAAAAAACACAACAACTAAGCAATTTTCCTTTCAAGTTTTCCCGCAAACAATTTTCAAATTTTCAAATTTTCCATACACCAAATCAAGCCAACAGCAAGACTCGTTTTCGATTTTCTGCAACTTGCATAATATGCAACGCCTGCGGCAAGTGCATCGGCTGCGACTGCGCAGCAAATATTTTCAGTTTCAAGCATGACAAAGGTTGCAAACCGATTTAGCTTGATTTCTGCTACGTAATTACAACAGCAACAAAGAGAAGAAAAAAAATATCAGAAAATAAAACTTGAAATTGCAGCTGACTGCAGTTTTGTATTTTTTTTTTTTTTTTTGTATGCAAGAACCGGAAAGGAAGTGAGCGTGTAAGTTACCAAGACTTTGACCAAACCAGAGAACCGGTTTCCTCGCGAGCACGAGTGTATGTATGCTTCTTGGAAGCACGTCAGCTTCGCCAAGTCATTCACTTGCAGGCGATACGAGTTTTTGTGTTGTTGTTTCTGCGCAGGCGCTGCTGCCGCTGAGTTGCAGTGTGTTGATAGTGCGGGCGACTGAACAAAACGGAGTTGAAACTTTAGACAAGAATTGATAGAAGAACCCAAGTGAAACGTGCGTGGCATAGCACTAAAGAGTAAGTGACGATGATGATCATGATGAAGAAAGTTCTTCTGGTGGCAGGAGGAGGAGGAGGAGGTGGGTGTTAACTGCAGCTCACTCTTTGGCCATCTCTGTCTTTCCTAAACGCATAGACAGCCTGCTTTCGAGGTACTTGAACCTTATTGTGCTCGTGTATGTGTTGTGTATGCCACAAAATGGCGACTAACTAAACTACCTTTGTGCTACCAAAGAAGTACGTACCCATGATGATATATGATTGTGGGCGAAGAAGGTAAGGCGGCACATTGAACTTTATGCGAAACTCCTAAAACAAAAGCCAAAGCAGGCAAGAGTTCACATTGAAAATGAAGAGGAAATACTGCGGAAAACTTGACATTCCAAAATATGCTGACGCAGTTAGTGTGGGGGTTCAGAGTTAAGGTCATGGAACTGGACTAACAACAAGTAAGAATGTACTGAAAATATAAATGAGTTTAATTCAGTTTTCAAGTGAGCAAATACCAACAATGAATTGTTAAATCAGTCACCTTATAGCCAGTTATTAGAATTTATGTCAAGGCTGATTTGTCAACACTCCATGAGGTACTAGAACAAATTGAAAATTAAAGAGGTGGGTGACTAGATACTCGTGCCTGAATTATTAGAATTTGTTCTGTGGGTTGCTAAAGTTTTTATTTTTTTCGCTGATACCGAGATTTCCAAATCACCCGAAACTAAAGACGAAGGAGTGTACTAAATTAGCCCAAAAGGTGCTGGAGTAAGACTATAATTAGAAATGTACCTCATTTTTCCATGTTAGAGTTCAAGGAGCGTTTCAGAATCATCCACTCTGAGAAGAAGCTTGCGGACAATTAAGACCCCATTGCATATGCTGCGGTTATGTAAAAATCGTGAATCGTAAATGTCTATTCAAATGTCAATTCAAATTACGAAGATCAAAAACTTAAAATTGGGCGCGTTCAGCAGAGAAAATTGATCACTGATCAGCTTAATTAAACTAATCTTATTATTTAGCATACTTTTAGGGGGTCCTGTTGGCTGAGAAGGGCCTATAAGGTTGCTACAAAGATGCTGCAGTTGCGAGGTAATCATCTGTTTGAGAAATTTTGGGATCTCGGAAAGCTTTGCAATGCACCGATTATTCTCAACGTCCAATAGAATGATGTATGATTCATTCATGTTAAAAAGAACTAAGAGCATAAATATATAGCTTGGGACCTTATTGGGGCCTGCAAGGAAAGAGATGTCAGTCGTTTATAGACAATCTAATATATCGAGTAAGAAAATGGAGTAGAAGATTTGTTATATTCGCAATATTAGAAGCGGAAGACTCAATAAGCTCTTTATACTTGCAAGCAGATAAAATTAATTTTTAAGTTTTGCCAAGCCTTATATCTTCTACAAATTTCAAAGATTATTTGGATCTTCTGAACATATATTCTGATCATCATTATCAGAAGAGCGATTTTCGAGTTCTAAGCAAATCAAATTATTAATGGGCAGCACTTCCTTAGCTTGTGTGGCATACTTTAAATTAATTAGTTATATACAAACTTTGGCAGGTACAGAGTATATTACAGTCGGGCTTGACCGAAGTTCCTTGTTGTTTTTAGCTTGATTCCCTTAACCCTCAAGATATGTACTTAAATGGTGATCGGTAAAGTTCTCTAAACTGCATACTGTGTATTTGATATATCATAAACTGTCAAGAGTTCATCTTGATATTTCAGCTACACCATGGTATAATAATATAAGGTAGAGTCATCACAAATTCTCCATGCAGCGGGGTACCAATGAACACTAACACATTGACAGCTGCTGCTTTTCACCATTCAGACTGACTGCTTTTCACCACTTCATTGGTACCCCAAAAAGAGGCAGCCTACTTTACTGGCCTCACCTTATATAATTCCACCATGAGCTACACTAGTAAGCCAAGAATTATGTTCAAATTACTCCCTTTAAACCTGATTTCTGTTGAATAAAGTGCGAATACATGCTGTACGAAGTAAAAACGAATTTAACAAAACAGAAACTAATTCCAAATTAAACTATAACCTTCTACGGATATTAGAAAAAAAAAATATTGCACGTTTTTAAGAAAAAAATAGTTTTTTTACAAATATTTTTGCTTCTACGATTCAAACTACTAAACCGATTTGAAAATAATCTAAAAACTTTTTAACTTTAAAGTTTCTTTCTCGAGATATGGAATTAAATGGAAGGGGGACCTATCGAAAAAAACTAAAAAAACAATTCTAACTCAAAAACGTATAAATTAAAATTTTTTTTATTTCTATTTTTGAGTTTAGCATTCCAAAAATACATAAAAAAAGTATGGGTATTTTTTTTAAATTTTGTAAATAAAAAAAAAATTATCGATAATAAAATTTTTAGAAATAATTTAGGGGACCGAATTTAATTCCGATAAACCGCTCTTTCTTTATAGTTAATTATTATATTTTTATTGTATTATAATGCATTGTAATTAATTTTATAAAATAAAAATAAAAAATTGTAAGATTATTTCAAAACTTTATTTTCTCATAACTTATTAGTTTGTGCGCCGATTTAAAAGTACTAAAAAACTTCGTCAAATATTTCGAATTCAGAAAGAAAATAAAATGTAATATTCTGTTGAAATAGCCCTCAAACGCAGAAATCGAATATAAAATTGCTTTTATATTAAAGTTTAAGCAAAAAAAGTCAAATTTCAATTTTTTTATAGCTAAAGTCGAGACAGTTTTTCTGACTCTTTTATAATTAGATATAAATTTATAATTAAAAAAATCAACTCATTGCATAAACCCAACTTTTCTTAAAGTATTTTTAGTTCCGACAAACTCGCAAATTGCAGTGAAATATAATCGATTGCCTTGTTATCTAGATATGATCGATAAGCTGTTTAATCGATTAAATTCTCGAATTATGCCTTTTTCGATAATGCAACGATTAAAAAAAAATTTCTATAAAGCAAATAAGAAATGAACAAAACTTACAAAAAATTTTGTAAAAAAAAAAAAACATGTAATTGAACTAAATGATATCGATTTATAAAAATAAAATATAATTTTATATAATAATAAAATTTGAAATCTTATATATTTGATTATAAAAACCCAATATCGTAAAAACTAGTATTAATTTTATATATAATTTCAAAAATTTATTAAAACTCTTAACGAACGACGCCCACTCACTCTTGGTAATGATATTTTATATATTTCACATATCAAAATCGATCACTATAGCATTTGGGCTCAAAATACTTTAGAAAAATTTAATTTATTAATTGGGGAAAAATGTTGTCGAGCAGTGTTATTATTCAATTCTGTATAAACCCTACTTAAAGTTTTTAGAAGCAAATAACTAATATACTTTAAATGTAGCATTTATACTAGAACTCTGACAGCTTGTTTTTTTTACTCTAAAAACTAAAAACCAAATCTAAAACTGCGATAGGCACTAGTGACTTGCCTGCCAAAAAGCGACAAGGGGATGCTGTTTCAAGATGCTCGACTTTTCAAACCGCTTACTCTTGTGCAAAGTGTACAAACATTTGCACTCAAACAATCTATTTTACATGCATTTCCCGAAAAAAAAACAATATATGCTTTCGTTATTTACATAGCTCGACCAACAATCTAGGGCCTGACCTCTCCCACCTTCCTAATCTCTCAAAGTCATTAATCCTGCTTTAAATGCGCCCTGACCTGACCTTTTCATCTCTGTCTCTTTCTATCTCTTTGGTGTTGGTCATAAGCCAAAGCTGATTTATGTTGCGCCCCAAAAAGTGTCAACTGCTACTCTCGATGACAACCTCAACCCATTGGCCTCCATTTAAAGTTGGCATCAGCTGTTTGCAATTTGAACTCAATCGACACCCAAATTGATAAGTTAATGTGAGACAGTGGCAAGTCTCTTGACTTGGGTCCCCGGGTATGCCGTTTTAGGTGGCTTTTAAAAGTTGGCGCAGCATTTTTTCATTGGAGACGGCAGGCAATACGAGACTGACAAAACAAAAAAAGGGAGGAGAAGCAGGAGATAAACAAACGGAATAAAAACTGTAGGCTGTTTTTGTTGCTGCGGCTGTTCGTGGCGCTTTTTGTCATTTACACGCGTAAACGTCCGTGACCCTCTGGCCTGGCTTTGTGCAATGTCGCCGCCGCCACCACCAGGAGGCAGAGTCTGGGAACAAAGGGAAGATGGTTTTTAGCAATTGATTTCAATACAAAATGCAGACATTATTATATTAAAAATTCAGCACGCAAATTTTGTGTAGACAAACATGAAAACGTGTGTAGGTAGTTGGAGAGAGGTGTCATTGTTGTCTGTTTGTGTGATTCACCTGATTTCCTATGAACTCGAAATACTTGGCTGACTCAAAATCAAAGCTTAAATGACTCACTTTAATCGATGGATTCATAGACCAAAGTCGCTGCGATTAGGTGACGCTTTGATTACAAAATATTGCCTTTCTAATTTTCCACGTTCTTATTTTTCTTTTTTCTCATTTGCAGATACAACGCAGCGCAAATTGCCAGTGAATGAGCAGATTTCATAATAAAGCGCAAAAGAGAATCGCCAATCTTGCGAATCTCTGCCAGCATCCAACTGACGCAATTCAATTTGCCAACCGCAAGCTCATAAATTGAGATTAAGCAAGAGCTCTGGATAGGGAAGGGAGCAGAACGGAATATAGAAAACAAAACATAGCAAATCAATCACAGAGCGCTAGCCGTCGCTCTACAACAACAATTTGCATGAGCCAACAACATCAACCACAGGCAGAGCACCAGCAGAACCAGCAGAACCATCAGCAGAATCCCAAGCGTCGGCCAAGTGGCATTTTATGGCATTTTCGCCATCAACTACACAAACGTAGCACCAGGAAAATGAAAACCATCTCATGATACTACAAGTGGTCCGAATCGGTGCTATTAAACTATCTGAGAATGCCATCGACACCATACGATTTGGTACAGGATGATCAGGATCTGCGTGTGCCGCTGCATGCCGAACAGGCCTTCTTTCATGGCATCACATTTCAGGCAAAGGTTAGTGAAAGCATTAAAACTCAGAATTCTTAGCCCACTTAGAAATTTGATGGGAATGGGAAGAGCGAATTGCATCAACATTATATTCAATAACGTCCCCCCTCTGGGATAGAAAAACATTATTCTTTAACAAACTTCTTTCAAACACTGATACATATAGACCAACGATTTTTTTTCGTTACCACAGAAGATATCCATTGCCGTGCCTGGGATTCTGCTGTATTATATAGTGTTGTCTTCTCTCTATATATAAAAGAGATTGTTCTGACTTCCCAAGAGATAGCAAGCTGAAACTTTCACAGAAGTTTTTATAAGAGTTGAAAGTGGGAACTGGACGGGGTTTTGGAAAACTTCAAGAAAAGCTTATAAGGGTAAAATTTGTTTTTTCATCCGATTGACTTCAAATTTGGTTTGTAAGTAAAGTCAGCTAAATAATTGGACACCTGAAAAAAACTATTTTCATACGATTGACTTTAACACGGTTTGTACGGATAGTAAGCAAACTAATTAGACAGGAGATTTTCCTATGTTGGAAAATCCGCCCACAAAAAAAATGCCCGGAAGTTCTATATAGAAATACTTTTTTTCAAACGACTGAAATTCGGCTTGTAACGAAGTACATATAAAAAATAGTTAGACATATAATTTTCCGATGTTGAAAAATCCGCCCGATAGGTCGGGAAATGCCCGGAAAAATTTTAAAAACTCTTTTTCTTCGGATTGACTTCAAACTCGATTCGTAAGCTCATTAGGGAAAATAATTAGACATGTGATATTTCGGTGCTGGAATTTCCGCCCCCAGGTCGAAAAATGGTGGGCGTTGTTGGGTTCAATGCCAATTTTTATTTGTGAGTCCATCTGAATGAAATTCGTTTTGTAAACTCTATGATCGGAATAAATGAACACTTTTTTTTTAATTCGGGAAATTAACTGCAAAGTCAGAATATGGGTAATCAAACGTTTTTTTTGAGCCGATCTGAATGTAATTTCGTTTGAAAGCTCTATGGGCTCCATTAAACAGGAAAAAATATCAAAACCCCAGGAAAATCACCCCCGCAAAGAATTAAAGTAACCACAGGGCACCAGTGTTTTTGTGCAACCCTATCTATAACTGATTATATAAGAATGGAGTGCACTAAACAAAACTGCATCATCGGTTTTGTTCCATCAGCTCTTGTTTCCACGATATGACGGAAAAACGGATTTCTTGTAAATTTATTTGACTTTTTTTTTTTTTATTTTTTTTTAAATGCTTCTGTAAAAAATCAAACGCCCAAAATTGTTATGCAAAAGGGTCCAAATTGGTCTCTGAAGTCAGACGTTTCTCGATTTATGGCAATTTTTACAAAATAAATCATAATTTTTATTCATTTCCGACCCCATAAACTATATATATTCTTGATCAGGACGATGAGGTGAGTTCATTTCCGCCTGTCCGTCCGTCTGTCTGTTTCTACGCGAACTAGTCCCTCAGTTTTAAAGCTATCGAGCTGAAATTTTGCCCAGAGTCTTCTTTTTACTGCACGCAACTAATATGTCGGAACCGGCCGGATCGGATGACTATATCATATAGCTGGCATAGGAACGATCGGTCTAAGAACTAGTTCTAGTGAGAAAAACTTTTTTGTTTCCCATCATAGCGTCACTAATCTAGGTATATGTTAGTTTTATATGCTTTCACATAATTCTGGAAAAATTTATCAAAATCGGATGACTATATTATATAGCTCCCATAAAAACGGTCGGTTAAAAAACTACTTATAGTGAGAAAAACTTTTTTGTTTTCTATCATAGCGTCCCCAATCTTGGTATATATTAGTATTTTATGCTTTCATATAATTTTGAAAAAATTTATCAAAATCGGATCACTATATTATATAGCTCCCATTGAAACGATCGGTCAAAAAACTAGTTCTAGTGAGAAAAGCTTTTTTGTTTTCTATCGTAGCGTCCCCAATCTTGGTATATATTAGTATTATATGCTTTCACATAATTTTGAAAAAATTTATGAAAATCGGATGACTATAGCATATAGCTGCCATAGGACCGATCGGTCGGAAAATGTGTTTTACTAAGAAAAGTATTTTTTATGGTATCAAATTTTTATTATCAATGATTTTTAAAAATATTAAATATCTGATATCTATATCCTATATATATTTTACCGGTTAAATCAGTTGGAGTAAAGTTTTTCAAGTGTATTGAAAATTCGGCACAGTCGAAGTTAGCTTTTCCTTCTCGTTCAATTATTCGATTGGTCAAAACAACCTTGAGCGCATCCAAACTATGACTGAACTAGGTGTTCTTTTAGACCATAAACTTTGTTTCAATGACCATATTGGAATTATTGCAAAATAAAAGGGTGTTTAAGCTTTTATTTAATGTTGGTCTAAGGAATCTGATGATGGTCTAAGGAAAAGTTGATCACCAAACTTTTGTAATCTTTACTTCATCGCCCAATTCTTGAATATTGCTCATGCGTAAGGTTTCTGCAGTTTGAAAGGTTCAGAAACAGTTTCTTCTATTTGCATTGCGCGGTTTCCTCTTTGTCAACCATTATTCTACACTGATAACTTGCCAACACTTAAGAATCGAAAAATTTGAAAAATGGCCTAGATCTAATTCAAGTTTACAACTGTCTCAAGTTTTGCTGTCCCAAATATAGTAAAACAGTTCTTTATGTTTTTTTTTTAAAGGCCTCTTCAACCAATTGACCTACCTTTAACCCGTAAACAAATTATTTTTAAATATTTATCCAAAGTGAATGAAAATCGTCATAAATTTAACTAAAATAAAATAAATAGTCTGGTTAGTTGAAGTAATAAAACTTTAAACAATCTGCCACATGAGAATTGAGTGAACAAAAACCAAGAGTGAAACCGTTCAAATAATTGATGAGCGAAAAGGATGAACTTGTTTTTTGTTTTTCTTATTTTGTTTGGCAAGTCGTAAGTTGTTTGGCCAACATATGTTTGTATGTATATGTACGCATATAAATAAATATTTGATAGAGCCAACTCTCTGTGAAGAAGCAAAGGAAATCACAGAAAAAAAAAAACAAAAGTTAAGCATACGCCAGGTTGCCGGGCGGGAAACGTGTGCGAAAAAGAAGCCCAAGCCGTGCGTGAGCAAATAATTTATACACCTTTTGAAAGATTTATGCGGCATGCCCTGTGGCGTGAAATCAAAGCGTGAAATTTAATTAATTCTAACGCAGAATTGGCAGCTTCATTAAGGCATTAACAAGTGTGTCCATTTCCAGGTCCTGTCATAAATTAGGCCCCAAATCGAAGTGAGTCATAACTCACATAACTTGGAGCCTCGTTTGTCAAATGATTCAGCTGCGGTCGAGATGGGAAGCTGACAAGGCGAAAAAAGAAATAAGCAACTGCAGTTGCCTGTTTATCGGGTTATTTGGGTTAGCCAAGCCAAGCATATAGTAACGGTAACGGCATCCAACGTTTTTGGCGAAAACTGAAACCAGCCACAAACAAAAACATAAACAAAGCAAAAACTGCAAAAAACTGTAAAAGCATAACAAAAGTGCAAAACTTTGTTTTTTGTTTATGGAAAAAAATGCAAATAACAGTGAAGGTGGAGTTAGCAGTTGGAGGCTGCTAGCCGCAGGCACGTGCAGCGGAGAAACTCTTTAAGCTCCCAAGAGTCTACCCACAAAACTTTTGCCAGTATTGTCAAATGGAAATTGTTTGACGTTTTGCAGAAAATTGACTGAATTTAATTGACATGGCAAAGAAATTACAGACATTACTTTGGGATAGGTGAGAATGCAGCGAACTAATCTGCATACAAAAGAGTTGAAGCTCAAAGCTCAATGCACTTGGCCACTATCATGAACTTGGAGCTAGTGTTTGTATCTTAAGAGATGTATTTGTAAGAGGAAGAACTTTAAAAAGTCTCTGGCTTAATTAGGATGGTAAATTCAGAATCAATGGCCGTGTTCAGCAGAAGAACTTGCTCCCTGATCAATAATATATTTCTTGGTAATTTACGTGGCCTACTTTTTCTCTTGTGTGTAATATGATATTAACATGGATCTTTTCTAAAAATGTGCTTAATAATAAGAGCAGTTTTGTCTGCTGAACGCGCCCATTTGTTTGCCAAAAGTCTACAGAAAGCTGTTTTAACTTGATCATCAGAGTTTTTCAGCCCTGACTTAATGAACACTGATTTGACACTTAATGGACGCATTTACCAAAGAAAAAAATGCATTGGACGCGTTCAGCAGAGACACTTGATCACTGATCAGCTTAACAAAACTGATCTAATTATTTAGCATATTTTTGGGGGGTCTTGTTACATTGACACTTGGAAAAGTTCCATGTAATATATGATATACAAGAGTATATAAGAGGAAAAGTAGGCTACTTGAATTACCAAGAAATATATCATTGATCAGGGAGCAAGTTCTTCTGCTGAACATGCCCATTGATTGCTTGGCATACTTTTAGGGCTCCTTTGAACAGCATGCAGTATAAAAAGATGTCTATAAAAATTCATCAAATAACTATATCAATGATTTGGGATCAAACTGTTCTGCTGAACGCGCCCCTTTACATTTTTTTGTTACAAAAAAATGGAAAAAAGCATTCATCATCGTTAAGAACATTTAAAAAAAGGCAATTAAACCATTCTCAATGATTAATAATTGTTCTTTCACTGTCAGTTTAGACTTATAAAAGGCATCCCTCGTTTATAACTGTGATCAGAACCAAAAGAGCATCTCGTGGCACGCAAACAATTTCCACACATTGAACAAAAATAATAAACAGCAAGAAACCAAAACAAAAAACAAAAACTAAACAAATGGTAAATAATTGAACATGAAACACGCACACACACACACACACACACACACAAAATGGAAATTTTGTTTACAATTCTCCCTCTCTCCTCTACTCACCCAGCATAAAAACAACAACTACATCAACACGATGTGCATTGTGACAGTTGACTAACTTGCTCGCTGACTGCTCACATTGAAAACTTCAACATTTTTATTCGTTGCTTCCGCCACAACAACAACAACAGTTGCACACATTGACTCCACCACAACAAATATGGCAAAAATATTTAATTGCTTTCATAAATTGTTTATAATTGTTTATTTGCCAAACATTTATTGCTGACTAAATGTTGCAAGGGGGAAATGCATTTCCAAAAAAAAGACAAATTTTGCAGAATTCGGTTTACCTCAAACATTAAATGGTATGCTCAATTTGATAGCTCTTTCCAACCCGCTCTAGGGCTTAAAAAATCGATGAACCTAGTTTCAGGTGCGAACTCCATTTGAGATAATGAATTTAAAGTTTGTTTAGAAATTACACAGAAAAAAATGGGGAGCTAAATCCAAGTTTAAAAAAATTGATTTGATCCCGACCTTCGGATTGAAGTTTTAAGTACGAAAGAATACTTGTATCAATCCGAAAAAGCTCATATCAAGGTCTGATCTTACTTTAAAATCTAAACCAATTGGTAAATTCGTTCTCAAGTCAATTCTTTTGTACTTGGTTTTGAGAAAATCAGGGATCGGCTTACTTTTGACATCGTTTTGGATTGATTAATGTCTGTAATATCTCGGTTTCTTTTTTTCTGTGTATCTATTAAATAAGAAGAAATTTTAGCATTTATATTTCTAAAATTATCGAGATTTGGGACTAGAAAGCTTTTTAGGCTTTTGAATTGACGCTGATTTTGTATTTTACGTGTAGCCATTATTACAGGATAATGAATTAGAATTTTCTATAATTTTTTCTCCAAGGTAATGAGTTTTTGTCAAACAACAAGTGTACAAACTTACCAAAAAAGCAGGTTCCTCGAACAGCTTTTTCGGAAATCTCCAGATTTTTACAAAGTATTTTAGATTCAAAATTTTTGATTTGGTTCGATCTTTCCAAAAAACTAGAAGACTCCGACTCCGAACCCTAAACAAAACTGCTGACAAAATAATGACGGGGGAACAGTGTGTTTAATGCAGCCCTATTTGGATCTGATTATATAAATATGGCATACACTGAAATAAAACTACATCACCGGTTTTGTTCTATCAGCTCTTGATTTCAAGATATGATGAAACAAATTTTAAGATTTTTAGAAATTTGATTAATGTTTCTTTAATAAATCAAAAGCGCAGTATAAAGTCAGCCGAAAGACTCTGAATTGGCATTTAAAGTCAGCCTTTTCCTTCCATAGCCAAAAATATGCTCTAATTATGTTAATTTAATTTTATTTATATCTTGTATCAAGTACAAACCGTAAACTTTGAAAACATGATAAATCAAAAATTCTGCCGAAAACAATCAGAGAACGCTAAGTGCAAAAATAGGGCGTATAGCATTCGTCTTATTAAATTGACATTTGGAAGAGCTCCGTGTAAATATCATATTAAATACTAGAGGGAAAATTAGGCTAAGTGAATTACCAAGAAATGTATCATTGATCAGGGAGCAAAGTTCTTCTGCTGAACACGGCTCTACAATGGAACCCTTAAGGCAACCCCGCGTGGACGTTATCGATGCAACAGTGGCACCATTTGAGTTTTTTCGTTTCAAAAATCATAACTTTTGAACCAAATTAGATAATTGAATAATTTAAATGGCAAATGATAGATAGTTTGAAAGGGGTGCTGCGCCTACTAGATGCTTACCTATGGGTTATCAAAGTCAACATTTTTTGAAAAAAATTTTCAATAAAAAAAATTTTTTTTTAAATTTTTTTTATTTTGTTTGTTTCTTGTTTAATGTTTTTATGTTTTAAAATTATTACCCAAAATATTAAAAAAAAATTAGTAAGTTTTTTTTAATTTTTTTACATTTGAAAGTTTTTTCCAAAATAATTTTTATTTTTTTGTTTCTTTTTGTTTTTATGTTTTAAAATTATTACCCAAAATATTTCAAAAAAAAATTAGTAATATTTTTTTAATTTTTTTTACATTTGAAAGTTTTTTCCAAAATAATTTTTACTTTCAAAATAATAGATTTGTCATTTTTGAACTAAAACTAGTGGATTCTAACTCTTTTCGTGACTTGACATGTCGCAGAGATGAAAAAGTGGATCGGAAGATGGGGCCAACATGTTGAAAGGCCCTTATTTTGCCATGTCTTTTTTCCTATTTTACCTCTAACAGTCGAATAGGCAGTGGAAGGCAACTGAAACTTTTCTAATTACTTAAAAGATTAATCGAAGAACTTATTTTGAAATAATAGCAAATACACAAAAATATATATTTTTTTTATTTTCCATCAAAGTTGAAAAAAATTTAAAAAAAAAATGGATAGTTTTTAAAATGCTATTTATTTGGAGATACAAAAAGCAAACAGTAGATTTTTTTTTTGAAATATACACTTATTGAATACATCAATCAGTAGCAAAACAAAACTTATGACGATTCGTTACCTAGTTTTCGAGATATTCTAACTGAAAGCGGACCAAATTACCTAAAAATGGTGTCAAAAAATAGGTAAATTTTGACGGGTTGTATCTTCTAAAATAAAAATCGCATTTTATTAAGGGTTGCATATTTGAAATCATTGAACAATTTCCAATAAGATGGGTTTATTCAAAATTTCGTAGGCGCTCATGAAATTTTTTATTTTTGCAACCTTCTTTGTTCTACGGGCGGCACTTTGTCACTTCAGTTTTGGATGTGCACAATCCAAGCAGAAACACGGAAAAGTTGGAATGTACTAAGGCACATGGCTTTAGACAGGAATCATTAGAAGATATAGGAGCGATATACTATCAAGGAATAAAAAAAATCAAAACAAAAATATCTTGTTTTTTTGGTGAAGTTACAAAAATATTCGGATGTGGATCCTTTATTTTGAAGGGTATACCATAAAGTTGATTAAAAAGCGGACCTTGACTAATTCTATAATGGTTAAGCCTCTCTAATTGGGCAGTGATAAGTCCATTTTAACATTAACTAATTACTCTCCTTTGTATCAGGTCTAAGCTCAATGCAGTACTAGATTTTACTATATGAAAAATATAAACTTTTCACCATGATAATTGTATTTAAATTGCGTCAACATTTAGTTTTAATTGATTTTTTAGTTTTTCCAAATTATTTACAGCCGATAGTAAAATTCATATTTTTCTAAGAGCAGAAATTTTTAGCTGTCTAAATACATTTAAAGCGTACAGTGATGACTGAAAAAGCTGATTCATGATGATTTAAAAAATATTATTTTGTATCAAACAAAACCCCACAAATATTGTTTATAAGTTAATTAGTAAATTAAACATAAACTTAAATTTTAGCCCATTTCCTTAATCAAAAAAAAAAAATACCATATTTTTCTCTGTTATTTATTAAAAATTTGTTTATTTTGTGGTCTAAAATTAATTGCATAAAATATGAATTAAGGCTAAGGTGAAACGCATGTGTTCCAATTTTCCTTCATACACGAAAAATAAAGTAAATATAAAAACCATCAAAAAAAATGGAACGAAATATATTAAAAAACATATAAAGTAAAAGAAGAAGAAATACACCAGACACAACACTTTTGGGCACACATGCCTCGGTGCCCGGGCCTGTGCTCCACGTGCTGTGCGATTTCTCAGATTTTTGTGTTGTGTTTACCCATTTTCGATTTTGTATATGGGGGAAAATTATGAATTTTCATGCTGTTTTTTGTTTATCTAAGGCAGCAGGGCAGACGTTTGTTTTGTTTCAAAGAATATAGCGAAAGACACCCAAAAGGGACACCACCAACATGTCTGGGCCTCTTCATATATCAATTTCAATTATCTGAGTTTCAGACTCTCAAACGCATTTTGCTATATAAATTATTGGCTCAACGACAAAAGGACAACCCCAAAAAGGATTATGCGGCCTGGGTCTGTCTTTTATCAGTCCGCAACTGACAGGAGCAGGCCCAACTGCTGCCGGCTGAGAGAAGGCGTGAAAAATGAGTCATAAAATGCAAATAAAAACTCAAGAGTCCTTTTGAGTCCGCAGCACTTGTGTGTCATTGTCATGGCCTGCCTTTGAATTTTATGTCTTTAAGAGTTTTCCATACACAATTCTCTTCCGCTTTGCCCCATTTGTGCGTATGTTTGCTTAACCTTTTGCTTAAAGTTCAATTCGCTCGTTAATTTCTTGATAAACATTTGCGCACACAAATTTTCATAGATTTTTGGCCATCATTTTGGCATTGAGCCATTTGGATGCGCTATGTGTTTAGATTCGCCTGGTTTACATGGCATAATTAACACGCCTCACGGATTTTATGGCCAGCACTTTGCATCTATCGCCACTCCATCAACGCCTGGACACGACACGGCATGGCAAACAATTTGCCTAACGGTATCCTGCTGCGGTTGCCAAATGCATTTTCCATCCATTTTATGTACATTGGCATTATGCAAACAAACAACAAGCCGCCACATTTGATCTTCAACTATAAATATTTAATGCAATATTCGTTACAGAAAACAAAAAAAAAAATAATAATCATCCAGCTCTCAGCCTCGATTTGTTGCTTTCACCGCAATAATACAAAATTCAATATTTCCAGTTACTTAAAAGTGTAATAAAACCAATATTGCTTGTATTTCTTTTTTGTTGTTGTGCCAAATACCCGTAATCCTTATTGGATGCTGCTGGGGCATGGGCCAACATTTTCATATTCATTGCAAATTATTGGCTGAATGTTTTTATGGCTTGATTTCATTCCAAATTCTATGGTGTAGCTCTATAGAGCAATGCGGCTTTTATTGTCGTTGCGATTATTATTGTTGGGTATTTGTGAGTGAGGATAGGTAGATAATTGTTTCCATCGTTAGTTAGTTTGATGACGCAGTTAACCCTTTCATGCCCGAATTAAAATGGGCGTGGCTAAAATTTTTTTGAGTAGACATATAAGCTATAGTTAACCTCAATATAAACTGTCAGAAATTTCAATGTCCTAGGTGTCCTGGTTCAAGAGCTACAGGATGTTGCGTATACGCAACATTGGGAAATGTGTTATATATTTAAAGTCAAGTTGATTTTTTTTCAAATGCCGTTTATTTATATTTATGTATGATTGGACACGAAACAATTTTTTTGGGGATTGGAGCACAAGTGCACATTACATATGCTGCATTTACAGCTTGGAAATCCAGTGCAGCATACTCTACATCTTCCTCTTGTTCCCCATTCCGGCCAAAACACTGCAATCCTCCACTTCAAACTCTTCAAATCAATATTTTCCATCACCTCCTGACAACGTTTTCATTTTCATTTGAGTCTCCATCATTTTCGCTTCTAATAAATTGGTCAATCAAACCAACTTTCAGCTCTGTTATCCAAATTTTTCAAAGTTTCTTCTATAATTTCGTCCATATTTCGATCTTCTTCTTCTTCATTTTCCTCATCAGCCGAATCATCCCAATCAAAGTTGGAAAATTTTTCAATCTCAGCTTGAGTCAGACCTTTTGCGCTTCTTAATCTGTATACAACAAATTTTATTTTTCAAAATTACCACAATAGACCATACTCACTTACCTTTCTTTATCTAGTTGTTGAACTTGGTTTAGAAAAAGTAATTATTTTAATGTTTTTTAACCTTTTTTAAACAGTTTTTTTTTAGGGAATAGCTACAAACTGAACGCGTGTGCAGCTGACTACTAACAATTAGGTGTAAGCTCCTCTGTACTATATTTCTGATGAGAGGGTTAATAAAATTAATTAAGACAGTCAATCGATTTATCTTAAGATTAGCTATTCTATCGATGATTTTATTATAAAGGGTGGCTGATGAATGATGCTACATTAATAAAATGAATTATTTCAGGAGCTGGATGCAATTCCGTTGCTTGAAGTATCTTCACGCCATATTTTTATACATTTGCAGAGTGTATATTAAAAATGTGCAGATATTTGTAACGCTTAGAGAGAAGCATATCCGACCACATAAATTATATATTTTCTTTATCAGCATCAATAGCCGAGTTGACCTAGCCCTGACCGTCCGTCTGTCTGTGGTATGTGGACGCTTCCTTTAATGGGTACAATGTTATAAACAAAAGTGTACAGATCTATGAGTACACTCAGAAAAAAACCAAGAACTTTTTACTTGAATCAATAGTACGTTGAGTACGAAAATACTTGATTCAAGTACAAAGTTCTTATATCAAATACGATTTTTTCAATCCTGAAATACTTTATTCTAGACCGTTCATATTAAGTTCACTTTGAACTATATTAAGATCTTTTTGATCATACTTTTAGGTCGTAAAAGTCTTAAGTCAATCGAGATTAAATCTCAAAACAAGAATTTTCGTACTTAATATAATAAAAAAATATTTTTTCTTAAAATTTAATGAATATTAATCTATATTATTTCCCCAAAACATTCTTGAAATTAATTAAGAGTACATCTTGCTTTGGGCCCATTAAATGCTTTAGCTGTTTCCAATTTGTGCTTGAAACGATGTCTCTGTATCGCATCAAATATGGCTGCTAAAATTTTATTGCCTTAAGCTAATCAAAGTCCAAGAAGTTATAACTGTAGGCCAGAAATCTACCAACCCTCCATAAGTAAAGTGATAGAACCAGTTGGGAATTTTAAGGACAGATTCGTATGGAAATATTTCGCATTTTCCATTGCATACTTTTGGATTTTTTAGAATATTAAGTATTTAATCTGAGAAATTTTTTATTTGAATTAAGAATACTTTTTCTAGAATTTTTCGGTGAACTGTAAGTACAAAAATTCTTGATTCAAGAAAATTTTTCCTCATTTAAATAAAATTAACGGTCGTTTTTTGGACTTAAGAATGTTTTATACTTATTTTGAGCACATCTCAGAACATAATATACTTAAAATTTCAAGTAAAAAACGGTATAAATTCCGATCGTACTAGAATTCTGCCAGTCGTTTTGCATAAATCTCATTTTTTTAAAACTACATACTCTATTTGATATCATTCGGTCAGATCAGTTATATGGCTGCTAAATGAAGTAGTGTTTTAAGCCGAACCAGATTATCTAAGTCGATTAGGGGTTTTACGCAGTTGGACGACCTGAAAAGTCATTTTTAATATAATTCTTTAAAGAAAGGTATTTTATTAGACAGATGCAGGTAATATTTATTCAAATAGTATTTTATTTTAAGTTTCTTATGACACATTGACCATGAAAAATATTGAAGGGTACGGTTCCTGTAGACAATCTATTGAAGGTGCTACTTAAAAAAGCATTTGGCGGTGATCACTCTATCTCTGGTTTGGCTTATCAGAAATCAAAAAGAGGTATAGATTATTTAAGGGGATAGATGAATGCTGGGATTGATCGTGGACTAGTCGAAATTTTAATGTTTGATAAAGAAAAAGATCTACACAGAAAAAAAAAACTGTGCCATTCGGGCTCAACTTAACACCAAACTGTCTCAATAATGGGTTATCGTGGTTACACTAAACCCAAAAGAAAAACTTGAAAAAATTTTTTTTTCTAAATTTGTTATTTAGAATGGCCGCCAGATTTCTTTTTTCTAAAAAATTATATTAAAATTGTATAATTGAATTGAGGGCCAGACTTCTTTAATTCTGAAGAAACATATACAAATAAATTAATAAGAACTTACTTTACACTTCCTTGTCTGGAATCGAACTCCCAGACTCATGGCTAACCACTCTCTCTAACTCGCCCCCCTTCAACTACCAACATAAGAGTTTCTCCAGACGACAAAAACAGAGCGAATTTCTGTTGCTCTACACCTTTTTCCTTCCCTGAGACATTTAAGCGGGCCGATATCGGATTAAAAACAATCCCAAACGGGATCAATTCGGATAATCAATCCTAAACGCTTAAAATTCCAATCCTTTCGTCATTAATCCATAAATTTTTTTTTTGTTAAAAAATACAAAAATAAAATAATTGTCAAAAGTCTAATTTCGATCTATACCCGTAACTTTACACGATGAAGCAAACATTTGCTTTCAAAGGTAGAATACCACACCACTTTAAAAGTTTAAAAGAAGTTTTTGTACGGTTATCGTTCGTCTTTTTGAGATCTAGTATCACCTAAACACAAAGAAGTTACACATAGTTAAAAATTTGTTTCTTCAACTTGCATTGTCGTCTATTCCAGGGTCATAAGATGATACCCTCTGTAGCATCAGCAGCTTTTAATAGGTCGAGTTGATGTTGTCGATGAGCCATTCTTCCTTCGCGGAATGATTTTCTGAGTTATTTTTCATATCAACTGATTACATTTTTTATCTAAAACCACCAACACAAGTTTCCAATAATTTTTCGTTGATGAGATCTTCATAAATTTGGAATACGGCTTTAGCAACATCAGTTGGAATAGTCTGATAGTCTTGTGTAGAAGAAGATAATGTGTCTGTAGCCCTAAAGAGTCCATACAAATTTGGGTATATCTGCGAAAATATTTACCGGATCAGTATGAAATTTTCATAGAAAATACTTAAATATATGTACCTTCCGAATATGGAAAAATTTGGATTTTGTGAAAATTCTAACTGCGTATAACTCCTTAAGGACTTTAAAATATGAGCTCAATCCGATTTTTAGTTTAATATCTTGAGAAACACAAAAGTTGGGGCAAGTCGGCAATATGAAATTGTGTCCTAAGCAAAGAAACAAATTTAGAAGTTTGAGGTTAAAGTTTAAAAAGGAGCTTAAAAGGAGGCTGGTAAATGACAAAAACCTTTTTTAAATTTTTAAATTACACTGTTTACAGAAACAAAAGATTTGAGCAAATTGATCAAAAAAATTTAGTACAAAAATCTTTTTAGATGTAGGGTGGACTGAAGTCAAGCAAAGAATTAAAAAATTATGAAAAATTCTTATTATTTTTTAAAATAGAAAATATTTCCAAAAAAATGATTTTTTTTCAAAAAATGAAAAAAATTTCCAAAATCTGTAAATGGTTGAAAATTTTTAGATTTTAGTTCTAAGAGTTTCAGTTGTTTTGTCAGAGTAACTTTTTTTTTTTTTTTGTTGTTCTCTCAGGAAAATTTTCTATAAGCTATCTTCCTTGTTATAATCCATTCTCCAACTTTCAACTGTTAAGCATTCTTTTTCTTTTAATTAAATAAATTTTAAGTTTACTTTTTTTTTGAAGTGGTTGGGCCCTGCAAAAGCTTTGCCGCTTCGCTGATTCGCCATTGTAACCAAGCAATATAAACTGCAAACTTCAAGTGCAGTTGCCTCTTTTATCTCTTTTACTAGCGGCAATGTCAAAGGTCATAGTGAATGGCGGTCCATAATTGCACTTGACAGCAAAGCCACAACAATCTACAGTAGCTGACAGTTCGCAAACAAAAAACAAAAAGATAATGTCTAAGCAAAAACTGCACATAAAACTGTGAAAGATTGCATTGGAAAATGAATTCAATTGTGCTCGTATTTTGGAAGCTCCGCTGTGCTCTGCCTGTCACTGATTAGGCTCTCTCGGCACTTTTGATGCTGGTGCACAGATAATTTTCCATTTTTTTGTGAACGTGAGCGCGTTGGCAGTTAACGAGACAAAGACCAAAAACTGCTACCCTTTTTCGATTGGGAAAATTGGCATAAAATGATCAAAAAGATCGAAACGATAGAAATTTTTTGTTTTTTTATGGGTTAGTTGTGCTGCTTCATTTGTTTTGGATTTTTTTTTTTTTTTGGTTATGGCCAAGCCCAGACAACAGGCATCGGACAGCTGTCAGCGCCCATAGCGAGGCCTGGGAAAGGGTCGGTCATGGAGTCGAGTTGAGAAATAGTTGGGAGAGCAGCAGCAGCAGCTGTCGTTGCAACTTCCGCAATTGAGCGCTTCGCTAGGCAGCACCAACAACAATAACAACAACAACAAACTTTGCACATTTGCGTGCGTTACCCATTTTCAGAGTTGTGGATTGGTGTTGGATTGGTGGGTGAGAGTGGTTGCGGTTTCATGAGCCTGCGCGCCTGGCTGACTCACCCGTTCCCCCAGCAGCTGCGCCAGGTGTAATTGCGAAATGCGCACCAATTTGCAAACAACAGGCAAATTGTGTAATAGATAATAAATGAGCACGGCCAAGAGTAGAGCATGTGCCCGTGCCACATTTATGCCCCACTGATCAAATCGAATGATTCATACATCAATTTGTTTTGTTAAGCAGATAAAACCAAAACCACCATAAGCCGTCCCCCGTAATGGCCACTTAATCCTTGACGACCAACATTAACGTCGCACTTGACACACATTAAACGCGCCTAAATGCGTAAGAGAAAAATATGTCTGAAGAAATGTGCCAAGGAGTGGGCAACGGATGAAGGCTTTCTGCTCCTGAAGTGTAAGGCAAACGCAAATGATTGGGTGTTGGGATAAAAGAAAAAGCATTAGCAAGATGTTGACATTAGATGGAATATCGATATTGCAATTTCGTATTAAAGTCTTAAGTCGTTTACTGAGAGAACAGTTATGGCTGGTGTTGGCTCGTTTCTGGTCTATGCATTTTATATTGTCGTACCAATGTCTTAATTTAAGGTTTTTAGTGCTAAACAGTTACAAATATATTTCATTTGGTTTCTTCTCTTCTTTTTTTTACAGGTAAGACCACCCAACTGTGATTTAAGTGAATTGATGAACGATTTGGTGAGAAAACCATAAAAGATTTTTAAAATTGGTTTTTTGTTTTGTGTTATTTTTTAATTAAATAAAAAAAAAAAATGTTAGAATTCAAGGGCTGTTCAACAAGTTATCGGCCTGCCAATTAAGGTCTCAAAAAAAAGGTGTTGAGTTGGTAGCCATGATTTCGGGACTTCAGGTTATCGGAAATGAAAGCGGTAAATGAGGTTATAGTCAGAATTGATGTAATTCTGGCCCGTGCCTCAGTTATATTTTTCAATATTTTTTTGAAAATTTGGCGGCCATTTTTTTAGTTTTTTTTTTTGGAGTTTAGTGTAAAAAAAATATTAAGAAAAATTTTATTAATCTTGATTGAGGTATAGGCCAGAATAACATCAATTATGCGTCGATTGCTATATGATTGATCAAAATCGGTTAAGTAGAACTGACACACAAAGTGTCATATAGGCCTTGGGCCATTCTTAATTAATTTCGTGCATGTTTGCTTCCGAACCTGAAAGTACGAAAGTCCAGTCCTAAAAATAGCACGAAAACTTCCATAAATTTATTGCCACAAATAGCAAATAATAATCATTCACGAAAAGGATCGGGTTATGGGGGATAAAATAATATTATACATACACATATGTATATTGTATATCCCCCATACGATGAGAGACAGAGCTTATATGATCTAGTCATTTCTTGAAAAATGTTTACCAGATCTAGTATAACTATAACCTCATATCGAAACTGGTAGCAGAAATCACAAAAAAATAGTCATTGCAAAACTGAACTCCGGGCTGAGTGCTAATGCTTTAAGTAAACATCTCCCTAATTTATTTTAACTATCCCTACACCATAGTTATTTGATATCTGGGAAGAATCCTTTCTTCCTTATACCACCTCATAAAAAAAAGAAGTAGATCTGATATTCAAAATTATCGTGGGATAGCAAAACTTTGTGACATTCTAAAGCCTTTCAAACAGATCATAACTGCTCAGTTGCCGCATCAATATTGCTCACTGATATCTCAATCACAGCACGGTTATATGAAGCACCGGTCTACAAAAACAAATCTTCTTGAATTTACTTCCATCATAAGAAACGGTTTCAAGCTGAAAAATCATTTCGATGTATTCACAGATTTGAGCAAAATTAATCACCTTTTATTTTAAAAAAATTAACGCTATTACGTTTCCCTAACCTCTTAGTTCTCTGGATATCAATGTAATTGGAAAATCGCACTCATAGAGTCATATTCAACAAAACTCTATCTAAATATGTTTGCGTCACTTCTGGAGATCCCCAAGGCAGCCACCTTGGACCTCTACTAGTTGGACTATTTATAAATGACCTTCCCCTCAGTGATTGTATCTTTTTATATTTTGATGTATGCAGATGATGTTAATATCTGTATCACATTCTCCTTTTCAAAACGAAGTGAATTACGTCTTTTTAGGGCTCCGACACATTTATAGGTAACCGCTATCTTTGCCTCCGTCCACTCGATGTGAGTCGGATCATATCGTAAAAAAATGTACTCCCTATTTGGACAGAGACGAGACTAGGATTGATAATAATGAACCCCATGTTTTGGTTCGAACCTATACAAAAAGCTTGTTTTTACGATTAATTTACACGATTCAATTATTTTGATCATCTAATATTATATAAGATAATTTAGGCGACCTTAACTTGCTTAAGTTAATTCAAGTCCCGACCTTCGGATAAAAATTTCAAGTACAAGTCGATTCTGATTGTAATTTGGATTCATAAAATCTGAAAACTACCATCCACTGACATTTATTGGGATTGATTTTAGTCCGGATATCTTTTTTCGTCTGTGTAGGCATTACATCTTTCTGGAAGTGTTTATTTCTATTAAATCTTAGATTAGTAGTAGATTAGTTAGATTAGATTAGTAGAATTTTTTTAAAAACCTTTTCAAAATGTTAAATCATTTTATTTTTATTTCTGATTTTTAACATGAAAATTATAAAAATATTTAATTTTTGTTTTGTAAAATCAGAAAATTAAATTTATTATTAGGGAACCCTTTTTTTCAGCGGGCTTAGTCCCTACCCAGCTTTAAAAATATCTAGATTTCCTAAGTTCGATTTTCTCACATTTAATTGTGAAGGTAGTGGACACAACCAGGCTGCTAAATTTAACTTGTTCTTCTCGAATCAAAATTTAGTAAGTAAAATGAAAGGATGGAGAGATCATTATGACGGAAAAAGGGACGGAAGATAGAGGGAGAATGAAATGAAAAAATAAGTAATTAAAAAGAGAGAAAATTAGAAAGAAAAAGTATTAAAGGGAAAGAAAAGAAAATAATAAGAAAAGGGGAATTTCCTTGAAATAAAAAATTTGTACCCACAAAAACGTTGCCTCAAAAAATTTAACTCTTTTGATGTTATTTAAATTTTTCACAAATTTTTTTTTCACTTTGAAGAATTGTCACTTTATTTTTAGGTCCACATAATTTTATATTTTAAATATATAACTGACGTCATATATAAATTTCATGATCTGAGTCCATGTTGATGACAAACAAGCAAGTAGCAAATGGCCTTTGTTGTTGGTCTGTTGCTCTGGCAAATGAATTTCTAACAAAAAAACATAAAACAGAAATTAACCGAAAAATTGTTTTGACTAGCTGCGTGGGCAGTTGACCTTAACCTTCGGTAGGCACAGCTAGGATATGGCTAGACTGTGGCTGTCAGTTGTTTGAACATTAATTAAACATTTTGTGGTCAATTTTTAATTGACATTCTTTGAGGACACTCAGCCTTCTCACCTGGCGCCATCATCAACATTTTTCAATTCAATTTATTTGCCTGGGACTTTTTTGGCACAAATGCCAATTTGCATTCCGGGCTCGGCCGCATGTGAAGTTAAAAGTTATTGGGCCATAAATAACGCCACGCCAAATTCTAAACAAACATTTCGCATGGACCGAGTGTCGAGAAGACTGTGAAAGTTTTCCACTTGATGCTGTTCGGGTTTTCTGACTTTGTGGGTGAAAATTAGCATAAAATGTTGATGGGGGAGAGGCGGCGGCGGCCAATTGTAAAAATGTGAAAAAGAATTACACATACGCCACGTTGTGCCATAAATGGCCTCATTTTCTATTTTCTTTTAGGCATATTACGATTTCTTGCCCCACTAATTGCCTAATTGAAAGCCAAGCCAAATTAATAATTGGCCACAATTGGCGCCTAATTGTGAAAATAACAAAAGGCGTGCGTAAGTGCGGTTTTGTATGCCAACATTTTGGCTCATTTGACCTTTTTGCTTCACTGACGAAAGCTTTTCAATTAGCTACCCAAAAGCATTTGCATTTTGATTGGAAATTATTTAAAGAAATTTTTGAATTTGCCTGCCTTTTGTCTCAATTAATTCCAGTCCCATTGTCTACAATTTAGTGGAATTTTCATTTTGTCAGCTGTCGGTGGCTTTGGCAAACAAAACTAACTCACATTCCCACTCCTGCATCTCTGTCTCGGTAAATTAAAATTCTGACTTTGGCACTTGTTGGCCGCCTCCTTGGGCGGTTGAGTGGCTCTCGTTTATTTTTTTTTGTGTTTTTTCTGTTTTTAATGAGCTAACCGACTGCCTGAGGGCCACAATCTGTGCGAGAGTCACTCCTATCTGGGCATCTGGAAATCTTCTTAAAACCCTTGGCCACTTCATTCTATTTTGTGGGCTTGGTTTTTGTTATTAGTTTGTCAAGCTGTCGCCAAGGTCTATGGGTAGGTGGACTTATTTATCTTTGCTTTATTTGTCTGGCTTTCTGTTTTTAACATATACCCTGGCAAAGTGGTTTTAAGCGAAGAAGTAACTCAGTTTACTTGTTTTCCAAATGGAAATAAAATCAAATAATTATTTTTGTTTTTAATTTAAATTTGTTGTTTAGTGAGGTTCATGATTTCAAAATATATTTACCAATGGTCAAAGTTCGAAAATCCCACGATTTACCCACGTAAACGTTAACTTTACACAGAGATATTTTAAATCGACAACTTCCGATTGCTTTTTAAACTTTATAGTCTATGAAAATCATAGTTTCATGCTTATGTGATTTAATTATTAATCTTTGGACTTCACGCTAGAAAAAGGTTTTATATTATTAATTCGAAATTTCAGGAATTGTTGAAATATCGATCAGATAAAAGAAGAAAAAAATTTAAAACATTCGCACAAAAATTTTTAAAACTGTTTTAAACGGACCTCAGGAGTAACGAGAAGTTTCATACAAAATTTGTGGAAGAAGAAGCAGAAGTAATGATTACTTCACCCTTTACATTGTGCCCATACGGAGCTGACAAGTAATGCTGCGCTTAACAGCACATGCATAGAATCTATGTTAAAGCCTGTGGGCCGCATTTAACTTTGAACAGCTAAAGGAATATTTTTGCAAACTATGTGACTTTTTCGTTTTTCTGCCTTAACACTATTAGCTCACAGCTGAAATTAAATTTAAGACGAGAAGGTAAGTCCAACTTCGTTTGTGTCGAAGTTTTTATACAGTACTAAAAGCTCGTTTAAACAAGGGTTTGAATTACTAACTACAAATAGCAAAATTAAACAAATTTGAAATGTTTGACTATGCCAAATAAATAGCCGACATTGCATTTGCATCAGTTTTCATAAGTATTCGATAGCAACTTTTTTCAAAATTTTTTATTGGTCGGCAAGTTGCCTATCTTTTTCAAAACAAACAGCAAATAGAGTAGTGTGACCAACGCCACTCGGGAACTAAGACTGGTTCGGTTTAAAGGTTTATGTAGCCTTCAAACCACCGGTTCGGTTGTTAACATGGTTTTTAGAGCAAACCAATCCGCGGTTTCAGTTCCATTCAGTGGTTTACTCTGAGTTATAAGAACTTTTTAATCTTTATTGTATTATTTTCGAAATCAAATAATATTCACGTACTTGATTATATAAAGTCGGTCGTATAAGATTCAAGATTATCGAGAACAATCATATTAATTTTCAACCTCCAGGTCATCCTCAGGGGCAAAATATGGGATATCCTAGCCAAGTAGGTGCCTGGAAATTCATTTACTAACAAGAACACAGTCCAGATGGTGTGGAAACACTGGAAGCCGACTATAACGTCATTACTTAGTTTAGGTAAGGTACCTTACGTCATCAAACCGATCAGAACCGTTTTCATTTTCGATTTCCGATTTGGTGCATCATTTTCAAACAGTCAGGGGTTCGGTTCGCGGTACGATTTGGTTCGGTTTGGTTTAGATCCATTTTCAAACAGTCACGGGTTTGGTTCGCGGTACGATTTGGCTCGGTTCGGTTCAGAACTGGTTTGTATCCCTGCTTCGCAGGTCTGTATACGGCTTTATAGTTTTTTTTAAATCAGATCTATCATTAGGGTTTCTTGGATCTGTTATTAGGGCTACATATTCCACAGACCTTCCACAACCAGTTTTAGTTGAGCTAAATATTTCAATAAAACAATGAAATTATTGTCAAATTTACCGATCTCGATACCTTGCATTAAACTCGATTGAAATAGAGCCTCAATGCAGTGCACTATCGTACACGCTTGTGTGCCTGACCTCTTAAATTTTACTTATATTTTTCAGTCAGTGTTTAAGTAGATTTGAGCTCAAAAAAATCGATTTTTAGAAAATCGCGTTCCAAGTTTTTATTCTGTTTCACTCTTACAGAATCTTATAACTTCAAATCTATCTATTAAAATGTTATACTTATAATATGTCTGAAAAAATCAAGTACTAATAGTCCTTTAAGTGTTTTAGTGAAATTGAGCCTATGTCTACTTTTAATTGTGAAGTTTTTGTTGCCAAAATAAATTAATTTGGGTGTCATAAGTGCGATGGCACAACTTAGATAAGTCGCTCTTAAGCGAAGAGCATTAAATGAAAATTTTAATATATCGATTATACTCACTTTGCAAGTGTAACCAATTGTTAATGAATTCTTAAAACATTTTTTTTTCTATCGTAATTGTCTTAGCGACCTTTCTCATATTCAAAGCCAGCTCGAGGCAATATTAGTTATGTTTAGATAGAACTATCAAAACCGCACACACAATTCCACAAAGGAGGCTGGTTGACTATACAGCTGTTTCAAAAGGCTCCCGCCCTTATCTTCAGTCTTTGCTGAACTTAAAAATCTTGAAAATTTTTGTAAAAAAAAAATTGTAAATTTTTTCATATTAAGTCAAACTTTTGTGACAAAAAGTTATCTTCTCATTCATGCTAAGATCTTCTCCGTACATTTTTTTTTTAAATATTTTGAAAACAATCAGAAATTTCAATAAATAAAGTTCCTGGTTAAAATAAGCGATTAAGTTCCTTTTTCGAATTTACTTCAACATTTTGATTCTAAACTTTGATTCTTTAAGAACTTGTACACATAAGGCTACCTTCACCAGCTATTGGCACCAAATGTCAAATATATAGCCATAAATAAGCTTCTCAAAAACTTCACCGTTCGGATTCGTCGTTAAACTGTAGGTCCCTATTTCTTCAAGATATTAAGAGAAGCTCTGCTCGGCCCTTTGGGCAGGGCATATTAGCTTCGGCTCGGCTTTTCTCTGTTTCCCGACTTTAAATAATAAAGCCTATTTAAATGGCACATACCGAGGGGCAACAGCTGGTTATCTCCCCCAAAAAAAGGGACATCTGCTGCCTTCAGTGTTTTCTTAGTGCGGGTCCCTTTAATTATTCAAATTTATTTGTCGACAGCAGAATGTGTGGGTGCCCTGACATATTAATAGGAGACAAGACGCAGGCTGTGTGTGTGTGTGTGTGTGTGCAATGAAACCACAGCGAAACTTTTTAATGAGTTTCGATTCATTGCACACACACTCTCACACACAGGACACAGCTTGCAATCAGCTTCCCTTTTTGCCTTTCGTTTATTAATTAAGTTTGCTTAACCAAGAGCGGCTCCAAAGAATCCTTGCCAAGACAAATACAGGAAAAAATCAAGCAGCAATCCTTCTTCAACTTCTCTTTACCTTTGCCTACTAGGGAAACTTTTACTTAACCTTGGGCAAACTTTGCACGTGGCTTTAATTGCTTTCAGTTTGTTATCTATTCCTGGACCCGGGGCCACAAGCTTTTTCCTTTGATTAAAATTGCTTTTGATTAGTTAAATGAGTTGAGAGCGGTTGAAGAATTTTCCATTTGTAAAGTCAACAGAAATGAACAGCTTGCAAAATGTGTCGATAATGCTTAAATCCAAGCCCACTTCGAGGACACTTTATTGTTTGGCACTTGTCCAAATGTCCTTAGCCTGTCAAGTGCACTGCAGTGTGCTAGCGGAAGTTGTTACCAAATACTCGTATCCTCCTCTGCTCGGGCATAAATCAAATTTTCATGTTTTACAAATGAAATTTTAAGCAACGCATTTAAATATTATTCAAATGACAAACGGAAAAGCGAAACAAATGCTTGGCCAACATATCGCCAGAGGGGCGAAGCGTGGATGTCGTGTCAGCAGTCGCTCAATGGCGCAAGAGATAAATAAATAATCAACAGCCAGCGAGCGAGGGGAGGACACTGTTTATCCATTTGCTACTAAATCATAATTTTTTCCATTTTTTTTTTTTTTGTTCATTCTTTGGCAAGCCAAAGGCAAAATGTGCCAACAAAGCGAAACGACCGCAAATATTTCAACCTTTTGTATAAAAATAAAAAGAAAACAGGGCGAATGAGTGATATATGAAATGCCTCGAAAACTGTTGTGAAAGAAATTATGTATTCCGGGTGGGCCGAGACATCAAAATGAGCAATTGAGCTAGTAGTTTGTGGACATACGCCGCGAGATCAAAGTTGGCAAAGATGAGAAGAATGAGATGAAACATTTTTATTTCATTTGCTTAACCTTAAATGTCCTAGCTGTGTTTTTGAGCTTTGAAACTGATGTTGATAATGTGAATCATCGGGCATTTCTTATTCGATCATACAAAGCGTTTTGTTTTTTAAATACATCTGGAAATTCTCAGCAAGCTGATTGATCGATATGATTCGACATCTGAAGGACTCTTACCGGCCTAGTGGATCATTACAATCTGGACCTTCTTCCAGGACCTCGGGGTGTAACCCAGTCTCAGTATCGAGTTGTAAAGCCAGACCAGGAAGAGAATGCGTTTGACAGGGAGTGCCTTCAGAGTCTTGTTATCAAGACCGTCTTTAACAGAAGCCTTATTGGACTTAAGTTCTTTGATCTGCTGGAGGTGAAAACCTCCACAAGAGTGATTGAAGAAACTGGCAGATCGAGCAGTCCAGGGGAGTCAAAAATACGTTCATCTCGCTTTATTTGGGATTCAGATGTGGTAGTTAACGGCATGAACCTCTCCTCCAGGTCTTTAGCAAACTCCTCAGCCCTATCCTCAGGAGCTCTTGCCCAAGAGCTATCAGTCCTTCGGATAGGGAATTTTGGAGTTGCCTGACGTTAGTTCCTCCTAGTTAGAGACCTTAAAGCATAGTTAGTGCTTTTAGCTGGTGTGATTTTGGTGGTGGATTTACCGAAATTGGAAATATGCTAGCTCAAATATTTATTGATTATTTATTACTGAGATGGATGAAAGTTAAGCACTCAAACAGAGGCTGGAACTTTGTTAGTTTCCATTTTTCTTCCATTGTTTCTTAGGCCTTTGGCAACCCGTGTTGTATGAAGTAGAAGATGCCTAAAAATATCTTTAATTAAAAGGCCCTAATATAAGTTTGACCCCTCAAAAAGTAGTAGGTTTGCGGACGACATTATTGGAAAAGCGAGAGGAATGAACAACCGGAGCTCTAAACTATGCGAAACAGATATTTTGGAAGACCTTGGCTTATCAATGAAACCCCTAGGCGAAGAATAAAAAAATATGTTTTTAAAGTAGACGGTCTAAGGCGAAAACTTTTTGAATCAATGAACGAAATCATCATTGAAATTAAGGATAGGTTTCTGCAATTGCAGGACATGGCGAGATAGTTTTCTTACTTCTTCTATTTTGCTGGATTAGGACGACATCAAGTGGAACTTAATGCATTCAGCAGGCAAATTAAATATATGCTGAAATTAATGTGGAGGAACTTTAGATGCCTTTCTAGGCATGAGGACCGGCTATAATATGCTCAAAATAAGAAGACTCCGAACCAAATTTATTGCGCAACAATTTTCAAATTTTTTTCTGTTGTTATGGCCGAAACCGATTTTTTATAAAAATTGGCTTTCAATAGAAGAAAAAAATTCTGATTTTTATGTGGAGAAAATTATTTTTGCCATTTTTTTGACAGTGATTTTACATTTATCTCCATAACTAACGGAAACTTCCGTTATCCTGCACTGATTTAAAAATGTAATGAACGAAATCAATGCCACAAAATAGGTCAAACAAACTTTATTCTCAAATTAATTGTTTTCTAGATATTGATCTCAAAACTTCGAAAAACGAAATATTTTTCCTTTATTTTTCAAAAAAAAATTAAGTGGTTAATTTTCTTCTTTAATCGAAGTGGTACATCTCTTATTCGTCAATCAAGTGGGGGAAAATCTAAGGATAAATGGGTGAGCAAGCCTGCTTTCGGGATCTTTACTCTGTAACCACTGACAAAAACGGCCTGAATAAATAAGGGAATTTTGAAAATTCTTCAAAAATTGTTTTTACCACAGAATCATTTGAATAAAATTTTTGTTCGTCCATTGCAAGCCCATATCTATTAAGAAAAATAAGTTTCGACCAGAAGACAATTTGGCTGTTGCTTAGTGTAATTCGATTAAATCATTAAGGAATTTTCAGAGCTAAAAAAAAGGAAAATACAATTTTAAATATTACAAAAATTTGTTTTATATTTATATAGATACAGTACCTCACGCTACGCCACTGCTTTAACCGTCTTGGCTGTGCATATATTGCCAATCAGAAGTCATGAGTAATTTGAAAAAAGCTTATTGTAAAACTTCTAAAATCTATTGGATTTTTTGAAAACAAATTATCAAGGTTCTGTAATAATTTTCACTCCAGGATCTTCTATAACTTCGCACAATATTTGCTTCTTCCTTCCATTTGCCTTCAACATTTCTGCATTCACATTTCTCCATTACAAATTCAATTTACAATTTTTGGAGTCTCTGACAGCCTTTATCTAATTAAGAGTTCCATCTTCTTTATTTTTGGAAATGTTTCGCTGCCTGTCTATGTGGCTTTTTGCCATTTTCCTTGAACAATTAAGATAAATGTCAGTTTGGTGCAAAATGTTAAGCAACATTTTAATCAATTTTGTCAATTAAAACCGAATGGACAGGCATTTGAAAGTGACTGCTTGTGCTGCTGCAGCTTGCCAGAAAATAGAACAGGAATAGGGGAAGGACACGGAGAACCAACGTTGACAACATTGGCCTGTAAGGCTGACAAAAATTTAATTAAAAAACTGCCAAAGTGAAATGTGAAATGTGGCCGGGGACATTTCTTGGGCTTTTAAACAATTTAGTTAAAATTGAATTAAATTGTTGCAATTTCTAATTTGCTGTAATTTTTGTTCGGAATGAATCAGGCATTATAAATAATTAATGAGCTGCCAAAGGTAGTAAATAATGCAATCAAATGCACAAATCGTCGATCAACAATGCGAACAGAAAAAAATAAATACAATAAAATGTATTAATAGAAAATTACTTGAATGCCTTAGCGGAGACACCTTGACATTGACTTTTCTCACGAACGTCGACGTCTATAGTTGCAATGTCCTTATGGGGCGGGCACACAAGTGGCCTCCAGTCCAAAAGCCAAATTGCCTTTTCATTTTAGTTTTTTTTGCGAAAGTCTCGCGCAAATTGCAATATAATGTGCGTGCGCTAGTTTTAGCTTTTTTTTTTGCGTGCCTTTTTCTTTTCACTTGGAAAGTATCATTAACAGAGCATATAGATCATACAGCTCTTCAGGTCAGCCACACCCATACATAAATTCCACCTTGCGTGTCATTAGACTTTATTTTTTTTTTGTCCCCAACAAAACAAAATTCTTAATTCTCCGTTCTCTGTGGATGAGTCAAAGCTAGTCATAGAGCATTTCCGTTGGGCCTTGGCACGCGTCAGGCATATTGATTTTCTTTTTTTTTTTAGTTTAATTAAAGTTTTTGGGCAAATGAAGTGGAAAATTGTAATACAAAAAAAAAGGTTCATGTCATTGAGCTTTCTCCCTTAACATTTCAACAAGAAGAAAAATTGCCAAAACTCACTTACATGTCAGCAGCTGTCAGTTTTGATGAAATGTTCACATTTATCTATAAAAAAAAATAAATAACTACCATTTGTCAAAATAATACAGCAGCTTTTCTTTTTGATTTGTGTGAATTTTTGGTTTGGCCAACAAATTGCATTTCTATCACTCGGCCGTCAGCAGATGGGGGTAAAAAAAATAAATATCTGGGTTTTCAGATTTGCGTGCATTTCGGTGCAAGACAAAGGCAGAACTTACAGGCTAACGCCATGTTTTTTGAAGCTTTATGATGGCTACTGACTTTTATCTGGTGAAGGTAACCCGTGTACAAACTTAAAAGAAAAAAACCAAGAACTTTGTTTTTGAATCAAGTACAAACGGTGCCAATAGTTCGAAAATACTTGATTAAAGTACAAAGTTCTTATATCAAGTAAAACTTTTTTAATTCCGAACTACTTGATTCTAGAGCGTTCCAAGATATATTAAGAACATTCGAACTTTGATCATACTTTTTGTTCGTAAAAGTCTTAAGTCAATCCCGATTAAATCTTAAAACTAGAATTTGCGCATTTAAAATAATAACAAAATATTTTTCCTTGAAGTTTAATAAATTCTCAATAGTTTCCCATAATACATTCTTGAAACTAAATAAGAGTACAAAAAATAAGTACAAAATGTTCTTGGCTTTGGCCCATTAAATTCTTAAGCTGTTGCCAATTTGTGCTTGAAACGATGTCTCAAATATGGCTGCAAAGATCTTATTGCCTTGAGCTAAGCAAAGTCTAAGAAGGTATAATTGATGGCCAGAAATATACCATCCCATCATAAGGCTGCGTTCACACTGTTCGACGCCTGAGACATGATAATCTAGAAGGCAATCATGTTGTCATGCTTTCTATGTCAAATGACAAGATATTCACAATGAAAAAAAGACAACAACCTTCTAGATCATCATATCTCATGCGTCAAACAGTGTGAACGTATGTAAAGTGATATTCGTGTGGAAATATTTCGCATTTGTCATTGCATACTTTTTTGGCCAGGCATTTTACGATTATTTCGTACTAAATTTTAGATATTATGTACTTGAATTAAGAATGCGTTTTCCAGAATTTTTCGGTTAACTGTTAGTACGAACATTTTTTGTTTCAAGAATGTTTCTTCTCAATTAAAGGAAATTAACGGTCTCTTTTGAACTTAAAAATGTCTTATATATAATTTAAGTACACCCAAGAAGAAAATATACTTGAATTTTTAAGTACAAAACCGTATAAATTCCATTGCGATAGAATTCTGCCGGCGCGTTTTTTTTCGGAGAGTAGGATTGACAACCCTAAAACTGCAACCAGGGCTGTAAACCCAAATAATTTTTGCGGAGGTCCGTTTTACAAGTTCGAACCAAAGTTTAAAAATGGTTAGGGTTCAGAAATTTGAAGTGCAAAGTTTTTGGGCTAAGATTTTGTTTCGAACCTTGGTTCGTCCCAAGTTTTAGCAAATTTTTGATTAAAAAGCAATTAAATTGTTAAAAAATAAAAACTAAATATTCAGAATTTCTGTATTTTGGCTTAGGCTGCGTTCACACTGTTCTACGCATGAGACATGATAATCTAGAAGACCTTCATGTTGTTTTGTTTTGAATGTCAAATGACAAGCTATTTACAATAAAAACAAGACAACATAAGGGCCTACTAGATTGCCATGTCTCATGCGTCGAACAGTGTGAACGCAGCCTTAGATTAACTTTTTGTTTGCCATAAATTCAAATTATTCAGATATTTGCCCGAAATTGGGATTATACGCATATTATAGGTCCCAAGGTGACTTATAAAGATTTGCTGAATTAGGATCATTATTTTATATCGCTGTAATATAAAAGATCTGGACGATATGCACAAACTATGTTGTTTTTTTAAATATTGAACTAAAATTCAGTTTGTTTTCGAATTTTGAGCTCCATCGGCGTCTTACCGAATTTCATTTAATTTTCAAATATCTATCCTATAACCGATCTAGCCGACTTTTTACAACTTTGTTGATTTTACCACTATAAGGGCCGTTTTCTCATGTTCCCGTTTTTTAGAACTAGGTGCTTTTTGCAAAAAATTATGTTGCATACTTTGAGACCTCCCTAAAAATATTTATGCTTGTGTCTACAATAAGTAGTATATGATTTTTACCGCGTCCTAAAAGTATGCAACATACATTTTCTCAAAATGCTCCTAGATTTGAAGACCATGAAGGTGAAAAAACGGCCCTTAAACTGATATTCGGTTTTTTTAAGCTCCTTAGAAGTCCTACAAAATGTTGTTCGCTTTGCGACACTATTTCATAAAGCTACCATATAACCGATTTAGACCGATTTTTAAGAAAGAATGAAAGAAGTTGTGCTATGGTTTAAAACCAAAAATTGTTGATGTGAAATTATTTTAAGAAAGTGGCGAAATTTAAAATTAACAAATAACGCTCAATCGAACACAACATACAGATTCAAAGCATATTTCTCTGCAATATAGCAATTCCTAAATGGAAATGACAATGAGGGCCTGCAGTCGAAACCGAAGCGGAAAGTTTTTGACAACTTGATTTCATTAAGTGTTGCTGGTGCCTGTCAATCCAGGCGAACTGCAATTCCGATTGCTGACAATGAAGGAACAGCAACCACATTCCAAATAGAGTTTGTACCCAGTTTTAGGCAGGACTTTTTCCCCTAAATCGAACATTATTTTCAAAGTTCCGCCCTTGGCAGTCAGCCTGCCCGTCTGCCTGCTTGCCACTTAACATATTCAAGCACGTAATCTCAATGCGTGTCCTGGTATGGAATCTCTGCATCTGGCATTTAAGCTAGCTGCATTGTTTGGCATTTATGCATTCATGCGCCCGTCAGGCCTTCCTGCCAGCCTGCCTGGCTGTCTGCCTTGGCATTTTTGCTGCCCCAGTTAGCCTTAGTAATTATATTTGCTGTGCTAATAGGAGGAACAGCTCGCTTTTGTTCTAGTTAAGCAATTGAAGCCTCTGTTGTTTTCGTCTAAATTAGTTTTGCTGCTGCTGCTGCTGCTGCCGCTGTGGCCTAGAACAAGTTGAAATTGAATATAATTACGCTTGAAATTACTTCAACGGATGCACTCATTTAGGCTGATCCATAGATTGTGAATTTCACTCACCTCACGCCTTTTCCACAAAGTGAAATGCGAAGCGACGCGATGTCTCAACACATGGTCATCAAATCAAATCTCAGGCTCCCGGGCAAAAAGTCAGTTTCAATTGCAGTTGCTTCAAGCACATTGAACATGGCCATATTCAGGTGATCGGGTAGGGGGGATACTGAGTCAACATTTGGCGCTGGCTTTGATGGTTATTGCTGCTGCCACTCTTGCCACTGCTGCTGCTCCGTCTGTTTGTGTGTTCTTGGACATCAATGGCAAATGCATTTACCAGACTTTACCTTGCTGGCAGGTTGAATGTCTATCTTTATTTCCTATTTCTCCATTTTTTTTTCTTCTGTTGTTATTTTCATTAACCAGCCAACACTCTCAGTGCCAAGCTGGACTGCAAAATTTATTGCCTAGCATTTTTCCTTATATGTTCGTGCGGCAGACATTTGCAATTTTAACGCTTTAAGCTGCCATTGAATAGCTAGACAGGAGCTTAGAAATTTCACCATTAAAAAACATACAATTCATTTTATTTGCCTTAAAGTGGAGTTAAAAATGGCATCAAATAATTACCCTGCATACATTTAATTTTCAAAATACTTAGATCCGCTTTTCACATTTTAATAAATTCAAAAGTGGCCTTGGATGAAATTATTGTTTGTATTTTCATTTCGAAAAAGTTACCAAGTATGGACATTACCATAATAATAAAGGATTAGAGCAAATATGCTAGTACAACTTTTTCAATAATTTAGATAATGCATGTATGACTGGGATGGCTCCATTAGGGTGAACATTTTAATGCAAAAGTGGAAAATCACAGAGGTTATCCCCTAACAGAATTATTTTTGTAATATAATCAATAAAGCTTTAAACTCAAGAATTAAAATTTTAGTTTTTGTGGGTACGACGAGGATAGAAAGTTTTAACTAAATATTACTCATACGCCACCTAAGCTTCATACAAAATTCTACAATAAAATCAGTTTTACATTTTCCGGGTTGTCAATTTTTAAAGTCTGGTCAATTATTGCGATTATGTTATACCTAATTAGTAAATAAGATCGGCAAAACCTGAAGAGACTCAAAGCGACGGCTAACAACAGATTTCATTGACATGGAGGAGTGGTTGATGCCTCATGTTCCATACGGAATAAAGTTAGGGAAAAATAAGAAGAGGATATAAAATACTTCTTAAATATTATTCATTCTTCCAAAAGGCAGCACAAATTTCTTACTTTATCTTATCTTTCTTTCTTACTTATCCAATCTGTTCTAATTTTTTCCGTTCTTGATATAAGCGCACATTCTCAAAAGTAACTATTTTACAACATACAAATTTGAAACAGTCCCTAACTAGCTTGAAACGGCTTGGATCTGGTTAAACTGGTTTAGACCCAAGTTTGATTACTAGCTAACCAATAAATTTAAAGTTTATAGTTTTAATACTATTTTAAGATCGAAAACAATGGGCGTATTCATGTATTTATTTGCATACTTTAAGGAGTCGAATGAAAAGGAATATTCGGATAAGTAATTGTATTCTGCAGAAGAAATTGCTCCCTGATCAATGATTACCAAGAAATTTACGTAGCCTACTTTTCCTCTTGTATTTAATATGTTCTTTTCATGGAGCTTTTCCAAATAGCAATTTAACAAGGCCCGAAAAGTATGGTAATCAATAAAAATAGCTTTATTAAGCTGATCAGTGATCAAGTGTCTCTGCTGAACGCGCCCATTGGAAAAATCTATTTTAGTATAAGAGGATCAGGGATCAAGCAGTTCTGCTGAATGCACCCAATGAGGGTCAAAAGGTGGAGTGTCTCTCGGAACGGGATTCCCGCGGGCATCCCGAATTTTCCCGAATCCCTAAAACTTTAAAGATTTATTTTCGGTAGGTAATCCCATCTGAATTTTTCAATTTAGTTATTATAAATTCATCTTTTGAGCTGCCAAAGATTAAAAAATATTTCTGACCTTAGAAGCATTTCAATTTGGGTCCCGCGGAAATCCTGTCCAGCTCCCACCTCTACTCTGAAGTATAAGGCAGCTGGATATATCATTTTCATGTTTTTTCGTATGGATCACTTTAAATAATTTTACCAACTCTTGTTGCACTCAGCATAAATTTTATTCTAGTAAAAATTCTAATTTAACGTCTTCAAAGTGTATAACCGACTAAAAAGGTCCTTATCTGCTAAGTCAAATTAAAAGGCCATGTATGCATAGTTCCAACATCTAACAGACAAAAATTTATACATCTGAACCCGAATTTAGCAACAAACAAAAGTTCAGAGATTCTAAAATGTCGGAATATACTTATGGTTTAGTTTGCGAACAGGGGTTTTTTTAAAGCATTGATCCCATGGTTTTGGTTTGAACCATGGATCATAAGTTTTTGAAACGTTAAAATATTATTGATGCTATTTTCGGTAATTTTTTGTTTTTTTATGATAGACTTTTGTAGCGGAGGACGCATCCAATATTTCAAGTCATTTGATTCGACAAACAATTGTCAAATAGTCCACTTTTATGTCTTTAATCAACATCATTGTTTATAAAATTTTGAAAACAACACGATTTTACAAAAACTTTTTTAAACTTTTGCTGGTGTAGTTCAACACACAAAACAAAAATAAATTAAATTTCTTATTAAAAATCCCCCTTCCTTCTCAAAGACATGGCATAATCAAATATCATCTTGTTATGCATCTAAATAATGCACCGATCATTTATTTGATTGTTGAAATTGTTCAGAAAAAATTTTTGTTTTTATTAAATGAACAGGATAATGACTGATTGGAAACCGAATTAAAAATAAAGTAAATAAATAAATAAAATTAAAAAAAATATATGAAAAAGTTAAATAAAATCCAAAAATTGTTACATTTTTTGGTCTTCCACTGGCACGTCTATCTCACCCTGACGTGAAGTTGTAACAAACTTATTAAATCATAAATAGAATAAGACGACTTTCAAGGCCTGCTTTTGAACTAAATTAGTTAAAACTAAAAAAGAAGCAAACGTTCAAAAAAATTTCACCAGAACCAGAAAAACTTTCCTTTTTTTCTTGGACACTTTTGAACTACTTCAAATTAGCACAGAACCAACCAAAACGAATTTTGAATGCAATAATATATCTTGATTAATTTTAATGTTGTAATAAATTTCTACTTAACTTAATTACACTCTAGCACATTTGATGTAAAACGATATAAATTTCATCCCCTTGGTTCTATTCGGAGGGTTAGTTACATTACTTAAGTATTTCCCATGACTGCATATACCTGTAGTTACCATAGAAACACGATTTAATGCTCAACAATATGCCTGCCTTTGAAAAACCCACCCTGTAGTTAAAGACAACACCCACTGCAAATGTGTTGTGTTAAGTTTGTGGTGGGTTTTGCTCTTCAAATAAATGACTTATCATCACAAAAGACTTGAGAAACTGCATGAGTTGGGGAACCAGCTTATTTCAAAGGTTCGTAAGTTTTTGAAAATAATGCCAGTTGAAAGGGAAAGGAAGAGGGACCTGAAAAATTGCATTTAATTATGGATTCTCATTTCTTAATCATAGTGTCTTATTCTAATGCAACCGCTATTTTGTATCTAGATTTGGGAATTAAATTTGCCTCACTTCGATTAGGAATTTATATTATATTTGTTCTAGTACTTCGCTTGTGCTTAATCTGTGATCTATAATATTGGTTTTGCTGGGTTCTTTGCCAGTTCAGATGTAGCATATACTCGTTTCCCACCCAATTAACAGAAGTTCATTAACCCATAACAAGACCTCTGATGGAGCTTCTCGTGGCAACCCAAGCAGGTGGCCAAACAAAAACCCCAAAAAAAATACCGCTTATGGGGGCACATAAATAACCACCCCCAAAATTTGCTCAAGTGCAAACCGCAGGACTCATTTCAGCCATAAGCCACAGGACATTAGAATGTACCCCAGTTTCAGTTACCAAACCAAAACATACTCAATTGCACAAAGTGTGACCACAAAATGCAATAAAAACCAAATAATAAAATACTCGTACAATTTAATTGGTTCATTTAAACTCGTTTAAATGAAATTTACACCCCAAAAATGATTTTGTTGAAATTGTATAAAAATTAGCACCGAACTAAACACGCTGATTGAATTATTAAACCCGCTAATTAAACGCTTCCGCTCGTTTAGACTCGGCGATGTGCGTGTGATTTTTGGTATGTGCGAGCCAAGCAATTTATTTATTTTAATTTAGCTTTATGCCTCTTCCTTTCCAAAGCCAAAACACAAAAAAAATTGTTGCTGTAATTGCCAATGTTGTTGATATCTAAATAATCGTCTTGTGCTAAATTAGACGCCACTTGTTATTGGGTAATGGAAGGGAGAGCCACACAAGAGGCAGCCTCTGAGCTTGTATTGTTTCTTTTTTTTTTTTGTTTTGATGGAAAAGAAGTTGTGTTAGGCTGTTCTTTCATTACATTGGCCCATTGTTTGCTTAAGTACTTGCAATTGATTTTCTGCTTTGTTATTATTGTTCAACTTTTATACGCTTTGTCGCCCAGTACTTGGAACTGCCGGACAATGGTTTTTGTGGGGGGTGGATGAGAAATTGGCCCTAACAAAAAAGGTAGATTCTTTTATTGATTTTTTACTAGAATGGGATTGGTTGGGGATATATGAGAGTTACTCTCATGAAAATCTAGAGAAATTGTATGCTCTGTTTTGAGTTTTGATTAAAGGTAAAAAAAATTAAAAAGAAAATGATTTTCTATATGAAACCTAATTTCAGCTCGATTTTGATCAAACTCAGAAGATTCAGAATCATTTCTCAAAATTGCTCAAAAATAGCTGGGGCTTAAGCTGTGTGAATACAAAGCCTGTGCTTTGTCTACTTACTCCAAAACATTTCACTTACCAGCAACACCCACATTTAATTAGACTGATATCTGTATCTACACAAAACGACCCCCAATTTATTCAGATACACATAATGGCCTCATCATAAACAGAAAAAATTCTTCCAGCTGCAGCTGCATTTGCATAATGCCTCCACAGACAATCAAGCATTATTTTGTTGGTATTTTTAAAGAATCCCATAAAATGGGTCATTACTAGACAGCAGCCCCAAAGCAACTTTTACTTTTCTTTTTCTCATTTTGATTTATAAATTGTTATGCAGTTTGTTGTTTGTCTCTGATCTAAAGTGCAATGAACTGAACTATGACTGGTTGGAGATAGCTAATAAAACTTGACACTCCACTCGGGAAAAGACAGGGAGAGAAACAGAGAGGAGATCAAGAGAGAAGCGAAAGTTATAACAAAGAACAAACAAAGAATGCAGCGGGCAGACCCACATCTCCACTTCTCCTGCACTCTGCGGGCACTGTAATGATTGCTTATCGCTTTGGTGGAGGGTGGGGGGACAAAAGAAAAGTCTTGCGTTTCCATTTCTTTATGGCTCAAGTGTGTGAAATGCATAAAATAATTTTTATGTTTTTTTAAAGTGTGTCAGTTTGAGGTATTCTTTGACAACGGAAATGGCTTATTACGAGACGCGACTTATGAGTTATGAGTTATGACGGTGACTAATGTGGACAAAGCCAATCAACAACTTATGCAAATAAGGTTTATAAAAACCCACTCCTTGACAGCAGACTCAACATAAATACACTATGAAAAATTATAGTATTTTGTGGTAGAATCAGGATCCCGAAATAATTTGGGATTGGCACGAACCCAGGTTCGAACCAAAACCTTAATACAAAAACCTCGAACCTTAAATTTCTGAACCTTAACCAATGGTAAAAGATGGTTCGAACCCGCACACCGGATCTCCTCAAAAACTATTTGGGTTTGCAGCCCTGATTAATATGTATTCGGTCGCATAAGACTAATCTGTCCAGAACTTTGTGCTCGGTGCGATTAATATAGTTTTTAAAACGCCAAACATACTGCAAAATAGCTTTTCCGCCATATCTTAAATACAAGAGCTGATAGAGCAAAATCAACGCACAAGAATTTAATATCAAAAGCGGGACGTGATGAATCATTTTGCCCATCAGATTCGTGTTGAGCCCACGAAAATAATTTCGAATCTTCAGAACTCCCTCTATAAACTGGACCATGTTGCCTAGTGTAATCAATTAAGTTTTTTTAAAATGATATTTAAGGCTGACGGCTTAAAGCCATGTCCACCTTTTATTCCAAAACTAAAAGAAGAAAGAGATATATATATATTGCCAATTATAGGGTGGCTGTTGAATGCTGCTACCAAAAAATAAGAATTACCTTGTGTTCTGTGTGATTAAACGGTTACACTTTTTGCCAAACTTTGTTTATAACAGATCAATTACAAGTGTGGGACCACAAAATCTTTGTAAAAGTGCAGCCCAATCACATTTTTGCTTTTGCTTAGTAACAACAGCAGCGCAGCCGACGCAACGAGCTTATAGTGTCGGTGTTCTGATGTCGCTGCTGCAGCGGCGTTTGGTATTCACAAGCTATAGTGACACGCACAACGCTGCTCTAAAAGTCTAGAAAGGTCGAACAATCTTCCTTTAAATTTGTGGGAGATATGACGTTATTTTCTTAAATTGAGGGGCAGTGGCTAAAATCCAAAATAAACTTCATCTAACTGCTAATATAAGAAGCTTAGATTTGAAAAACAGGAGCATAAGAAAACGGACCTTATTATGTCCATTTTGCTTTTTAAAAACAGTCTATGGGCCCTGTTCCGAATTTCGAGTCGATTTTCGTGTAAACGTTTGCATTTCGAATTTGAGTTGAATAAAAGTATATGCAAGTGACAATCAAATATGTGGTTACTAGATTCCGTTGTCATTTTCTCTCGAATTGGATTCACTTGGAATTAAGCAGCCGGTTTCATCTGCTCAAACAATTCCGAGTTTTCTAATAGCTGATCTAGTAACCGTAGGTTTATGTGTCACCTTCTATACAACGCTATTGAATTCGATGGCAATATACTTACGTTTACACGAAAATCGACTCGAAATTCGGAACAGGGCCGTATAACAATAGTCTTTCGCCTTAAAGTATACCCGAATATATTTACAAGTCTTTCTCTGTACTAAAATATAAATAAAATGAAAATGCGGCCGACTTTACGATTCGAAACAAGTAAGACTGCGTGTTTGCTTTGAACTTTGTTATCGGATGGCTCAACTGAAAACAATGAATCATACTTTATAAAGTACACCTAAAAACAAAACACTTGAAATTTCAAGTATAGAACTGTATAAATTTCAACCAGTTCATTATAGAACTCTGACAAGGGCTTTTTTCCAAGAGTAAGATGCATTTAAATGATTCAAACAATTTGTTGATAGTTGTTTTCATTTTGTCTTGTGAGAATTATAAAATTGAATCAACAAGTTAACATTTTCAGTTTAAGTATTATTTTTTTTGCGCTGGTTTGGTCCACCATTGAGTGGGGGTTTGGCCTGTGGTTAGCTTGGCCACTTACAGCTCAGTCAAATAATTGTTTTAAATTAAACACAAGCCAAACGCCTAAAGTTATGCATAACATAAAAAACCAGCCGCAACTGACAAAGACAGAGAGAGAGAGAGAGGGAAGAGGAGTTAAAACTTTTTGCACGCCATCTCATTAAGTTGGCTCCTTGCTGCTGGCTTGTGGATGATGCTAATGAAATGGCCTGGCAGAGCAGGCCGGCAGGCGGGGGAAGTTAAGTTAAGCAACAACAACAATTGGTGGAAAGGAAGCACAAAACTAAAACTCGAGATGAAAGCAAAACAAAAAAGGAGACAAGCCCGAGATGCTGATTATGTGTAGCGGTTGCCTGGTGGGCTGCTACATTCATACATACATCCCAGGAGTGCGTCAGGAGGTGGCAATGGAATTAACATTATTAGCGTAAATTCTTGGGTTGCTGCTGCTGCTCCTGCATTTCATGTTTAACTTTTTGCGCTGTTGATTTTCATTTTTAAATGTTTTTCCGACTCTGACTTTGCTATGCTTTTCTCCCCCTCTTTTCTTGTTGCCTGGCTGGAGCTCTTTAATATTGTATAAACTTTTCTGCTTAAAAAGTTATGTGTTATTAATTTATACAAAATCCACTGCCAAAGTTGCTGCCAGGCAACTGGTAAAAAACTATTTTATTAAAATATAATGAGCATTGTGATCATTAAAAAGGTTTACTACAATCATTTTTCTTAAGTTTCAAAGAAATATAATCTTTTGTTTTACATAAAACAGCAGAATAATGACTAAAGTGCCATTGGCGGGCGTCTTAGACCAAATCACTGGACCGTAAAATTAGAATTAAAATTAGTGGCAAGCGATCAACTAAAGAATTGGGAGACCATTAAAACTAAAACAAAAGCTGCCTAATTAGTGTACGGTTCCCATTCTCAAATGCATTTGGAAAGTAAAACAAAAACCATTCCGAATCGATTTCGATTTGAAATCAACTTGCGATAGATTTTTCAATCAGACCTTGCACCGAATGCTTGAAATGAAACAAAACAAAAACAAGTGTCGGAGTTCTAGAATGAACAGCATGGAATTTATAACGCTTTCTGCTTAAAAATTCAAGTATGTTTTGCTCCTGGGTGTACTTAAATTATACATAAATCATTCTTATGAACATAGATTCGTAAATCAAAAAATAACTGGTTCGGTTCAAAACCGGCTTGCAGCCCTAAATAAAAATATGAATTTTGGTCAAATATGTGTGATGAAATCAAATCAGAGTGGCTTGCTCTATGTCTTACTACTTTTCTTTGATCTGTAAAAATTGATCGTGCTGTTTTTATAATTTCGCGTATTTGTGAGGCATCTCACAAAAAATTTTTAATAATGTATATTGAACTTTGCAAAAGTTTGTTTGCATTTGTTAGCTCTGAGACTTTTTGTACCCAGTTAACTCATCAATTCTACATCCCATACTCCTCAACTCTATTCGCACTTTTGATTTTTCAGTGTATCTTTTATCAAATGATTTTAATATAGTTATACAAAAAATATTAAAAACTCAAGAAGTTTCTTCAGACAACAAAATTATATGGGTTAGAAATGGTTACCAACCCTGCATTTTTTACAATTTTCCAAAAATACTTCCTAATGACATTTATATCATGTTTATACACAAACAAAATATCAAGTTATATGCACTTGTTTAAAAGTTTGATTTGACCTTCTTTGATATTACCGTAAAGTAATATTCTGTAGCTTTAATATTAATTATTCTAAACAGTTCTGCGATTTTTTTCAACTATGATAAATGGTATAATACATATGTTAGAATTTACATAAGATATGGCTTCAAAATAATTTTATCTCGATTCAAACTGGTTCGAAACGGAAAAAAATATCCAACGTCAAATTGCAAATCCCCACAAAAATCTTTAAAAAAAACATTTGCGCTTAAAAACGTTATTTACCAAAACTAAATTCATTGTATGGATTTTTAAGCAAACCCGAACGCGAAGAAAACATATGTACTTGCTCAGGACCAAAAATGACTTTATAGCTGGTACCAAGAAGACCCAACTAGGTGCAAAAGTTTATATTTATTGATTGAGAGAATAATAAAAATAGTTGATGCCATATCTTATGTTCTTCTAGGCACTACAAACGCTTCGATTCCATTCACTGCCGACGAAATAAATATATTGAAGAACATTCATAAAATATTCGCTTAACCCAAAAATGCAGCAGAAAAAAATTTAAAAAAATATGTTACTGTTTCCTTAAAATATCATTCATTTATGCCTTTGCAGCAAAATGGAGCACCAAACGCCAGAGTTGAATACTCCCAAAGGGAAAATGTTGCACCTAATTTTACTGGGCTCAATGAAAACCCGGTATAATCGCTGATGAAAAAACAGTCACTAGAATGGCCCCTATTTTTGGACATAAGGTTCAAAAAATACGGTTTTCATTAGAGTTTCTCAAAAATTATTTTAAATTATATGATATATATATTTAATTAGAACCCACAACCCAATATTAATGCCAATGTTGAACCAAAAGTGTCGGAAACAATTATAAAGATCAATTTAAAAATAAAATTATTTTTTTGAATTTTGGTTTTTGGAACATTAGAGTTTAAATTAACATACTACCGAAAACTATCGTTGACTATAGATAGTTTTGAAAAAAAGTATCGATGACTATCGATAGTTCTATATCTTACTCTATATATTACCGATCCTCAATAAATGTCAATTTCATAGCTTAAAAAATTTCTTATATACAGCTCTAAACTACTTTTTTAAACTGGTTCAATTTGGTTTTTATCCAGAAAAATATCTAACTCTATATACCTAATCTACACACGAAACTTCAAGTTTATAGCTTAAATAATTTTTGAGAAATAGCCCAGAGAATAGCCCAGAAAATTGGCTGTTACAGCCCCCCACATGTGGCCAAGCCGAGCTTCTCTCAATCTCTTGGAACCCGAATTAAAACAGTATAATGTTTAATTCAATATTACTCACTTAAAACCAAAATTTCATGTTAAAAGCTTAAAAAAAGGTCTGAGAAATGGTTCGGAACCACCCTTTGAACCGATTTTATTTTATAACTGGTCCTAAAATCCGAGTGAATGGTTGGATTTTATATTGGCACTGCCATAACTAAATTTAATTATCTTGTTAAAAAAGGTTTGATTACTTGATAAATTGTGGGTGAACCATCGGGATTTTAGATGGTTTATTAGTAAAAAAAAACCCCAAAAAAGGGGAATATATACGAGTGAAAATATATATAATTGGAGAGACAAGCACACAAGTAAGACCTCTAAAAGTCAGACGTGTAAGGCTGGTGCGGAGTTTTAGCCTTACTTAGCCTTTTTATGAGTCTTCTTTCAACCACACCTATAAGAAGTATTTTATGTAAATTTTTGAGTCTCATGTTTTATTTAGTTTTAACCAATAAAGTGTGCTAAAATTGGAACTGATTGTGTTTAGTTCAAATGATAAATACCTTTTTTATTTTGAGTGAACCTTAGACCTAGGAATTCTCCCTCCAACAGTTGAAATTAGATTTAGTCTTAATTTGGCAGTCTTTTTTCAAGTCATAAGCGAATATTAAATAAATTAAAATAAAAGCTTTTCTATCATTCCTTAACATTTTGTGTGTAAAAGTTCAAGTACTTGATAACTTAATTCAGACCATTAGATATTCAATCAAATCAAAAAAAAAAGGCACAAAATTCCACACAAAGTGGCCAATTAAATGTTTCAATAAACAGACCCAAATTTATTGCTTATAAATACAGACGAAATGATCTATTTTCGTTAAGTTTTCCAATTTTTTTCATTTTATGTGAGGGTGGGAAATACTTAAAAAAAGCTTTTGCTCTCTCACTCACCAAGTTGGCTTTTCACGTGCAGCCACAAAGTATGCAGCATTATTTAAAAAAAAACGAGGAAGCATTGTGCCCTTTGGCATTGCGGCATAAAATTGCAAAATTTATTTATAAAGAAATGCGCATAAAAAAAAAAAAAAATTATGTGTTCAACGCAACGCAAACAAATGTTTTACATTGTTGGCCCAGGCACAGCAAACAAAATAAAAAGAGCAAACGCAAAATGCTTACATAAAGCTGAAAGCTTGTCCAGCCTGCAGCGCCATTAGTCCGAGCGTAAAGCAAGCCATAAACCGAATCCTTTTTCCCTGATTCGGTAAGCAGCGATTTTTCTTTCACATTTTTTTTTTTTGTTGTCCAGCCGAACTAAGCTGTTCTAATCTGTTTGCCGTTGGCCAGGGGCGGAGGGCTTTAATTTAAATGCTGCATAATCTGAGAGCTTCGCTTAATTACAAATATTTGCAATAAATAAACAAATATCTCGAAAATAGAAAAATCGATGGCAATCTGTAACTGCAGACTGTGATCAATAAATGTTATGGCCCAACATTAAGTTGTTTACGACCCTGCTAAGCCAACACATTTCCCTCTAGGTAATACCATTTATATCTCAACCAAATTATGAAAGCAAAAAAAACGAAACTGACCAAAAGAAGGGTCCGTTTACTGCCTGCATTTTAATCAAAGCAAATGAATTTAAACGAACGCCCTGAACAAAATGTCCGTGAGCTATTTGCATAGAGCCGTCCTGGAGAAATGGTTTTTAAGTGAAAAAAGGATACGAAATGGGAATAGAAATGGGGAGAAATGAAGAGCAAAACGCTTGGCCAGCTCAACTAGAACGTTGACGGAGATGACGAGACACCGAAGTTGGTTTTATTTGCGCGGGGATTTGTATAGCTGGAGAGGATAAGCGCTGTGTGTATCCTTTATACTTTGTGTTTGCATGAATTTAATGCAATCTAAATATTTGTGGGTGAGAGAGTGAGAGTTTATTCTGTTTCGCTTTTTTTTTTTTTTTTTTTTGTGTTGCTTTTGGTTTTTGCTTATTCTCCGCCTCTTTGCGTTGTGTAAATGGCTTTTTATGGGTTTAGTGCTTGATAGCTTTTCCACCAGGGCGAGAGGGGGGCGAAGTTTTAAAGCTGTGAATGATTTAATATCTAAAGTGATCGTTGGAATCAATTTCACTTTAAATTGAGATACAATATTTCATAATACTTTTTTAAACTTTTTGAAGGGGGAAGGTCGTCTTCTTTTTGATGTGAAACATTTTTAACTCGGTTCTGAAGATTTTGTTTGGTAGTAAAATTCATTTTCAATAAATCGCATTACGCTCCCATTGAATTGATAGCCTCTATCTCTACTTGCTGTTCATATAAAATGAAAACTCTCGAGAGTTGAAAGAGACATAGATACAAATGAAACAACAACCACAAAGTAAAGAGAAGAGGTTGAACAGGCTGGAATTCGTGATTTGCAAATGAATTCAAGTCGAATCTTTCCAACAACCATTTCAAAAACTACAAGCGGTGATGTCTTCTCATGGTATATGAACTCTTTTAATCGACGGTGTACGTATCAGATTTGAGTTATTATTGACCAATTAATTCTTGTTTTTATTGATATAGGAAATAAATATATTTTTAATAATTTTCTAAAACGGATTTTATAAATCACAATTTAAATTATTTAAATGTAAAGTGTGCCCAGTAAACGTTAAATTAAATAAGGTCATACATGATTTACATCAAAGCAGCTCGGTGTCGTGTTGCTTCTGTGTGACCTACCTTCGAAAGCAAATCAAAATCAGTTGAAGGAACGACCTTTTTCGCGATAACGATTTTGATTTCGTGAACAGCTGATTGACAATTGACGTTGAAATAAAGTGTAAAAACGATTTTTGTCACCCTCTTAAATAATAGTTTGATAGCAGAGCATGTAGTTTCAGAATGTACGCAGCTTACAAGAAGAAACAAACACGGCCTAATTCGAAGAACTTTATTGTACACTTGAATTTGTGTGTGTTGTCATATGAATCCACATGCACTTCAACGCCGCTGAAGACGCGACGCTGGCCCCACCCCCCTCAGCGAACCAACATGCTGAAGACATTTTACTTGCAAAACTTCCGTGTTTTTTAACCGATAAATTAAAACTATTTAAATTACAAGGTTGCAAAACTGAAACAAACTTAATCTGCGTGTGGTATACACCTATCTACATGCATAGGCACGTGACTGTATCTCTTACAGTTTCTGAGATCAACGCGATCATACAGACGAGCAGACAGACGGACTACTCAGCTGTTGATGCTGATCAAAAATATATTATACACTAATATCTCGAAACGGTATAGAATCAAGTATTTCAGGAATGAAAAAATCGTGCTTGATATAAGAACTTTGTACTTGAATCAAGTACCAATGGTGTCAATAGTACGTTAAATCTGAAAATACTTTTCATTCCGAAATACTTGATTCTTGACCTTTTCGAGATATATTATGTACATTTTGAACTATATTACTCTTAGATCGTAAAAGTCTTAAGTCAATTCCTATTAACTCTTAAAACAATAATTTGCGTACATAAAACAATTACAAAATATTTTTCCTTAAAGTTTAATAAATTATAAATTATTTCCCCAAAACATTCTTGAGACCAAATAAGAGTACATTAAATAAGTACAAAATGTTCTTGGTTTTAGGTCAATTAAATTCTTAAGCTGTTTTTAATTTGTGCTTGAAACTATGTCTAGTATCGAATCAAATATGGCTGCAAAGCTCTAATTGCCCTGAGCTAATCAACGTATAATTGTAGGGCAGAAATTTACCATCCCTCCATAAATTAAGTGGCAGAACCAGTTGGGACTTTTAAGAACAGATTCGTGTTGAAATATTTAACAGTATTCCATTGCATACTTTTTTTGACTTTGGCATTTTAAGATAATTTCGTACTTAATCTAAGAAGTTTTGAACTTAAATTAAAAATTTCAATTTTCGTTCAAACTATTTATCTTTTGATATAATCTGTCGTAAAATTTTAGTCATCGTTAGTCTTAAAAAAATTTCGTAAGAAAAAAAAATTTTTTTTCGTATTCAAATATTCTATTTGCCATTAATACATTTTTAGTTTTATGTTATTTTACTTTATCTATGAAATTTTGTACTTAAATTAAGAATGCGTTTTCTAAAATTGTTTGGTTAACTGCAGGTACAAAAAATTCTTGATTCAAGAATGTTTGCTTTCATTTAAATAAAATAAACGATAGTTTTTGGACTTAAGAATGTTTTATACTTAATTTAAGTACTCTCTAAAACAAAATATATTTAAAATTTTAAGTACAAAGCGATATAAATTATATACCGATTGTACTAGAATTTTGCGTCGTTATTTTCTGGGTGTATATACTTTATTGGGTTGGATATGTTTCTTTATGGCTGATACATACATTTGCACAAACTCATAATACTGTTTGTACCTTCGCTACAGAGTATAAAATATCAATCAATACGGACTTTTAAAAATCCCAAGCGCTCACGATAACAGGTTGATCTTGGATATTCTTAAGCCAATGAGAAAATATAGAATTGATGCCTCTTTAAAAATACGCAAAATGTTAAGATTTCCTTTATTATTAAAAATAGATTTTAACATAATATTGGAACTTATATGAGTCCCAAAACATAATATCTTTAGCATGTTTGGGATTACTTAAAGCTGGATATTTAATATTCATGGATCCAAAATAAAGATTTATATAAGTTTTCCCAAGGTCGATTCTAGCTTAAAACTCGGTTCCATTTATTCCAAAATATAATCTCCACATTTTGGAACCATGATAATAGAGTGAGTGGGTATAAGCAGAGGCAGCCACATTGAAGAGTTCGAATTATAGGTTCGTATATAGGTACGAAGTATATATAAATAGTAGGGCACATTATCTCGTTGGATGGGAAATTGAAATTTTTCTTCTTTAAAAGCTTTGATATGGTGTTTCTTTTCTCCACACCAAACATCAGTTTTGGTTCATTAAAGTCTTAAGATATTCAAATATATATCCCAGGTCCTTCCTTTGAAAATGAATAGAATAGAACATATGAAATATTTTAATATAAGATACAGTAATCCAATTGTTCTGCAGAACGCGTCCATTTTTTTCGGATCTGTTTGGCGCCATAATTTTATTTCGCATTAAATAGTCTAATTTATGCTCATTAAATTTCAGTGAAATGAACTTTCTTGTAAAAATGATTTTCTCATATTGAGGCCAACCTGGCATATGTCTTTAGCTCCTTTCCTGTGGGTGGCAAAAGATGCCCTAAAAGCAAATGGTTTGTTGTTTTTTTTGTTCATTTATGAATAATCACCAACATAATGTGCTAAAATCTATTTTCCGCTAAATTAAAACATTTGTTCTGTTTTTGTTTTGGGCTATATTTAGCTTGGCCTAATGTGCTGATGGATGTGAATCTTATGAGAATGGCGTACGCCATACCAAATGAATATACATCATCTGTGATTTGGTGGAGGGAAGGGAAAGGGGAAGGAACAAATGTTCGATTTGTTTATTGTGATTTAACATACATAGTTCATACGTGGAAAGGCAGCAGCAAGGATATGCCCATAAATATTTATGGAGCTATCTCATGCACATTTTATCACTGCCACTTGACGATGTCATCATTCACAGCACAGCTGCCGCTTAAATTGTTGTTGTGGCTGTAATAAAAAAAATACGCAAAATCTAGGTCCATATCTACGCATTTGTTATCCTTGAGCTGCAAACAAAATTTTTGTATTTTTCCAACAATTGCTGGCATTAAGTGCATTATGCATACATTTTGGCCATAAAATGTAGCTACAATTCCACACAAAAACGTGACAGATGAAATGAAAATGAAATTAATGACGTCAATGTTTCGTTTTTAGTTTGCTAGTGTTTGCTGATAAAGGGTAAGCTGCAATTTTGCATTTGCAATTCTGGATTTGAATTCAGAAAATTGTCACACTAAAAATACATTTTTACTGTGTCGAGGCTGTGGCAACAGCAATTGCCGACAGTTGTGACTGAACACATTTCTATATATCTATGCACTTATACATTTATACATAGAAATAAAAGTGAATGCATGTTTGTGTGTTCCGTATGGGCGTCTAAACTACTGAAACAATATTCATGAAATTTTCAAATGTTAAAGAGTCATAGGCTATGTCTCTGAACCGGTTCGAAGGTGACTTAAAATCGATTTAAACTTAAAATATTATGTTTGAATTTTATTAAAGGGGAACGATTAAAAAAACTCGAATAAGCTAAAGGAGAAAAGTGCGTTGAGAAAAAGATAATAAAGAAGGATTCATGGCATGGCTTAAGATAAATCCTAAAGAAATTCCCAGAAAGACGCGAAGGAATCTTTAGATATATTTGGGTCAACCTTGTTTGGACACTGATGTACAATGCGCAGTACGTTTAAGTGGCCCAAGCGAAACCAAGGCGAAGCTTGTTAAACGCGAACTCCAGGTGGAATTGCAAAATATTTCACTTGATAGAAGCTTGTGAAGGAGAAGCACATAATTGCAAGATGATGGTTCTTTAGAGATTGCAGATCGATTAACAGTAATCAATTTTGTTAAGGCGGTATATGGCTCTCAGTTAAGGCCACGAAAGACGAAATATAAATAGTGTTTTTGAAAAGATTAATCCAGATATATTTGGCCATGAGAATATTTTTTCGTGATTTAGGGAGCATTTCATTTTTAAGTACATCTTCTAAAGAAGCCTAAAACGCACTTGCATTTTTAAGAAGTGACAGACTTATGACTATTAAGCATATTTAGGGTGAAAAAGTTTGCTTAAATCATCAACCACGTAACCACACCCATATTCAAGAATTGGTCTAACCAGGGAGACATATAATTGTTTAGTGATGTAAGGATCGTTAAATTCCTTGAACCATCTTTTGATAAAGCCAAGAATACCCCTTGGTTTGTAAGAGATGACAGATATGTGACTATTAAAGCATAGTTTGGGAACAAAACGTAAGTCCATATCATCAACCTCGTTTCTTTGTTTAACTTTGGAACCCGTACTTTAAAATACATCTGGAAAATAGATCAATGGAGTATAACACCACTTAAAAAGCTCTAAAACAATCACTGACCAAAAATCTATCGTTGCTTTATTCCTTACATTACACTTAATAATATTATAACAACACTTTATTTAAATTGAAAAATAATATTGTAAGTTTTGAGGGTTAAATATGTTTAAAAAAATAGAAATTAAATCTAAAAAATAAAGGATTAAATTTCTTAACATTTCCATATTCGAAATGCATTTTTTAAGAATTCGAAATCCGTTTCATTTGATTCAAGATTTTTTATTATTAAAGGGCTTGCGAAGTTTTTTTTTTAGGCATCAGTTTGTCCAAACATTTCAAATTTTTTTATTTTTAAAATAATCATTTTTATAAAATAGCTTAAATCCATTTGTCAATATATATTGGTATCTTATCAGTTGTAATATATATTTGTAATAATCAAAAATAAGCAAAATAAATAAAACATAACCGAAACAGTCAATAACAGGTTTGGTTTTGGTCTTACTAATTCAAATTATAACGGAATACAGTTTTCGTTTCGCAAAATAAATTTAATATCCAGATGAACAAGGTATATTAATTTAATTTTAAACAAGAAATTTAACGCTTGTCGACTTGGCTGAAACCAACTATCTGATGAACACTGCTTCGACACTTCTTACTATGAATAAACACCTGACTTTTCTGGTCTTCTGCAGATTGCAAATGTTTCAACTACGTCCTCATAAGAATCCGGTGTTGCCGTTTATCAAAAAAGTTTCTGAACAATTTGTTTTCTAAATCTAAAAACTTGTTTTATAAAACTATAGAGTACCGACCAGTTCGCGCAATTACGAAAACTCAATATTTTGTGCTATTATAGCTTTGAGTTTCCTAAACGTAACAGGCTATGCTCTTTCAAAATAGGACAGACACAGATAAAATGTGTAATGTCTTCCTTTTCTCTGAGATTGCAGAGCGAGCATGTAGTGTCGCTTGATGCCATATTCGGGATAAAGTTTGACTCACGAATTTCGCTTCTAGATTCAAATAGTTTAGAGGTTAGCGAAGCATAAACAGTCTGTGTAAGACTTCATCAGTATTAAAAACTCTCTTATAACAAAATCGAAAACATTTGTGAAAAAAAATAATCAAATAATTTAAAGGTCCCGAGCGATGCCGTGTATTTAGCTACTGCATAAACTATATATAAATTTCTCACATAAAATGCACACGCGCCACAAAATTTGTTGCCTCTTATAGGCCTCTGTGGACAGGGAGGTGTAGGGGGATAAAAATATTGTGCAGCAACTAATTTGTTTAAGGGGGCGAATTGTAGTGCTCTAGGGCTTACTTTGTTCCTGTGTGTGTGTGTGTTTCAACAATAAACAATAACAATTGCACTTTCATTTGTTTGTTTCTTTCTTTTTTTTTCAGTTTGTGGGCTGGGAGGAAGTGCCGCGACCAAATACACGAGCAGAAATTGTACAGGCCATGCGACGCATAAGGGTAAGTCAAGGATTTCGAAAACCTATTTGAATACACACACTCACAATCACACACACACACACGCGCGCGCGCTTTCATGTCAAACAAATCTCTGGCTGCCAATTAAAGGAACTTTTAGCCCGGCTGCTGTGTGCCTTTGCCTTTGCTTTGAAGGGCTTTTAAATTCTTTGGCGCGGCCTAAAAGCAGGCAACACTTTTTTGTTTGCCAACGTCACAGGCTTTGATTACAGTTACACACATACTCCGCCATTGGGGGAGTAAAAAAAAAACTCAACTCTCTTCTTTGGCAGCATAAAAAGTAACGAGGCTTGTTTATCTACCCCTTCTCCCTCAGCTCAGTCGTGCGTGCCTGGGCTTAAGTATTGTGTGTTTGACATGTGTGTGTGTGTGTATGCGTAAATATGGCGCTTGTTATTGTCATGTCTTTGCCATTAGCCAAGTCAAATGTTAATTGAAAATTCATCCATCGCTTTTCTCTCTCATCCACAGTACGAGTGCAAAGTGCAGAATCTAAAGAAGCGCAAGGTAACCATACACATATCGGTAAATGGCGTACGTGTGGTGCTCAAGAAACGTCGTCGAAAAGTAGGTCATACCTTATGATTTTATCTGGAATTTTTCAACTTACCTTCACTTACTTTCACAGAAAAAGAACTGGACCAATGATCCCGAGGAAATCGAATTGCTCAATCATCCCATCTATAGAATATTCTATGTGTCCCATGACAGTAGCGATCTCAAGATATTCAGTTATATAGCGCGCGATGCCAGCACGGACACATTCAAATGTTCCGTTTTCAAAAGTCACAAAAAGGTAAGTTTATTTATTTATTTACTTTGTTTTTCTTTTTTGGTTTTAGTGGTTTCGCCATTTCGCCAACTACCCGTACATATGTACATGTGACTTATTGCCCCCCAACCAGGCAACCAAAATGACTTCTCTCTATAAATAAGCGCATTTTGTGCGAAATGTCTACTCGTATGCATAATTTTGGCTTGTATCCAGCATTGGAAAACCGAAACGAAAATATCTAATGTATAAACAAATAAGTGCGCTATGGACAAGTAGAGAAAACACAATCATAAGATGTGCTACAAAATCAACTAAATCAAATTGTAATATAATTTTACATGCAGGGGAAGAGTTGTTCAATTTATGGTATCGGGATAAAATCATATGTGCATTTCGTTTGGTTATTTGGAGAAAAAAAGTCAATTATGACCAATGATTGTGAGATTGGAAAAATATTGAAAAAATAGTCAAGGTGTTAGTTTTTGAAAAGTTCACAATTGCCGCTCGCCATAACTAAAAGTGATTGAAATTACAACTTTTAAAGATATTGATATAAATAATCCTTATGACTCAAATAACATAATTTTCATGCTAGAGGAAAATGTCCCGTGCGACATGTCCCGTGCGAATGTTCTTAAAATTTAATTCAAAAAAAAATATTACGATTTTTTGGGTAAAGTTAAACCCATTTTTAAGTGACATCAATGTACAACATTTTAAAATTTAACAGATTGCAACATTGCCCTAGGGCTCGCTGAAATCGGCTTGTCAATTGTTTGTCCCGTGCGAATGCCTTGGTTTTTTGCAATTATCTTGAAAAGTAAAAATTGCTCAAAATCAACCTTAGCTCCAATTATAGGGCCTATTTAGAGCTATAAGTTAAGCCATCCGTCAAAACAAAAATCCGTTATAATTTTTTTCACTTCAAAAGTGTTCGAAGGTCCCGTTCGACATAATGGAAATGCCATATCTTCAGCTAAAGTTGTCCAGACAAAAACTTTTCTGCTTCAGGCTTCTAAGCAGAGGTCGCAATAAACAGTTAATATATATTTCGAAAAAAAAAATGATTCAGAGCATTTTTTGATAATGGTAAATCAATTTTTACTTTTTGAATACATCACTGTTCTATCTAACAAAGACCACTTAATAGGATAGTATCTGTTAAGCTGTCAACTTCATGCGATTGTGTTTTTGGCGACTACTGCTCTATTCACAAAAACTTATTTTGCAGACAACCCGAAAGAGTTGAGTGATTTTTGCGACTTCTGTTTCTCCGTGATATCTTCAATATTGCAGAGACTCAACCAAGATAAAACTTGGGATTAATCCAAGTCTTTAGACGAGTATTGGTAACTCGAAGACAACATAGTCATTCCTTACTAATATTAGGACAACAAACTAAAGAACAGGTATCAAACCTGCTTGCTAGGTCCAAACCATAAAAAAAATATTTTTTTAGACTGTGTCGAAATGTTTTTAAATTATTACGGACCATCTTAAGATTATTTGGATCTTGTTAAAGGTCTTTCACTAATCCTAACATACTCTTGAACATTTTTACAAATTATTCTCTATTTAAGTTTCCAAAATTCCAAAAATCAAACCCTATTTAATCCTGCAACAAAATGCTTGATATACTTAAAATAAAGTCACTTTATTGAATTAAATTGGACTGAAAAGATGTAAAGTCCATTACCTAACGTAAGGCCAAACAAGTCTTACTTTATATTTATATGTCAGATAATATTTACCGCCACTTAATAAAGCTTTGCTCATGTATGAGAAATTCACATGTTCCTTTGCATACTTTATGGACTTAATATTGTACAATTCAATACATTTTGTACTTAAATTAGGACTATGTTTTCTTCAGGGAATAATTCCTTAACCGGAACCAGAATTGTTAAGCGAAACAAATCGTTTCAAGCCACGTTCCGGTATTGGAACCAGAGCCGATTTTCATTTCATTCATTCATTCAATTGGAACCGAAAAACCGGAACCATACCGAAAAGCTAATACCAGTGCAGTTTCGGTTTAGTATTATTATATTAATATACTCATTATAATAATTATACACTCAGAAAAAAGTCTTGCATTTTAGAAAATCGCCGTAATAGATCCTTTAACCGAAATTGTCATTTTGGTATGTACCGGAACCTATTCGTTTTTGGATTAAACCCTGGTTTTCTCAAGTTTTTTGACCTTAGGAATGAAAATTATTTGATTCTTGCACTGTTCTTCTAATCTCAGTAATTTCAACAGAGCGTTTTATATTGAAGAATGATTCATACCAGTAAACGACTTCGGGTTATTGCAAAAAACGTTCTTATCACAAATAAACTTACCTATGCATGTACATTGTGTAGAATGAGCAAAAATCACATCGTATAAGTTTTTGGATGGCCCAACCGCTGCACAAAGTCGCTGCTATCAACAATTGGCGACGCAGGCAGCGGCCATGCGATGCGACGAGCGATGCAATGAGCCGGTATGACGCTTATATTTTTTAACGCTGAGTTTTGTTGATTGAGTAAATGTGAGTAGGAATTTTTGTATATTAGACATCGGATTTTAGATTTTTTCAGATTGAATTTTATCCTAGTAGACCAGGGTGAATGAGATGTTGAAGAACCGTTTTCTGATGTCTAATAATAATATCTAGAAAAATTTGATTTTTGCTGGTCTCTGAGTCATACCAAATTAAAGAACCCCCAAAACTGAAATATACTTTAAATTTTCTTTTGAATTCTAACCTAGTTTAACTCTGACAGGCATTTTCTTTACCTAGTAAAATTCCAAAAATTGTCCATAAATAGTAAACTCTATTCAGAAAATATTTATCAAATTGCCAATCAAAACCAACCAAAAGATAAATTTATCTTTCTTCAAATGAAAAGTGCCAGTTTATTATTTTTGTTTTTATTTCCATTCCATCTCTTTTCATCCATAATTTTATGGCCATTTCGCACCTCTAAAATCACACTCAACGGCACTACTCATTGCCCAGCCGTGCAAAGTCTAGACCAAATTTTTTCATTACAAACACATTACAGCGCATTAGGAGATCTAAACAATATTTTTTTGGCGCAACTGTATACAAGTGTGTGTACAAGATCAGACAGGCCGCCAGTCGGGCGCTATATTTCCGTATTTTGACCGACAGACCGACAAAAATTTCATTGCGCCCGGCAGCGGCGACAAATGCGTTCTGTGAAGTTATGGCCCAAAATTGCCAAATAAATGAATCAGAATTTTTACTTTATAGATGCATTGGCCTTCAACTTCAGTTTGTAGACAATGTCAAGCATTCTTGGCATTTCTATTTCTTTCTTTTTATTTGTGTATTTTCTAATTAACCAGCCGAGTTCTGGTTAAAAACAATGACAAGAAAAAGACATGGCTGACAACTGACACAGCCGAAACGTGGCAGGCCGGGAATTTGTTGCCAACTGCACGTGTTGAACATTGCGTATACGCCGTCGCGTCGTGCGTCAAATAAAAAAGCTTCTTCAAAGCCAGCACCTGAGGCTGTTAAGACAATAAACATGAGGGAAAATGCAACGCAATTGCCTCGACAAGCGTTTTGGAGAGATTTGAAAATAAACATGGACAGACAGTGCGCTGAAAGCGTTGAATCTTAGATGATTTATGGCAAAACGTTTTAGCGAATCGAATCGAACGAATCTTTGTTTACTTCCGCGAAACACAAAGCAATGACGTCAGTAGCTGCATATCACACATACGCCAGGTTAGCCACAGCGGGCAGGACCAAAACAAACGCAGCATGACTCTTAGCCGCAGTGAACGTGTTAACAGCTGAGCGGTAAAAAGCTTTCTGGCCCAAAAGCTTAGCCGGCTACACACGATCGATCTCTGCTCTCGTTCCGTTTTTCTTTGTCCAGTGCGTTCTAGACGGCGCGCGTTTACAGACGTACAAAAGATTTTGAAAGAAAAATAAAAGAAAAAACTCAACAAAACAGAAATCTTCAATCCCAAATTATGCAATAAATGCATGTAAACAGTGAAGTGTGTAAATCAAAATAAATCCAGTGAAAAAGAAATCAAAATTTTCCGCATATTTCTGCCGCAAATAAATAAATAAAAAAGCAACTGTCACTTGAAATTAATGAAATAAAATTCAGGCAATGTCAAAGTCTTAAACAACATTTTTTGGCCAAATCCCATAGATCAGCACTGACAGAGTGAGAGAGAGAGAGAGAGGGGTGAAAATTGAAAAGTGTTTGTCATTGGCTGCTGACGCCATTAAGTGGCCACAAAAAAAATGGATATTGTCAAAAGAAAAGCTGGAAAATTAATTACGAAAACACAAAATTCGAAACACGCGCCACGCATGATATAATTCTCATTGCTAAGGACTCTCAATAATGGTTCATTCATTCACTTTCAATTTATTTTCCTAACATTAAGCAAAACACAACAAAACGCACTGACGCACTTGATTCTCTGGTTTCTTGTTTATGCATATTAGTTCTTGGCCATTGCCATAAAAATGGCCAACAATCTATAACTTTTGCTTATGCGCCCACGCAACATGAATTTAATGAGCTGAATTCCCCACAGGTAGCGCCCAAAGTCGAAAATATTGGGATTTTTTTGGCGTAAATAAATAATATTATGGTCTTTAAGACACACGTGATATTTCAAGTGAAATCTTTATGATATTTTATCTAAGCTGATTTATTTAAACAAAGAGAGATGGAAATATGCAAAACCACTTCCTAAGAAAGTGAAAAAAATGCTTGAATTTAAATTACACTATCTTTCAACTAATTTGGAAGTTTTCAAGCAAGTTTTTAAGAGTGAAATTTGATTGTTGTAATAATTTTTAAATAAAAAAAATTATAATTAATTTAATTTAATTACACGGAGGCTCAAAGCTTACAGTTCGGTCCGAAAGTTCGGTCCGAAAGTTCGAATGGTTCTTTACTTTGTCAATGTGAACTTTGTTACCAAAAAACTTTGGTTCGAGTTTTGCGTAATTTACTTGTAAAATAAAATAATTTATTTTACAATCAGCACATTTTAAATTTAGATTTGAAACTTTATTACCTGCTTTTTGTTCCTGCTGTATACCTATATCTCGTGCTACTCAAACAAACCGGCATTACGGCCCCAGCTAAAGAGAGTCTAATTGCCACATTAGTAAATAGTTTTATTTCTCTTTATTACATTTTTATACATTTGAAAAGTGTTAATAAATTCCACTTTTTCCTCCTTAGTCCGTCTGTTCTGTTTCTTGCTTTGACAGAGACTTTTTTACTGCACGCGACTAATATGTTTAAATCGGATGACTATATCATATAGCTGCCATAGGAACGATCGGACTAAGAACCTGTTCTAGTGAGAAAAACTTTTTTGTTTTCCATTGTAGAGTCACTAATCTTGGTATATGTTAGTTTTATATGCTTCCACATAATTCTTGAAAAATTTATTAAAATCGGATGACTATATCATATAGCTGCCATATAAACGGTCGGTCAAAAAATTATTCTTAGTGAGAAAAACTTTTTAGTTTCCCATCTTAGCTTCACCAATCATGGTATATATTAGTTTTATACGCTTTCACGTAATTCTGAAAAAATTTATCAAAATCGGATGACTATAGCATAAAGCTGCCATATTAACGGTAGGTCAAAAAACTACTTCTAGTGAGAAAAACTTTTTTCTTTTCCATCGTAGCGTTAGCAATCTTGGTATATATTAGTTTTATATGCTTTCACATAATTTTGAAAAAATTTATCACAATCGGATGACTATTGCATATAGCTGCCATAGGACCGATCGTTCGGAAAATGTGTTTTACTAAGAAAAGTTTTTTTTTATGGTATCAAATTTTATTAAGAATGATTTAAAAATTTTAAATATCTGATACCTATTGTTTTTCAAGTGTATTAAATCTTCGGCACAGTCGAAGTTAGCTTTGCCTTTTCGTTTTTAATTTGTCTGTGTAAATTATTAAATAAATTTTGTGTTCAAAACTTAAGGTCATGCTTTGTACTTAAATTGTACATGAAATGGTTCTTTAAAATCTTGTTAAATGGGTGCGGTTAGGTTAGGTTGCTGAGGTTGTAGAGGCTGGGAAGCATCTTCACTTAGGCCAAAAATAGGCCCGTTGTGATACCATAAAACCCTAATTCTTACTTTTAGCCAGTAAGGGGAGGGTCGTCCCTATTAAACTACTTAGATAGTAGCACAAACTTGAGTAAAACAGCGATCTCCATTTCAGATACTGCTGAAAGGTCAGGTAGAAAAGGTTGTCCTAGGATTGCATAACGTCTCCTACTGAGCGCTGTGCAGTGACAGAGGATATGCTGAACGCTTTCTTCTTCATCAACTGAGCAACAACTTCTACAGTAGTCATTATGGTCAATACCAAGCCTCGCGGCATGACTGTCTATAAGACAGTGTCCTGTTAGAATTCCTACGAGAAGGGAGACATTCTACCGCTTAAACGTGGTAGCGTCAATGTTCTTTTTAGATGAGGAATTGGTCAAGTAAGCCTGGAGATTTCACAGGTGTGAATTAGTCTTCAGCGGTTCGTGGTCATGTTGTAGGTAGTTTCCCTTGTTTTTAGTTTACGGCAGTGTCCAGGCACCCACACGAGACATATTTTGAAGTGTTGAGCCATCTCATTCAGAGATTTGCGGCCCTTGGTTAGTGTTTTAGCATTGTTAGTATTTACGTCAAGAGCTTTAGTGGGTGCGATAAGGCTTACAATTAATTGATATTACTCATACGCACTGTTGCCTTTGATCTATGTATAATTTTGTAGTTGGAATTTATTTTCATTTAAAATGTCAAAAATCTAATTTTTTTTTTTAAAAATTTTTTTTTTTTACTAAACTAGAGTAAAACTCTAGAAGATAGAGCCCCTTTAAATTCGGGCCATTAGGGGCTAGACCGACTGGGCACGTTCCTTTGATTGCGTATTTCTCAAAACATGAAAGTCGGTGGAAAAGTTTTCGCAAAAACGAATAAACAACCGATCCTGACATTTTTAAATACTTCTAGTAGATCGGATGAACTAGTGATTGAACTAAGCATTAATCACAACAAAAGGCAAATTCATTCCTTATTTTTTCTTGGCTAAAAAATTTTAATTTAATTTTTGGTAACCCTTTGATCAATCAAAAGCTATCCTCACCTACCTTAAGATGAAAATTTGGGTAATTGATTTAAGATGAATCTGTCAACAACTATTGTGCCCACCGCGCGAAGCATTCAGTTTCCGGTTCGTATTCGCTATGATATGGACTCTCGGGATGTCAGCAGCTTTCGTGTCAACACACGAACTATCTGGTCCAGGGACGACTGTGGCTCCCTTATCTCTACAGGGTTCAGGAACGTCTATCTCCACTTATAATCTCTTTCGCTTGCGAAGTATAGGACGTACTCCAAGAAAATGATTGTTCTTTGTTGACGGTATCCGAAAACTACAACAAAAATTAGAAAAATGATAAAAGTTTTTTTTAAATTCAAATGCATTTTAATATTTTCATATTTGTGCATTGTAATTGTAAATAGAATACCACATATAATAAAAGACGCAGTTCTTCCACACTCCTCCCCCCTCGTCCTCACCGCATTCACCTCACACACGAGTATACAAGTAGCCAACGTACCCGCAAAATGGCCGCCACAATCGGCAGATTTTCAGTTATTTTTTTCCGCAATTTCATTTGTGTTTTTTCGCATTTAAAGCCAAAATAGATCCATTATTTTAATAGCCTGCTCTAAAGTATTTCAAAAATCGAAATCGAGAAATGGCCGGATGGTTGAGCAGCAGGGGGGGGCTGGCAGGTGAGGGAAAGTGTTTCGTTATGCTTGGGGTACTTGAGGCTAACAAGAAGCAAATTATAAATACATAAGCTTATATTCTATGAGTATTTTTGGACTTGGATTGGCTTGTGTGTGTGTGCGAAAAAGTTAATTAAACATTTGAAATGCGCTTTTGGACGTGACTAATGTAAAGTTAATTACTTGGTAACAAGATGCATGCATAACATACAAAAAACCCCACAACCACGTGACAATGTGCAGGATTTATGAGCAAGGGATTTGTGCGGCTGCTGCTGCTGGCCAGGCTAAACACATTAAAACGCGTAAAAAATGCTCCCTTATGACTGGACAAAGAAACAAAACGGAACAAAACAAAACAAACAAACTGCCCGATTTGATGAAAGTAAAATGGAAATTAAATTTTAAATAAATATTGTTCATGTACAAACAGGCAAAAGCAAAAGTCATTTTTTAACGCCATAAATTTTCAAGTAGTTTTCCATGCAGATGATTTTCTTGATTTATTTATTTGACTTTTCATTTCGTTTGTTTTTCAGTGTAACAAATGCAAATTGCCACACAGTTTTTATAGTTTTCGATTTGATTTATGCGAAATTGCCCAAGAGATAGACAATCAGTTGGCACCTTCCAGTTTGCCACTTCGTTAGACAAATATTCTAGAGAGCACACACACACACACACACACACACACATACACACGTGTGGCACATGGCTTGATGGCCTTCAAAAATTGTAATATGTAAAAATTTCTAAACGTAATTTCAAATATATTTTTTTTTTAACAGCAGAACGTGTTGTAAACGTGGGTTTATACCTCTGTCTAGGTATGTACGAGTGTATATACCACCGTCTTGCGCCACAAATGCTGTCATTGGCTGTCAAAATAATTCAAATTGATGTCCCGTTAATGTCGTTCGAGACCGAGTGCTTCGATGGCAGCCTCTGCAGTCTGAGCAACGAAAAGTAGCCCTTCAAAGTGCCAAATACTCGTACAAGCAATTTCAACGACAGATTTCTTTGGAAAGAAAGATCAGGTTTATGTCTATGCGTTGGCCTTAATTGCTAGCAAAAGATTTTGAAAAAAGTGTCCGACAGACAACATGAGTTTTGCACGAGGGTGGAGCAATCAGTTTGCAAAGGCAACAGATTCAAAGATTCATCTAGAATCACCACCTTTCCTTCTAAAAGCTGGACCATGTTGCCTAGTGTAATAATTAAAAAAGCATTTACTCAGCATAAACAGCTGTCCGTCTGTCTAGTCTGTCAACTTTAAAGATATAAAAATGTATTTTGGCACAAGAACTGTTTTATTTTACAGGGTGCGCCATCTTTTATTTTGGTATGTAAATATGGAATATCTTAAATAAAACCGATTTCCTTGAATGAGAAATTTTTTATATACAATTTATTTGGAATAGCTTAAAATACTATCCAAAAAATGCCGTTTTTTCAAACACTTTTCGAGCAATGATTTAGGCAAGAATGTTTGTCTTGGTCTGGCGCAAACTTAGCTTTTCAATCAACCCCACAAAAAGAAGTCCCCAGGGGTCAAATCCGGAGATCTGAGTGGTTGATAATGCCAATTTTTAACATCACACGTTTGGTCGAATTCCAATATTCCTTTTTTTTAATGTGAAGCATTGTTTCGATGTTAAGTGATTCTAGTTTAAAATTGTATTGAAACGACGATTCCAAAACAAGTCTACTTAAGTCAATCGTAGACTTACAGACATACATGGCGCACCCTCTATAATCTAAGAATATTTTATAATGGGCTGGATTCCAAATATTATTTCACTAGAATATAGTTGAAAAGATGCGCCATCTATCGAACAACAGTTATATTTACTGAAGCATTATTTCTCACTAAATAGGATCACTAGAAAATTACAGAAAGTTAAGAAGGCATACGGCTATTTTTGGAGCAAGAAAATCTCATATCAATCTCTCTCCACATAGCTATGTAGAAGAATGTTTCAATAAGTATTTGCAAAACAATAGAGACATCTTTTTTGATTGACTCCAAAAAAATAATTGAAAAAAATTTAAGGCTCTGAACATGCCCTGGGGTATGTGTGTTAAACTCTCAAATATTAAAATGATGTGAAATAAAGCTTTAAAATGTTAAAAACATTTGTTTTGTCAAAACAATAAAGACGTCAAATCAGACATAACCGTTACCCAATTTTTTTGTCTTATTAGTAAGATATAAGCTTTATTGCCAAAGCAGTGAATACATAATCTTTTGATGTGAAACTCATTTAATTTTGGAACGGAAGAAATTTAATTTTAAAGTAACGCTTAACGCCCAAACTTACTCAACATATCTATAGAATGCTCGTTACAAACAACCAGTCTGCAAACCTGTATTATTTTGAAAGAGGTTCGGTTCGGGGGTCGAACACGTCAGGAATCTTTGGGTTCGTTTTTCGGACCGGTTGCTGAAAGCCCTGAACCCCAGGTTTTTGGGTTTGAACCTCAGTTCACTTAGACAGAAAAATAAAAGTTGGTTTTATAATGCATATTTAAGGTTTTATTAGAAACGGCTAGAGAAATTTTGCAAGTCGGTTGCAAAGAATTGACGCTACGGTGCTTATTAGTAGTTCGAATTTTCTCTCTTTTGAGTAGACTTTTGGAGTAAAATCAATCGTGTTTTTGAAATAAAACCTATTTCGGCTTTTTACAAGATAGAATTCCGGGATTGGAAATCCATTCGTATTGGTTTGGAAAAATGAGGAATAGACCTATTTCTGACATCAGTTCCGGATATCTCAATTATTCTGCTTAGACATTGTTTCTTTCTGAAAAAAAGAAAGAACAAACCATAGTTAGAAAATGCTTGTACCAATGAGTTATCTGGATCAAGTTTTAAGACTTTTCAAAGATTAAAAAAATTGTTAGATATATGTATGATCTCTTGAACAATTTTCGAAAAATCTTGAACCTCATTGATAGATTTCTAATTTAATAAATGTTAATTGCTTTCTACAGCAGTCAAAATTTTTAATCTTCGAAATTTTGTTAATATTATAAACATTTTATTTTTTAATAAGTGGTCCGGTTCGGGTTCAGGTTTGAGGGAATAAAAATTTAAATTTTTCGGTTCATGGTCCGGTTTGGGCACATCAAAAAGCCCGAACCGAACCGGTTTTCAGGGTTGGTTTCGGACCGCTTAGCAGCCTTGATTACAACATAATTTTAAGAGTGATTGTTGTTCTCTTTTGTTAACAATCACAACAACCCATTTACGCCTAATCAAACGAAAAGTTTCGATGCAGCATAATATTGTTGTTGTTGTCAATTAGTGCATTGATGGCCCGAGACTGTGCTTGCTAGTCATATAAATAGAATGTTCGCTAGAACTGTTGGCAACTTAATCTCAGAATTGTATGCGGTCGATTGGCCTGTTTGTTTCACATAATTTTGACAAATTGACGAATGATTAAATTTGGTATCGTCATAATCTTTGGTGATTTTCTTTGTTTTTGTTGACCAATTTGGACAACCGACGGCAGTAAACATTCGAATTGAGGGTTTCATTACAGCAGCAGCTTGAGAGCATTACTTTCCTTTGGTGAGGTGGTCTGAGCCGGTTCATCCTTTTTGCTCGAAGTTTTTCGTAGCCAAAACTCAAAGCATATCTTGATAGAATTTTCCAAGTTTTAAGGTGCAATTGATAAAAGTATTTAAAATTTAAATTCACCTCAAAGATTAGTCAGAAATGTTCCCCAAATAGGACTTACTCAGATCAATAGTTTTTGCATCAAAAAAAGACCTTCAATCGGTTGTCTCGATGTCAGTCAAAATGCATCTGACTCATATCAGACCCAAATACTCAGAAAATCGCAAATGCAAATCATTCCGCTTGATGTTTGACATGACTTTTGCCTGCCTGCCCGGTTTAACCAAAACAAAAACCCACCCGAAAACGGATTGACAGTCTCTCGAATACAACAAAAATATAAAGAAAATAAAAGAAAAACGGCAGAAATATACGGAAAATATGTGTGGCCACTACAAAATAACAACATTGTTTTGCCCCCCCCAAAGGTGTGAAAAATGGAGCTCGGGCAGTGTGTGAATAACCTGGACCAAGGCGCCATCGTCGACCCACAAACAGAGATCACAAAAACCGTGCAAAATAATTATGAAATTAATAGCTTTCTAATTGCCAAAGATTATTGAAAAACAAACATTGAACCCAGCGAAAAGAGAGAGAGAGAGAGAGAGTGAAAGTGACAAATTGGCAACAGAAACAAACCTTGTGTATAAAATTTTCCTCAGATCATTGAACGCTAGCTGACCATGAAGCACGAGAAGAGTCTGGCCGTGGCAACTGCTTCGCACAAGCAGCATTCTTCCAACACACCACGCAGTCCCATTACCAAGGCCTTTGATTTTCTACCCTGGGCACGTAGTCGCAGTAGAGTCAAGGCTTCAACAGAACAGGAGGTGGCCAAATCCTCTGCTGCTGCTGCTCCTGCTGAGGTGCACTATCATCGAAATATCTTTCGTAGTGGTGGTGGCCTCATACGCGACATTCTGGTGGGTGGCGATAAGGAGAATAGCCATAAGCCACCCCAATCGCCGGCTAGCAAAAAGAAGCAAAAATATTTATCGCGCAACAAGAGTCTGGACATCAAAGAGCTGATCGGCTGTGTGGAGAGCGAGCTGGGACCCAAATCAGCTGCAGCAAGTCAGCCGCGTTTCCTAGATGACACCTTTATAGATCACAAGCCCAAGCATATACTTTTCAATGATGATGAGAATACGGTTTATATCATCAAGAAGGAGCAGCCGGTGGCCAAGGCTAATCACAAGCCCAGCCACAACAACTCCCCCTCCACGAATGGGAATGGTGATGTAATGAAGGCTCGTCTCAAGTTCAAGCGTCTGCCCAGTAATGATCATTATGCCGCCTCGCCGGAAGCCCTGCGTCGTGCCCAGCAGCTGCATCAACGCACCGAACAGCGTCAAATGTTGCAAAGACGCAAAAGTTTCAGCGACCAGCAAAGTAGCTCCAGTCTGAGCAGCGGCGGTGGGGGTGGCAGTGGTGGCATCATGTTGGAACGACCCAAGACAGACAAACCGCGTAAGAAGCTCTCGTTTCGCGAACCCATTGTGGCCCAAACGGGTAATCAAACTCAGAACCTGGCCCAGCCAGTGGAACGTCAGGCACGTCAAAGACGTCGCAGTTCACCCCTAGAGCGCACAGCGGGGGCTGCTGCTGCTGGTGGTGGTGGTGGTGGGTTTAGTAACTGTGATAATTTATGCAATAATCGCACAAAGGATGCAATTTCCTGCGGCTGTGCAGCAAGCGATCCCGAGGTGGGTGGCAGACTCCTTATTTACATTGTTTGCCTCATATGCCTTAATTACAAATTATATTAATCCTGCGGTTTCGCCTGCCTCTTTCTCCATTTCAGTCTCAGGCCATGCGCATCGTTCGCACCGTTGGACAAGCCTTTGAAGTGTGCCACAAATTTAATCTTCATAAGAATTCCCTGGAACCCAATGACGAACGCTCCGATATCTCATCATCCGAGCTGCTCGATGTGGAACAAATCAGCGAGCTGCAGCAGTTGAGCGAAGATGGAGGTGTCGACGCCGGCGACCATGAGACGCCAAAGAAAGGTAATTAAACTTGGGTCACTGCCTGGCTAATATATAGAAAATTAAAATCTCAGGTCACCGGCTGGCCACTCTGGGTTAGTTTGCTATTCAGTTTTGCATTTCAATGCAAATTTTTGCTGTTTAATTTTGCATTCAGTTCGATGCGGACAACATTTGCATTTAAATTGCATTTTCCTTTACCAGGAAAAGTTCCCAGGGGTGAGGGCGAGAGAGAATGAAATAGAGACAGTGACTGGGGTAATGGAATCAGAGCGAGGTAATTACACATTTAAGGCTTTACAAATTTTTACATGAAATAAAATAAATCATATTTATTTAAATAATAAAAACAACCAAAGAAATAAGAGAAAGAAAAATATATTTGTATGCACTGAACCAAAGCTTGAAAGACTTTAATAAGATTGCAAAAATAAGTAATGGGTCGTTAATGAAAAATAGAAACAAAAAGTGAACATGAAATTCTAAAGTTGCTCCTTTTTGTTCAGTTGTGCAGTAGCTCACACCTTTGTTGAGAGAAAAATTGATTACCTTTAGGATTAATACTGGCTTGGGCTATTTAATTTGGGTGTTTTTTCTTCGAGCCTATAAGGTATCCCAGCGATCAAGAACAAATAGAATAGAATGTATAACGTTTTGTACTTAAAATTTCCAGTATAATTCCTACTTGGTTATACTTAAGCTAAGTATCCTTAATAAATGTACTTAAATTTTCTAAATTGTAAATCAGAATCATCTTAAGTTTTAAATTTACCTTAAATGTTTTACTTTAATATGAATCAGTCTTAAGTTTTAAATTTACCTTAAATGTTTTACTAAAATGAGAACAAAATTCTTAAATCAAGTACAAAATACTTAAATCAAGAATTGATGTACTCAGACAATCTAGAACGAACGGGATAGAATTTATACCGTTTTGTACTTAAAATTTAATTTTTGAATTTTAAGTACCAATCAGTCTTAAGTTCCAAATTTACCCAAAATGTTCCTAAAATAAGAACAAAATTCTTAAATCAAGTACGAAATACTTAAATCAAGAATTGTTGCACTCAAACGATCTAGAACGAACGGGATAGAATTTATACATAAATTTATATCTCTTATTGGTGCGTAAGCAATGTACAGTATAACTCTTATTTCTAAATTTGATGTTATGTTCTTATTCTTAAGCCAAGTACGAATTCAGTCTTAGTTTTTACTCAATACGATCTATAAATCGGAGTACAAAATATTTAAATCAAGAATATTTGTACTTTAACTAAGTTCGAATCAATCTAATAAGAACGAATCAGGATTGGTTTAAGACCATTTCGTTCTAAGAATAAGGTTTAAAAAACTTTGGAATAGCCCAAAATTGTACCCAATTTATTACGAAACGGTCTAAAATCAAGTATTTCAGGTTTAAAAAAATCGTACTTAAAACAATTATTTTGTACTTGTATCAAGTATTTTCGTACTTTTATCAAGAATTTTCGTACTTGTATCAAGTATTGTCGTACTTGGCTAATACAATACAATACTAATACAATAATGCTATTGACACCGTTTGTATTTGATTTAAGTACAAAGTTCTCGGTTTATTTGCTGAGTGTATATATGGTATATTGGGCCTCGATCAACAGCCGAGTTGGTATAGCCATGGTATAGCATTAGATTGTACACAAAATTCCAATAAAATATACTCAACTGCACTCAGAAAAAATCCGTTCTAAATGTACCGAAAACCGTGTTTTTCGCTCTCAATAGTAGGGTAAGTCCGATTTTTCTTATAATGAGAACGGGGGTCTTAAGGTAAGAACGCTTTTATTGAGTCCGGACTTTACGCGTCGGTCATTCAATTCAATTAAAGAAAAATAGAACAAACCAAACTTAAATTTTTATAATCAAAACGGTCTAAATTCAAAACACTTACATACATACGGAGGTGTTTTTTTGACACTGAATATACTTATAAAAATTGGAATATAAGTATAAATTATACTTACACCGCAAACACCACAACACCGCATTACAGCAATGACCGCATTTCAATATCGTATCACCGCATTCTACCTCATTTCAATATCGTAAATACCGTATTATTACCGTATTTAATTTGTATATTTTTTTGAAAGCATGTTAAAAATGTGTGTACGTAGCTCAGAGGATATGTTTACTGATATGCTTCATAAATGCTTGGGTTCCAACCCCGGAAAAAAGTTTTTTTGCTTCTAAAAATTAAATATACAAATTATACTATTGAAACCTGCGATTTAAAAATACGGTAGTAATGCGGTGTCTACGATATTAAAATGTAGTAGTAGGCGGTGATTAATAATTAAATTTCCGAAAAAGCTGAATTTGATTTTTGGTCTTAATAAACGCGGATGCAATGAATTTTGTGTATGAATATGAAAGAGACCGACTCAAATAGTGTATTTTGCAGTGGCAAAAAATTGCGAAACACCGCTACAGTTCTCTGATCCGGACATACTTCGGATGACATTTTTTTCTTAGTCAACTTATATTTCTCTGTTAAATGGTCCATTAACCTTGAGTTCAATTGACTTAGTATCATTCTAAAATTTTTCAAAACAAGAACATTTCGCATAGTTTCCTAAACTTTAAAAACAAAAGCCGGCCGAGTAGTATCTACTATAAAAGTCATAAAATTCTCACTGTTCCTATAAGTATCGCACCTGCGTGATATATGTTCCTTTAGGAAATTTGGTATCATGGTCATGTTTTTTTTATCATCGTTAAGTTTAACGATTTTGTTTGTAATCAAGTCATCAAGATCATTCTTCTGTATATAGCAATAAATTATTATCTATTTACCCCAACAAATTTAATAAACAATTTATAGTAGCCGCTGCTTAAGTTAAATAAAGTATCTTTACATATAAATAATACAAAAAAAAAGATGACTGCGCATATGAGCAGAACAAATAATAATATTGAACAGAGAACTGAAGAGTCAAGATGCCAGCGCTTTCGACATACACTTTACCGCCGTTAAGCAATTTCCACGTATTGCTTCAATTTTCAATAATCTTGTGTGCGGCTTTTCATTTTTGTTCCCCCTTGACGTTTGACGTCATCAACGCGGCGGCGCGTCTGTGATGAGGAAAAATCCAATTCTTTTTTTTTTTTTTTTTTTTTTTGCAATCTTTCTTCATCTAAAACAAGGCAGCGACATCATTCGCTAGATATTCGTGGAAAATAAGTAGGCATCTAAATATACAAATAATATGCTTATTGAAGATGGATTATGGTCTGCCACTTTCATCATAACCATGGCATCAGGGCGAGCAAAATGCGGTAATAGAAAACTGAAACTTTGTTGTCAAGTGACAGGAAAGAAATATAAAAGGGTGCCTTTTTTTAGGGTGAGAACTTTGAATTGAAATAAAATAAAAATAAAATAATTTATATACCAAATATACTGAAAAACTGTGGTCACCCTTTGTTTTTGGAGTTAATACGTCAAGGCTGCAAACCTGTAAAATTTTACAAAAGGTTCGGTCCGAAGGTACAAATCCATCGTAAAGTCCAAGCTTTGATTTGCGGACCGGTTCTTAAGTTTGTCGGAGCTAAGTCTTAGTTCATTGCTTCTTAGTTCTTTAAATTATTTTTCTCATTCGGTAAAAAGAAGGACATGCTTGGTCTCATTTTTGTTGTTACTTTTCTAAACTAATTGTTTATGTCAATCAATAGTCAAAAAGACCATATTCATTGTTATTATCCTTCAAAACGACCTGGTGCCCGGTTTTTAATGCACATAAACACCTTTTGTGTACCTAAATATGCGATTTTAGTACATAATGCAATTTTACAAATTAACTTTAGGGCCGTTTCTCATCTTTATGCTTCTCAAATCTAGGTGATTTTTGGAAAAACGAATGTTGCCTACTTTTAGGCCACTTTTAAATATCAATTCTTGTGCCTACAACGACCCGCGTATGATTAAAAACGAGGCATTAAAGTAGTCAACATACATTTGCTCAAAAATCAAATAGATTTGAAAAACATGAAAATGAGTAAACGGCCCTTATATTTTTTTTCTCTTGAACTGGGCGCATCTTTACTAAGTATATATCTATGCAATATATTTAATAAAGATAAGAAAGAAGATTCAATAAAAGCGACTTAAGACATTTTTTAACCCGACTCTTTTTTTCAAAGAGATGGGGTCCGGTTTGGGTTCAGGTTCGGGAGGTCATCAATTTAAAAGGTTCAGTTTAAGGACCGGTTCAAGGGATCTCGTTTTAAAGATATCAATATAGATAAAAATCTCTAGGTGCAAGGTCGGGGATATACGGTGAATGTGTCATCACTTCCCAATTCAGCTCCGTTAATTTTTGACGAGTTACCAATGATTTATGCAGTTGAGCACACCCTTGTGATTGGCTAATCTTGTATGATTGTCTTTGATTTGTCTTTGATTTTCTGCAATTTGGACAACTAACAACAGTACACATCCGATTTGATGGTCCGGGTCAGCAGCTCGACAGCTGATCGACACCAAACAGACAGCATTACTTTAAGGGGGTCTTCTACATGGTATTTCGAGAGTTTTTAAAAAAAAATCTGGAGAGAAAACTATAAAAGCTTTTTCTATTTGTTTTTTTTTTGTTTTGTGTTATTTTTTAATAAAATAAAAAAATATTGCAAAAGAAATGTTGAAATTCGAGGGCAGTTCAACAAGTTATCAGCCTGCCAATTAAGGTCTCAAAAAAAAAGGTGAAGAGGTGGTAGCCATGATTCCGAGACTTAAGGTTATCGAAAATGAAAACGGTAAATGAAGTTATGATCTGTATTGATGTTATTCAGGCCCGTACTTAGGCTATATCTGCTTAACTATTAAGAATTTTGTAAGATGGTTTAAAGGGGATGAAAGGGGAATGTCCAAGCTATAATAATGCAAAACGAAAAAAATTAAACATATTTTTTTAAAAGGTAAAAGACCTTAAGCGGAGCGAATCTAAACGACCCAGTGGAAATGGCGGATGTAGTAATACTGCATCTCTTTTCTTTGATTACGGATGGACATCCGAATGGACATTCAAACTGACCAAATTATGTCAGTTTAATCCCTGTAGGATAATAAAACCTCTTAAAAATCACCCTTTAAATACAGATGAAGTCGTCTGTTATTTGTTCTGTCTTGTAAATGACGAATTTTAGAAATAATAAATTATTTCAATATCATCTTGTTGGCCTCCTTAGATTTTTAGGCAGTTTAATGATTTGGCCTAAAAGCATGCCACATATTCTGTCCACAATGCACTGGGAACAGCAGCTAAAAGTGAGAACACTTTGGTTAATATGAAAAATACATTTACTGATCTAATCTATTGCCTTTGGCTGGGTTAAAAATTAGAAAATCTACACTCAACACCTGCTATTGACTTTGGCCCCAAACTAATGGATATATAAATATTCTTCCAAGACTAATTTGCAGCTGTTTTGTTCCACAATTATTGTTGGCAAATTGAATATGATGTGTGCCATTTTCTTGCTTTCCCTTTTACCCCTTTCTCTCTATCTCTAAATGGGTCATTTGGATTGTAAAAATTAACTAAAATTAGAAATAAAATTAGCCACTGAACACATGTGTTTGGCATCCTTTCTCAAGAAATATTAGCATTCAGCGTTCAGTTGCAACAATTAAATGGCAAATTAATTTACAACACATTCGCATAATTTGCTAGTAATTAACACGTGCCCCAGGTGTGAAGCGAAACCAAAAATGGCAAACGGGCCACAAATTTCCAAACCAACTAGTTTACCCGTAGAATTTTCATATAGTTTATGAAAGTGTGCACCAAAGTATTTTCACACAAATCAAATTAAGAAGCCAAAACCACACGAAGCTGTGTGGCAAATGAATGTGTAAACATTCAATAGGGACGATCTCAATTGTATATATAATTATTTATTGGACGGACGCCGGAGCATAATCAAAATAAATAAATAATGAAATCTAGCCGCAGTAATTAATGGCAAATTAAGCGAGTGGAGAGGACCACCCCAGTGTGTGTGTGTGTGACCTTGACATATGGGGGGCCGTCTATTTACACGCTTCAGTTGCTTACTGGCGCCGCCTTCTTTCAACCAGCCACTAAATTCCATATTCGCATTTGACTATTTATAGAGCACTTGGCCATAACGCCCGATTTGAATCACACGCAGCCGCAGCGACCAAACCACTTGGAGCTAATGCCAACGCAGTCGAGTCTACGCAAATCGACCAGCCTGCTGGTGAGTAACCTAACATAATCATAACCATTTTTTCTTGTTTTTATTTTATAGATTATAATAATAGCATATAATAATGGCCCGCCAAATGGTATGGGAGCAAGATATTGGGCGAGGCACTTAAAATGCCATTAAGTGTGCCAATTAGTGTGCAAATTTTTATGAGCCAAAATCGAAAGAATTGAAATGAATGGAACCTTTTGTTTAGGTCATAATATAGAAAATTCATTTTCACACGTTGTTTTATTTAAATAAAAAAAAGGGGCGAAGAAGTACGTAAACAATTTGGGGAGAGGGAAAAATATGAGGATCATTAATTATTTTCCAAAATGTTTTTCATTGCGTTGTATTGTTGTAGTGACCTCAAAATATATCAAAATACCTCAAACCAGGGAATTGAACCGAAAAGAAACGAAACGGAACCCGTATAAATTATTTTTGGAGAACCGGTACTCGAAAGCCGAAATTTTTGGAAATGAATAGAACGAAAAGAAATGAACAAACATAGGACATGTATTCTACTTATCATTACTTATCGATTCCCCAAACATCGTTTTCCAATCAGATGAACGATATCAGAGTTGCCACCCCCTCAATTTGAAAACCACCTCAAATCTCCCACAATTTTGGAGTTAGGTTATTTGAACCTTCTGGACATATATTCTACTCCTCATTACTTAACGAGCCCCCATACATCGTTTTCCGATCAGATAAACGATAGCAGAGTTGCCACCCCCTCAATTTGAAAAACACCTCAAATCCCAGAATTTTGAAGTTAAATTGTCGAATCTTTCGGACATATGTTTTACTCATTATTACTTATCGATCTCCCATACAACGTTTTCAGATCAGATTTACGATAGCAGAGTTGCCACCCCCTCAATTTGAAAAACACCTCAAATCTCTGACAATTTTTGAGTTAGGTTATTCGAACCTTTTAGACATATATTCTACTTATCATTTCATAACGATCCCCTATACATCGTTTTCCGATCTGATAAACGATAGCAGAGTTGCCACCCCACAATTTAAATGCCACCTCAAATCTCCCACAATTTTTGAGTTAGGTTGCTGGAATCTTCTGGACATATATTCTACTCATCATTACTTATCGAGCCCCCATACATTGTTTTCCGATCAGATGAACGATAGCAGAGTTGCCACCCCCGGAATTTGGAAAAAACCTGATATCTTCCACAATTTTTAAGTAAGGTTATTCAAACCTTCTAGGCATATATTCTACTCATCATGACTTAATGATCCCCCATACATCGTTTTCCAATCTGATGAACATTAGAGAAATTGGTGGCAGAGTTGCCACCCCCTCAATTTGAAAAATACCTCAAATCTCCAAGAATTTGGGAGTTAGGTTCTTTGAACCTGCTAGACATATATTCTACTCATCATTACTTATCGAGCCCCCATATATCGTTATTCGATCAGATGAATGATAGCAGAGTTGCCACCCCCTTAATTTGGAAAATACCTCATATCTTCCACAATTTTAGAGTTAGGTTACTTGAACCTGCTAGACATATACTCTACTCATCATTACTCAACGAGCCCCCATACACAGTTTTCCAATCAGATGAACTATAGCAGAGTTGCCACCAACTCAATTTGAAAAACACCTCAATTCTCCAACAATTTTTAAGTTAGGTTGTTTGAACCTTCCGAACATAAATGCTACTCATCATTACTTATAAAGCCCCCATACATCGTGTTCCAATCAGATGAACTATAGCAGAGTTGCCACCTACACAATTTAAAAAGAATTTCATATCTCTTACAATTTTAAAGATAGATTGTTTGAACCTGCTAGGCATATATTTAAATCGTCATTAGGGCTTCACAGAATTTCTTACTTATTTAAAAAGAATTTTTGGTAAACCTCTAAACAACCATTAGTCTAACTTATTTACTCCCAACCAGTGCGATGTGGATGACAAATCACCCAGCTCACCCTCATCGCCACGCACCGAGATTACCCATCTGAAGGATCAACTGGAGGCACAGGCATTGCAGACACGTCAGGCCTTGGCCCAGCTAATGTTAGTGCGTGAGCAGCTTATCTCGGAAACAAATGCGCGCATAGAGGCGCAGGTGGGTAACCCCTTAAAAAAATTAGAAATCTGATATCTGACCTTCATTCCTTAGGCGCGTACGCAGCAGCTGCTGCAACAGAATCGTGAGCTACTCGAGCATTTGGCCTCCTTGGGCGCCTACAATGAACAGCAGAGCGCTGGTCTGACCTCAGCAAATATTGGTCTGGCCCCGCAGGTGAGAAATCGAATTAAAATGAATTTGTATGCCTTGTCCAGCCAGAAATGAGAATGAGCCGCTCTTTTTTTTATTGCATGTTTTATTCTTTGCCTTACTTTTTGCACGAGTTTTTTGTTGTTGTTGTTGTTATTGTTAATCCTTGTCGTTGTTGTTGATGTGAGGCAGTTCGAGATGCTTAATACAATGACCTTTCCAGCAATCACAGCTGCAGCTGCTGCTACAGGCCACCAGCAATAATAATAATCTGGCCACCATCAATCAGCAGATCAACAATTTGGGCAATATAAACCAGCAGCTTACCTCGCTCAGTCATCAGCTGAGCGGACTGAATCAGCAGAGTCAGCATCTGCAGAATCTGCAGCAACAACAGCAGCAGCAGACATCCTCCTCCACCACACAGCAGGCAGCTACACCGCCTCCCTTGGCTGCCTCCGGAGCCGGTGGTAGCAGTCCCTACCCATCCATGAGTCAATTGCACAGCATTAGCAACCAACTGCAGCAGCAGGATTTGTTTCAGGTCAATCAGGAGCTGTTGAATCGTCTGCAGTCCCTCAATCTGAATGCCAATTCAACACAAGCCACAGCTCAACAGACACCTTCAGCCTCGCCGCACAACTCCTTTTTCTATGTGAATCCATTGTCCTGTACTCCGGCCACGCCCAACAACAACAATTTGGCAGCAGGAGGCTTTAATTTTCTTACATCACCGGCCAATGCAGCCGGCAACTTGACGCCCTCACCGCTGGGCACTTTGAATCGCAATTCCTATGCAGGCAGCTCTTCCCTCAATGAGGACCTGCGCCTGAGTATAGAACAGAATCTGAATAATTTGGAGGAGCAGCTTAAGGCAGCCGTTTCGAATGGCAATCTGGCGGGTTTGGCCTGTGGCGGTTCAACCAGCACTCGGGATACCAGTCGTAGTTCCTCAACCTTGGATTCACCTTCATCGCCACGTCTGCGTAACAGCAACAACAATATTGGCCCCGGCAGCAGCACCCAAAGCAATGGCCAGAACAACAACAACAACCAAAATAATAATGGTAACAGCAGGGAGACCCGCTTCAATACGGTTCTCTTAAGGGTCACCGATGAGGCCGGTCATCAGCGAAAACTCTCGGCAACGCCTAGTTTTATTACAAGAAGCACCAGCGAGAAGGTACCCAATCGCAGTCAGATTATGAGCCAAGTCCAGCGTACCACCTGGGCCAGGCATACCACCAAGTGAGAAAGGAAAAGGAAGGATGAAATTTAATCAAGGACCAGGTCTTAAGTTAGATGATTAGAATGCGTTCTGTATGGCGTGAATGTGAATGGTGTTTTGTGAGTGCGTATGAGTTGAAACAGTATTAATTTAAACAAAAATATATCTAAATATATATATTTATTTGGTTAGTTTTGCATTTTAGCTTAACGTTAGCAGTTAAAAATGTGCCAAAGAAATTTTTAAAATTAACATATTGAGAAAACATTTAGACAGGCAAATGATTTGTACCAAAATTTTTTTTTTAAAAAAAAAAAAAAATGCTACAATTGATAAAAACAAAAAGTTTTTTTCACTAGAATTAGTTTTTAGACCGATCGTTCCTATGGCAGCTATATCTACAGTCATCCGATTTTCATAAATTGTTTCCAAAATTTTGTGGAAGATATAAAATTATACGATTGGTGATGATACGATGAAAAACAAAAAAGTTTTTCCCACTAGAACTAGTTTTCGGACAGACCGTTTATATGGCAGCTATATGCTATAGTCAACCGATTTCGATAAATTTTTCCAGAATTATGTGGAAGTATATGAAACTAATATATACCAAGATTGGTGATGCTTCGATGGAAAACAAAAAAGTTTTTCTCACAAGAACAAGTTTTTGAACCGACCGTTTATATGGCAGCTATATGCTATAGTCTTCCGATTTTGATCAATTTTTCCAGAATTGTGTAGAAGCATATAAAACTTATATATACCACGATTGGTGACGCTACAATTGAAAACAAAAAAGTTTTTCTCATTAGAACACGTTTTTGGACAGACCGTTTATATGGCAGCTATATGCTATAGTCATCCGATTTTAATAAATTTTTCCACAATTGTGTGGAAGCATATAAAACTAATATATACCACGATTGGTGACGCTACGATGGAAAACAAAAAAGTTTTTCTCACTAGAACTAGTTTTTGAACCGATCGTTCCTATGGCAGCTATATGATATAGTCATCCGATCCGGCCGATTCCGACAAATGTGCAGCGTATTTGTATTTAAAGACTTTTTGCAAAGTTTGGTCAAGATAGCTTTAAAACTGAGGGAGGAGATAGCATAGAAACAGACGGACAGACGGACAGACGGACGGACGGACAGACGGACAAACGGAAATGAACTCAGCTCGTCATGCTGATCAAGAATATATATACTTTATGTGGTCGGAAATGCTTCCTTCTATGCGTTACAAACATCGTGACAATTTTAATATACCCTCTGCAAGGGTATAATTAACAAATTATTTTATCGAAACGAAATGAAGCTTTCTTTCTTTAAAAAAAGTTTGACAGACAAATTTTAATCAAATTTTTGCCACAACTTACCCAACCAAATGTTACAAGTATTTTTGTCGAAGTACTGATAAGCTGAATAATCGTAGGTAGTTAAAGCTTTTAGATTTCTTATTTATTAACTTACATAAGAAAATATCAGACGGAAATGAAAACCATTTTAAGTATTTATATATATATAGTCTTTCCAATTAATATAGCGTTAAAATTTATGGAGAAAAAAAAATTGGCTAGAAGTGGACATAATATTGAGATTGGAAGCATTTTGAGTCCAACAACAACACCCGAAAAAACAACCCTTATAAGTCCGTGTTTATACCGAAAAAGAAGTTCGCTTCATGAAGTTCTTTTAGATTTCGTTATAGCATCTTCAAAACTTCATGAAAAACAAAAAAAATATGCTTCATGAGCATATCAATTCTCCTAGAACAAGAGTTATCGAAACAATGTAATTGCAATACAATAGTTCAATCCAGACAATACAAAGAGAATTCCCAAACTACGCAATTGCTTGTAGACGTTCAAGTGGCGGCAGTTACACCAAAATAGAGAGGAGAACCTATATGCTCGAGTCATACCGTTCTGATAACTTAGATGTAGAGGTATGAAATCGAAGCGACGCAAGTTTTGATGATACGAATAATAAACAAAAAAAGTTGTATTTCTCAACAATGTAAAAGGCCATGAGCAAAAATATGCTCACTCTTTGATCCACTGAACTAGTCCTAACCATCCCTGATTTAAAGAGCGAGTTAAGTTGTTATAAATACCAAGTTATCAACACCTGAGTGAGAAGGATGTCTGTATAGCTATTTTAAGAGAATTCCGTTACAATCACTTTTGAAATCCCTTTACGTTACTCGCAAGTAAAATATTAATTAACACATTTGAAAGGCTTTTAACTTATAAATAACAATTATTTTCGTGCAAATTATTTGCCCTGTCTAAACACGTCTCATACTAGAGAAAAGGCACATTTCAAAATGTCTAGTCAGTGAAAGTATTTATGAAACATAATCTTAAACAAAAAAAAAACGTAAGCAGCATATCAGCAAATTGAAGAATATAAGTAAAAAATAATAAAATAAAAGTATTTTTCTCTTCCCCCAAAATATATAGAAAATAATCTGCAACTACATACATATAATTTAATTAGTTTGTTAAGCTTTAAGTTTAGTTAAATGCTATTATTTTTGTAAAATGTTGTATTTATAATTTCAATTTCCAGATTTGTTTAACAATATTTGCATAAAAGCAAATTGCCGCAAATATAATTACAAATGCAAATACTTGATGCGGAAAAATGTTATTTTGTAAATTACAGATTTAAATATTAAGTTGAAAACATAAACACAAACAAGAGAGCAACAACAAAGAACAGAATAAATAAAAATTCATATATAAATCAACAAATTTTTGTAAATAGGACTCTGGGATCAATTGAAAGATTACTTGCTTAATGAGCAAAAAGGTGGCAAAGAACGACAGGCAGTTCATAAATCTTCTTAAAAAAAAAAGAGCGGGGCAAAAACAAGTGTCGCCATTTTTCACTTTACTTGCTGGTGGGCAGCAATTTGCATAAATTTACACACTGACTTTTTGCTATCCACTCATTTTCACAGCTCTCGTCGACGGCCAAAGTGGCACGCTGGTTCCAACAGTTACCCTGGCACACCGCCTCCCTGTCCAGGCCCGAAAGCGGCTTTGTTTCCGGTGACTCGCGCTCAGAGAAGTATCAGGAGGATCATTTCTATGGTGGCATTGCCAAGGAAACGGATGATTTATGCGATGAATTTCTGCTGGTGGAGGGCAGCAGCACCATTTGGACCAAGTTGAGCGCCAAAAAGCGTCGTAAATTGCTTGGCATGCGTCTGGGCAAAGTGACAACATTCTAGAAACCAATCCTCCTACGTGTGCGTTTATTAGCTGTTAAGTTTTAGAGTTATGGAAATCAATAGACTAACTGACCAAATTATACCCAAAACAAACGACATGCTCATTGAAATGCCATGCACACACACACACACGGGAAGACAAAGAGAAGGATGCTTAGACATAAGTCAATTAGCTGGCATTAAGCTAAAGCTCAATGTGTATTTAAGTATTAATTAAATGAAAGTATTTGGGCACATTAATCATACGCCACGTGAAACGAAACACTGCCACTTGCTTAACTTGACCAACTTTTCGTGCAACAGAAAAACTGGCTATTAAGCTAAGCTAACACAGAACCGTATTACGTGCAAGAGCAGCATTCGGCTCTTGCTTCAAAGATCAAATTTTGGTTTTATGCATAAATTGTGCCAGCATCAACATTTTTTTTTTTTTTTCTGTGCTTTATGCATAAATCGATTTTACTTTTACGGTTTGTTTTGTCTTTTTTGTTTGGGTAACTCTATAAATTTAAGGCAGCTGCAACCACACACATACACACGCACACACGCAGCTTGCGGCATACGTGGCGTATAAGCGATTTAACCCAAGTTTATGTAGATGCGTCAGGCTATAAAAGGAGCTAGCAAAAGTGAAAGTGAATGGGTTTTCGGGGTAGATAGGTAACACACACACACACACAAACACATACCAATACAGTGTAAGCAAAATGTACTTTTCCGTTAGTTTTAACTAAGTTAAAGTTACTTACCATATTTTAAGGATTAGTTCAAAGTGCTTAGGTGAAAAACAATAAGAACAAACTACATAATGAAATTCAAATTTGGCTGGGAAATGAACTGAGAAAAACATTATTAGAACTAAATAGAATTGCACTCAGACGAGAAATATTTTCAAACTTAAGTTTAAATTTGCTACTTGGCCAACCTGCGTTGATAAAGGGGTGAAAAGTAACCTGCTTGGGAATGAAAAAAATTTTAAAAAATATTTTGTATTGCATGTAGTCAAATATTAGTTCGTTACAATTATTTCCCCGCTCGAAAAATAATTTTTGTAAAGGTCTGCAAAATACTCGATCCTGATCCGAATTTCGAGTCGATTACAATCGAATTCAATAGCGTTATATAGAAAGTGATAAATAAAACTTAAGGTTACTAGATCACGTATTAGAAAACTCGGAATTTTTTGAGCATCTGAAACCGACTGCTTAGTTCCAAGTGAATTCAGAGTTCGAGAGAAAAGGACGACGGAATCTAGTAACCACAGATTTGATTGTCACTTACTATATGTAAATTCGGAACAGGACCGACTAGGACATAAATTCAAAAACAAAATTTTTAAAAATTTTTTATAATTTACTTTTGAGTTTGGGAGCAGTCCAACAAGAACAGAAAAAACACAACCCTTTTAACCGAGGCTCGAGTCGCTCAGCCTTCTATCTAAATCTCGGTCGCGCACACTGTATGTATTTTGTATTTGCTGTCCTTTGCTTGTTGTGATCTGGCTTTGGAATTGCATGCATTTTGTTTTTATTATACTTTCCGATGCGAAGAAAATTGTCGGTGCGTCTCAGTGAGGCCAGTGGCCAATAATTAACCCTCGGAGCTAAGAGAGCTACTGATTTACATAAACAATCAGCTTCAAAATATTTATGTGAATTAATGAAATCATTAGTTTGAATTGAATAGAGTTAACTTTTTTTAAAGGCCCCTTTCCAAATGAAATAAAAATGTATTTCGGCACAATAGATAAATCTGATATCTTTTTAAAAGCATTCTCCTTTCAGAGCTGTTCAGAAGTGTTTCTATTCATATAAAATACTAGCTTATACCCACGACTTCGCTCGCACTTGTAAAAAGTACCCCAATAAGAAAACAACTATAAGCAACGGGTTTTACAATTATAGAAAATCCGCCTGTCGAAAAATGGACAGAAGATTGATGTTTGCTTCTTTTTTGTTCTTCTTTCGGACCCACACAACATTATGTCCCATTTTGTTATGTAGAGCTTTCAAAATAAGTTTGGAGCTGGTTGGATGAAACCCAAAAGAGTTTCATACAACAGTTTTCCGCCTATTTACGAACTATTGTGGACCATTTTCCAAAATTTAAATGCAATTTTTTTATATTTTTGTATGTGCTGCTTGGAATATTAGTTTCAAACAAAAATTAAAAATCGATCCAACATTTTCACGCGGGTGGGTGGGTTTTTCAACAAAAGTGAATACAATTTTTATGAAATTTCCATCAAGAGCTTAGAAAAAGATTTTAAGACCGATCGAATGAAAGACAAAAAAATTGATTACCATGAATTACCATCTGGAAAGAGCCCTTAAGCAACAATCTATTTATTTTTCCTTTTCTCTGAGCTAAAAAAATATTAATATAAATACACACAGATCTTCAATTGCCTTTAATTAATAAGATAATATAGCGAGAGAACAATTTGAAATTTATTCGTAAATAAGTTGTTGTCAATGTATTCCCATCACACCTTTTTCAATTAAGAGAGCTCTTTTTAACTTGCTTTTCCCAACATTCTGTCATGCTCTCAATTCCACCTCTTTGTAAAAAGTCAATTGAATTGAATTGTGATATATGATTTTTTTTCGTTTCTGAATAAAATTGCTCACTTCATTTTACAATATTTGCAAACAAACCAGTATAACGAACGATGCATGCGGGGGTGAATCAATAAGCTACCTTGTTTGACAGCAGAGGCGTTGACAAGCGAACTTTGCCAGATTCAGACAGATTCATCGTCTGGATTTATTTGCCAGTTTTATCGCCAGATGTATCGCCAGTTTTAAGTTGCGACGAAATACCCAATTTCTCTCTTCCTTCTCCCGCCTGACTTTTTTCCCCACTTTATTTTTTTTATCTTATCATAACATCCATTTACCCCCGATTTCCACACTGAATTGATTAATCTACGTCACCTTTTTTTTATCTTTTTTATCTACTTTATGCCCAACTATTTTTTTTTAATTTTATCAATTTTTTTTTTCCTACTTGTGTTTTTCAAAACCTTGTTCTTTTTTTAAATTAATTACAAAATATCATAATTAATTATAAAGAAAGAGCGCTAGCATCTAGGCTTTTTTATGACCACCGAAAGTGTTTGATTTAAAGCAAATTTTGATTTTTGGAGCAATCACCAAACACATCCTTGAAATTATTAGAAATAGAAATCAATATATTTGCCTGATTTTTGAATTGTGTTATCTGACTAGGCTCTCACATCAGTTAAATCAACTCGATGGGATTTAAGTCCATACAAAACGAGGCGGCCCTGCTCGACTTCGATATACCCGTTACTCAGGAAAAGGATCCATTACAAATATTTTATTAAATTAGGCGTCCAAATATCCAGAGGTCAGATGAATGGGTGGTAAGAACTGTGTACAAAACAGGTACACCAGAGCATATGATCATTGATCAACCAACCTATGAACTTCCTGAACTACACTGTGGCGACTACGAAACTCAAATTGGTGGTCCGGAATGGCAGTCTCCAAAGAGTCAACCAAAAGTCAGAAAAAGCCGTACGAATATTTTGGAGAAGTTAGGAAGAAGGCTAATAGAATGATAGGAATCCACTTAATGTGGGTTATTGTCCTTTTCGGCACCCTAACAATTCATCAGCAAAAACGTTAAACAAAAATAATTGATTGGTAAAATTTGAAGCCAACAAGAAGCATTCGCATTTCCCATGACTTCTGCTTTCTACATATCATGCAAATATGCCAGCATTTTAAAAGCAAATCAAAACAAAACAGAGCAGACAAAGCAGTGTGACCGTTTAATTTTTGGTGGTATTTTTCTGTTGAAGACTGGTATAAGCTGTCAGTTCCGCTGTGATGAAATCGATACGAAATTTTAATATTTTACTTTTGATAATCCATTTGGAAACAGGCATAAGAAATATTTATAAACTACTCCCTTTGATATTAACATTTGGGTTGAAAAATGGCAAATGTAGAATAAAATTTCTGAGCACATACAAAAATACGCATCTTTTTCCACAGGTTTGGTCAATTAAGCTTTTTTCCATTGATTTGATATTTCTGGATTTTTCTGTGTGTAATTCAAATACAAATTTCGAATTTCCCCCCCTTTAAAAGACTTAAACCCCTCAGCCTAAGCCAAATTTTCATTGCATTTTTAAGCCACTTGTGTTTTTATTGCTTTTCCTTTACAATAAAATAAACGATGACGATTTTCCTAACGATTTTATGACCAATTCCATTTTAGGTACAAAATTTTGTATATGCAACAACAACAAAACAAACAAAAATCTTACAAAGTTAGTTAAATTATGCAAACAATTTTTGAGACTGAAACTAAAATTTGTACTAAGCATAAAAAAAAAACAACAAAAATACAGAACGACAATCGGAATGATTAAATAATTGTATGTAATTTGATAAGCTATTTAAATTAATTGTATTTCTTTGTACTAAGAATAAAGTGAATAATAAAAAATTAAACGTTTCATGCTGTGTTCATTTGCAGTTCAATTAATTTAACGCGCTTTGCATGTATGTGCACACACACACACACACTGGTGCATATTTATATGAATGTTGCATATCAGCAAGGGGCAGGACCCTACATGGCACAGCTAGTGGGCTTGGCTTGGCTTTGGAGCAGTCACTCGGAATGGGAGCGCATATTGAAAAATTAGAAAACAAACACAAGGATGGCAACATTTGTGCGGTCATAATTAAGGCGAGCGCTGCTAATGGTGGCAACAACAAAAACAACAACAACATGAAATGAAAAATGAAAAATTTCAACTAACCATGGCGACATGCGATATTTTTTTTTTGTGAAGAACCGTTGACATTTTTTGGGGCACAGGCAGACATAATTACACAAAGACAGGCAGTCCGAGATGACCCTGAATACAGGAAGTTCACTTTGTGTCACCCAACACGCGGCCGGGCCCCACCGACATGTGAGCGATGTGACAGCAACAAGAAACAGTTGAAAGTGCCGCGTGTCCTGTCCAACGTCATCCCCATTCAAAATGCGGACACATACATACATCCATTCCCATTCGCACTTATCGCGTGGGTGGCGCGTTTAATTCACATTTTATTTTCACTGCGCGCGTAATTGTTGCTTCCATGTCCAGGAACAGGACATGGTTATAGTCAGTTCGCGTTGGCACTGCACAGCGGACGTGTGCGCGCAAAAATCGCGCATTCTGTTGTTGGTATATAGCTCCTCCATCCTCAGCTTAGTTAGTCATGCAAAACGAGGCCAGCGGAGAGAATGTGGAACCATCCACCATGGCAGCGGCAGCAGGCGCTGCAGCCGCAGAACCCCGTCGACCCAAGCCGGGCATTTTACGCTTGGACATCAGCAAACCGCGACGTTCATCAGGTGGTTCTGTCGATTTTCGCTGCGTGGGCAGCGCCAGCGGCAGTGGCAGCAACATAGCCACTGGCGCCAACAGTGAGGTAAGTGAGCATGATTTACTGCCCGCCAGGGAGTGCTTACGATTTGGTCAGGGCACGTGCAGCATTTGTACAGCTAAAAATGGGGAAACAACTGCAGTTGGAGTAGGTGCCAGCGCAATGGCACGGCGACTGGATTAAGCAATGCAGTTTGACAGCCAAGCTAGCAGATAAAATCATTTTTTATGCACTGCCATAAAGCAATTGTGTTAGATAGAAATCCCCTAGTCGAAATAGAGATGTTCCAAATGTAACTAGCAAAATGATAGTTTATCAGATGACCCTTAACCGTGCACTTGTTCTGGGCAACTTTAAACATGCATTGTGTCAGCACTCGCAATTTCTAAAGCATTCAAGCGCATAATATATTTATCAGGGAATCAAACCGGAACATAATTTCGGCAGGAGTTCATTATAAAAATTTAAAACAAAATTACCTACTGAACTGAACACAAGCTTAAATGCTGAAAGCAAAAATATTTTAAAAAATCGATTTTTTCTCAAAAATTTTTTTTTTTTTTTTATTTTTTTAGTCCGTGAAAGGTTGAAAATGAAACTTATATTTTTTTTTCAATTTTACTAACGAATTGTACTTTTACGAAGAAAATAAGGTATTAAGGCCCGATAGTACCTTCCTCTTTAAACGTGAATACTGACTTTAGAAGCCATATGCCGTTACGATCATTTCCCACTGCAAGATTGGCAAGCGGAGCCTGAAAGCTTTCGAGGCAGCCGTCGCTTTAGGCTTTAATATGTAGAGAAGTACCTAAGATCCTGACTGAACTGGGCCGAAAGCAAAGGCTTGTCCTTACGCTCGCGATTTAATAACAATTACGATACATGGGTTTAATTTTTTGTTTAAGACGAATTTCGTTTAATTATATGGAAACATTTATTTCAGAACTTAGAAAAGGTTCAATACGATATGATCATGGATAGTTTGATAAAACATGTAGATTCCCCATAAAACATGATTTAGTATCAGGGAGTCAAACCCGAACCGGAACCGTACACCGAAAAGAACCGGTTAATGGGGTCCTCTACCTTTGAACATGGTTTTTTGAGTGTTTTTTAAAAAAAATTCTGAAAAAAAAAACCATAAGAGCTTTTTCAATTTGGTTTTTTTCTGTTGTGTATTAATTAATTTTATAAGAAAATAAAAAAATGTTTGGAATTCGAGTGCTGTTCAAACAGTTATCGGCCTACCAACTAAGGTGAACTGGCGCAATCCTGGCTACCAGGTCGAAAAACGTGGTTTCGAGAAAAACGCACTTAATGTTTTGAGCAACGTAAAATAGTCTCACTTTTGCAAAAACATTGCTCCACTAAAATGGCTATATCTGCTAAACTACTTCAAATTTTTAAAAATGGTTTGAGGGGGATAAAAGGCGAATGTCATAGCTATAATAATAATGCAAAACAAAAATCAAAAAACAAATTTTCAAAGGTGGAAGACCCCCTTTAGTTTTTTTCGGTTAGGAATCTTGGATGGAGTCAAGCAAAATATAAATTTAAAGGGTAAGAAATACGTGACCAAAAATCGCGTACAGAATTATTTTTCAATCGGTTTAGTAGTTTGAATGCTACAATGCAAATAATTTCGAAAAAATCTTTTTTTTTTCTTAATGTGGTCGAAGGTGTTTTCTGCTGAAGTTTCCTGTCCTGCATAAATTTATTTATTTATTCTATAACTTCTTAACTGGCTACACTAATTTTAAAAATAAATAATAATTATAACAATTTAAATCCTAGAAGAGGAAAAATACTCTACTAGCAAGATTCTGATTCCCGGACTTATTAGAGTCAAAGTTGAAGCGCATGAAAATGGACTATGAGTTATTGTTTTTAAGGGCCCTACAAATAGGTTCATTTAAAGAATAATTACTTCGAGTAATATGATTCGAAAATGATTGAACAGATCTAAGATTTATGCTTGGTACATTAAAAATGATCTTGTTTAACAAAATATGGGACTGTCAATGCTTCCATAAATAAGATGATGAAATTGTTCTTCGATCTTCAATAGTTGACAGATACAGCAGGGCACATTCACCAGAAAACGGCGGCAAATGTTCCGAAAAGTTAAGTGGGAGAAGCGCGAATTTGGGAAACTTTTTCAGTAATTTTTCGACTCTCTTTATATGAATTGCAGTTGTAGGATTCCAAATAAATGAAACATTCTCTAATTTGGAACGCACAATAATGCAAAATAAAGGCTTAAGGATCTTTAAATTGGCTACCGACCATGGAGTTGGCTTTTGGCAAAATATAATTCAAGTGCTAAATAAAGTGGAATTTTAATTCGAATTAAACTGCTAGATCAACGGCCTCATTTCGGCTCAAATTTCCCGATAATCATAGAGTCATCACAACTCATAACAGCTTGGAGGATGTCATCATCAGAAATGGACATAGTGCCAAAGTTCTGAAGGTAAGGAATTACACTCAAATAGCGCGGATTATTCCATGATGCTGGGCAAAGTTAGAACTTAATATTGCAACTAAGAATTCATTCAGTGTCATAGTAGCTGGTGTTGCAGATTTTGAACGCCAGAATAATCTTGGATTTAATTTAATTTTAAGCCATTTTCAACCTCAGTAATATATTGATTAATAAAAAATTGATTAAGAAATACAAACTCACGCTTATGTTGCCTATATCTTTCCCACTAAGAAAAATCATGTGATTTCAAAATGCGTTTATAGAACTTGTTCCGCAAATTCTTTTTTTTAAACCTTTAGTGAACCAAGGTAATCTATAAGATCCCTGCACCCTCATAGGAGTATTTTTATTTACATTGTTATTGAAAACGCTGAAAAAGTTAGTATAGCCATGCGATAAGACTAGACTCCAGTCAACCTCAGAAATATCATTTCGAATTGCATTAAGAGAAATCTCATAAAAATTAAATTTAAAAAATTCTTCCACAACTCAGAAAATCCAATGGATCACTTTGTAAAAAAATAAACAAAAAATACAATCCACTTAAAAAACGCAGCTAAAATACTTGTCATGTCCACTTTCCACACAAGAGCATAAACAAATGCTTATTTAGAGTGACATGCGACAAAAGCTAAACGCTTAATGAGATATAATTCTCATTCTGTATGGAAAGGTAAAAGGCCACACCCCAGTCCTAGCCCAGACATTTATTTAGTCATAAAGTTGATGCGTAATCTCAACAAGCCAGGTGTATGTTGTCGTCAGTTGGCATACTACAAATTCGTTACGTTTATTTCAACAAGCACACACAATCCCAGTTGCAGAAAAAATATTTAAAAAAAAACTCAGATCCAGAAAATTAACATGTCGCAGGTCTATCAAGAGGTAACGCCGCTGCGTCAGTTCATCACACGCAGCAGCTATGAGGGGGCCTGGAATAAATCGGTGAACATGATGGACGGCTTCGGTAGCTATCGCTATCCGGATGGTACCGAATATCGTGGCAGATTCTTTCACGGCAAATTCCATGGCTTTGGGCATTTGAAGTTGGCCCAACCATATCGCTTCACCATCAAGGGTGAGTTCAAGAACGGACGGTTGGTGAGCATTGAGGACATGTGGTTCCATGATGGACTTCATGTGCAGGGCACATTCAAGGGTGCCGAATTCCATTGCGATGAATGGGACTATCTGACGCCGAAGGATCGTCGTTATCAGGCAGAGCGACGTTACGGCAGGCAGCCGGTGGGACCCACCTCTTATCTGACCAATCGTCTGCTGGCGCGTCCCATACCCAAAAACTGTTTCGATGTGGAGGAGGGCATGTTCAATGTGAAGAGTGGCTGGATGTTTGATCGTCCGCCACCATTTAGCAGCAACACCTATGTGGGCTGTGCCGAGGAGAAGGAGTGGATAGTACGCAACTGCAGACAGGCTCACCGGGATTATATAAGCGAACCGTTGCCCAGCTTCTGTCGGAGCATTATGCAGAATAACTTGCATACCGAAATGTCTCAGTTGCCGGACATAGCCATCTATGCACCCCAGGAGAAAGTGGAACGCAAACGCTACTATAGCAAACTGTGCAGGGAGAAGGGTCAGGCGGATAAAAAGAAAAATCAGGCAGCCTTCAAGATGCAATTGTCTCCCAAGTATGTGGAGAATGAGTTACACGGCATGCAAAAGTGCGTGCCTAACTTTCAGCTTAAACCAAAGAAAAGCGATCTTGATCAGCGGGTATACCCACATGTGGCTGAACCAGGTGTGGACGAGCGCGAATGGACCAGCTCCTCGAATTTGCTGGGCATAGGCTCGGGTGGTGCATCCAGTTGTTCGACCGACAGCATAACAGATGCATCCCTGCAGTTGAACATAAAGGACGCCTATGATTCGGCCAATATCATAAAGCTTAAGCGTGCAGCGGATAATTTCAATGTGGTGCAATCGAATCTGATGCGTCCCACCAGTTTTGTAGATCTAACACGTTCCATATTTGAACTATAGAATGCCATGTATTATACTTATCTTAGTTGAAAATTGTTAAGTTATTGTTGGACAAAAACCGACTAAAATCAGTGATTAAAAATGCAACCGTAACCGATATTAAATTAAAAATGTAATCATTTATCGTCATCAATCGTTATCCAAGCGCTCACACCTCACTCACGCATACAAAATTTGTGTGCTGCCCCTTTCGCTCTCACTCTCGTGCTCTTAGCAAAAACTCTCCGCTAATAACTTTTGGGGGACCTCCTCATCTTTATTATTGCATCATACTCTGCTTTGCTAACAAAACTTTAAACAAGCAACAAAAAACTAATGATCTCTTCTCAGTTGGCATAGCTTCAGTGTGCAGCTGACACTTGATGCGAAAAGTTGCCTCCACGCTTCTCGTCAGCTTATTTGCCGTGTAAGCGCACGTAAAAAGAGATGACTTTATGGAAGAGACAGTTCTGTTGAGAGCGGTGATAAAGATCATTATAATTTTGACATAATACCCGAATACGATTGTTCATCTATCCATAATTAAAGGCAAATAGTTTTTAGTTGGTCTTCAAGAAACGGAGGGGTTAAGACGACCTGAGAGTTTGGAAATTCGATTCAGCGATTCCGATTACAGGGACCGAAACGGGCCTAAAAAACTCGTCACGGGCCTAGGCCCGGCACTGCCCGCGCCCTTCTCTAGTTTGGACAAAATATGCTTTAATATTATGGTAGACGATACTAAGAAGGGAGAACGGAACTAGGTTTTTTTGGAGCACTATTAGAGGCTACTTGAGCCTCAAAACTACTAGAGGTCAAGCTAACAGGCATTAACCCAGCGATTTCTTTGCCTGAACTCTTAAAAATTCTGGGTCACATATAATTGAAAAATCTTCGAGAGGTACACTATTTTTAAGAAGAAGAAATATCAGGAGGCTCGGTAAAACTGAACTTGGAAATAGAAACTCTTGCTGAGGATTTGTGAGCAATATATGCAGCAATTGACTCGCAAGTAGTTTCAGGAGACAACTTTTTCTGAGTTCACATAGTTCGACGCATGAAATTTGATAATCTAGTAAGCCTTCATGTTGTATTGTTTTGAATGTCAAATGTCAAGCTATTCACAATGGAAACAAGACGATATAAGGGACAACTAGAACAGTTTAAACCCAGTCTAAGACACAAAATCTTGTCTACTAGGAGCTACAACCGTTAGGGCCATTTTATTATGTTCCCTTTTTGTAAATCCAGGTGCTTATTGAGAAAGTAAATATAGATTATTTATAGGCCGCGGTGGGTCATCGTAGACATAAGCAAAGATATTTCAAAAGCGTCCAAAAACTAGGCAAACTATATTATCTCATTAAGCACCTGGATTTACAAAAAAAGAACATTAGAAAATGGCCCCTAGAATGGGAGGCTGAGAAGAAATTGGAACCGAAACCGAAGTAGTGCAGAACAGGAAAAAGATTCGAATCGTACTATTGGCGAATTAACTGACCTATCTCATGGTGCATTGAAACAGTTATTAGTAGCTTGATTCAAGGAGGGTAAGGGAGAAATGTCTGACAAGATTCCTGGGATTCAAAACAAAGAAATTTAAGTACTTGGCAACGATGAATTTGGTTGGGACGATTCAGCGGAATCGGGCGGTGGCACAACTAATAATTGGTGCCGACTCGAATTTGAATTGACTAAGCAACTCAGAGCTGGAGAACTATAACCGTAGTCGAAACGTGGATCGGCACTTACCGTTATTTTATTTCGATTAAACTCTCAGTAAAAGGGTTTAAAATGCTGCTCTCTTATTTATTGGTCACATACTTAAGTATAGGAATCTTTAGTACGCAATGCTAGTGTGATGTTTTATCCAATCCAAATAACTGGCAATGCGCACAAAACCAGCCGGCAAACCCAAAGTACAACCCTCAGTGGCCACGAACGACGAGATGCCTACCAATATTTGGCCTTGCTGTGTCACCAGTGGACTACCTGCATCACCCAGACAAGTCGATTTTCCTCCAGTAGTATGGGTGCACAGCACACGACTTGTCACCTTCTCATAACCATAGTGCCGTCCACACTCTGAGTTGGACATCACTTGCAAATTGACGCACTGCAACCAATCGGGTCGTCCGGAATTGAATGTGGTGACTCCCCAACCGCATACGGTTGCCCAATATCCCTCGTATAAATTGTAACGATCGCCTAAGCTGGGTAGTGGCACCTTATTGACACGTCCCGTGAACTCCACATAGGGTATACGAATCAAGGCAATGTTGTCGCTACTCCGTATATAGTTTCCGCTTGGGACCGTTCGTGTAAACAGAGCCTGACTCAATCTGGTGGCACCAAATGAAATGGTTACCCCAGAGCTACCAACTAGACAGTCACCGGCGGTAAGAATCCAGTTGTGGCCAATGATGGTGCCACTGCACCAAAGGTTGGTATTCTGAAAGGACAGTCCCACTATATACGATGCCTGGCAATGGTAGGCTTGATGACCATTGGTGATGATAGGTATAAGTGGAGAAGAAGTGGTGGTGATATTCTGGCTATTCACGGAGCCCACGGCTAAGGCAAGAAGCGTTACGAGCAACAGATTCATCTTAAGAAAATGTGACTTGACTTTGGGGGAAAGTTAACTTATATAGCATTTCTTTTTGACAGATAATTAAGGCTGTATCCATCATTGATGAACATTAAGTAGTTATATATTTTTTTGACATTATGTAAATGTTTTGGGTTATCTTCTAACTAGCTCTAGTACTAATTACTAGAGGCGCGCGCGTGAAGTGAATTTGACGGTGAACCACGGTGTGTCACGACGTGATCGAGAGAAATCACAGACTTTCGTGCGTGAGCATCCCTAATACGTGCGTGATTCGTGCGTGTAAAAGAAACTCATCGTGAATATATTTTATTATTCTATTATATTTGATTAATCATATTATTCCTTTAATTTCGAAAATACGCTGCTTCATACAAAAGGCGCAGTGTGGCCTTGAAACTCCAGGCAAAAATTTATGATATGGTTGATCGTGCGTGATCATTCGTGACCCCTTCTGTAATCGTGCGTGTCAAAATACGCTCAACAAATTGTGTGCGTGAATCGTGCGTCAAGAGATTTTTATTTCGTAAACCGTGCGTTCCGTGAAGGAACAATCGCTCACGCGCGCACCTCTACTAATTACCCCAACCTACAATAAACGGGTAATAAAATATTTATGCAAAGCCCCCGATTTCTTTCGCGTTTGTCAATGATGAATTAGTTTTAAATATTCCTAGATTTTTCCCAGATTTTTCCTACAGATTTTTGAAACTTGATCGTAAAAAACTATATAAAACAGTTACAAAAAAAAAAAAAGAAGTCTCATAACGAAGAAAAATCAGAATCAAAATAAGAATTCTTGCATAAAAATATAAAAAGATATTTTATTATTATTATTATTTTATATAAAATGGTGTAAAATAGTGTACCTGTACCAGTCCCAGATCCTTGATTCTAGATCCCGGACCCCAAAAACCAGATTCGTAATCAATGATCCCAGGCCATTGATCCCAGATCACAGATTCGAGATCCATCCCTGTTCCGAGATCCTAAATCTCAGATCCCTGATTCCAGATCCTTAATCCCAGATCCCTGACCCCAAAACCCAGATCCTTGATTCCAGGCCCCTTATACCAGATCTCAGAACCCTGATCCCAAATCTCAGATACCTGATCCCAGTTCCCTTATCCCAGATCCTAAATCCCTCACGGATCCCTGATCCCAGTTCCCTCATCCCAGATCCTAAATCCCTCACGGATCCCTGATCCCAGATTCCAAAAACCAGATCCCAGATCGTTAATCCTAGATCCCTAATCAATGATTCCGGGACCCTGATCCTAGATCACAGATCCGAGATTCATCCCGGATCCGAGATCCCAAATCTCAGATGCCTGATTCCAGATCCCTGATCCCAAAAACCAGATCCTTGATCCCAGATCCCTAATCAATGATCCCAGGCCCCTGATACCAGATCTCAGATCCCAGACCCCTGATCCCAGAGCTCAGATACCTGATCCCAGTTCCCTTATTCCAGATCATAGATCCGAGATCCATCCCTAATTCCAGATACCTGATCTCAAATCCCAAATCCCTGATCCCACATCCCAGATCCCTGTATGTGTGTGCATGGTTGCGCTTGCTTGTGCTTTTTCTATGCAAACGAATATCAGCACAAATAAAAACTGAACGCCAAGACAAAGATAATCTCTTGCAAAAAATACTGTCGCGAAGAAATCAATGGCCGTGTTCACGAAAGATGGACGCTGAGATGTACAGAAAAAATGATAGAACAAAAGTTTCTGCTGAACGATGCTACTTTTGGAACGCCTTTAGAAAAAATCAAATACGACTACGTAGCTTTTTTAATGGGCACACGCTAGCTCTGTGGTACACTGAAATTGATAGAAATTGGCCAATGAGGTTTAATTATATTTGTTATTTTGTATAATTATTTACAGCAACTGAAAAGCTCATATTGATCAGTGCGCAAGATACGCTAAGCATCGATAACACCCTATCGATAGATTACAGCTGTGATCGTATCACTTCAAAGGAGCGTACTTTTCTTTGATCCATGCTCCCATCAGATACCTCAAATTCTATCATGTGCGGACACCGGTCAGTAGAAAGATCATTTAAATTTTATGATTGATCAGGGAGCAAGTTCTTCTGCTGAACGCGGTCAATGTCAAAATTTTTCTCGTTTTAGTCCCCCAGCCGAACGTACGTTAAAGAGCTTCGCTCTAATAAAGATTCATCTGGTTTACGTTTTGATCGTATCTGGCCGCTATAACCACACTTAATTTAACCAAAAGTAACCGTTTCGTGTCACTGCGTGTCACGAACCCAGTAGTCGTTGTTTCGTTTATCCAAATTCAGTATCAGGACAAAAATTCTAAAGTAATTGAAAAGAAAACACCTCAGACACCCAAACCCTGCCTACAAAAAACGATGTCGACGGGAAGTGTTTCGAAGCAACTTCCCCACCGGCTCCAAATTCTTTGGCAAGACCGATGATCTCGGCATGCAGGAATACGGCACATATGTCTATCCAGATGGTACACGCTATTCGGGTTACTTTCTTAATGATCGTTTCCATGGCCGGGGTACATTTAAAATTCCCGAGCCCTATGGTGTCAATTTCCGTGTGTTCCATGACAATGGCCAGCTAGTGGAGATCTTTCAAATGAGTTTTATGGATGAGTTAATTGTGGACTTTGAGCGGCAGCAGAATGGCTCAATAAATTTCGACAATTGGAAATATTGCACGCCCCAAGATCGTCGCTTTCACGAGGAGACTTTGGGCCCCCTAGCCGGTGTGGGCCCGTCCAAAGATGATGCCAAAAATGAAGCAGAGTCGTCCCAACCAAAGGCGAACATTTTTGATCTGGGCTTTGGTCAATTCAATTGTGTGAGCTATATGATGAATATATCCGGTCACATGTCAAAGACGAAATCCTTCTATTTGGGCTGTGCTGACATTCGTCAGTGGATTAGAGAGCATTGCCGTCATGGCAAACTGATGGACAAGTGTCGTTATCAGCAGTTTACAGCCAAGCAAGCTCGTGAGATCATAAGTAACAATTTGAACACTGAGAACCACATGATGAAGCTACCTGAGACGACCAAGTTGCACAAGTCTTATATTTGTCGTCGTACGCTTAGCCAGGAAAGTTCCGTTTCTGCGAAGGAGTTGCGTCTGCATATGGGTAGCACTTCGGACACTATCTCCTCCAAACTGGATCTCACTGTCAAACGTGAGGCGCCTCGGAAATGTGACGATCCAATGGGATCTCAGGCTACCTTCTGCAGGGGTCACCTAAGAATGTTACGCCTTCAAACCGAGAGCAATGTGTGCCGCATCAACTAATAACGGAAACAGTTGGATTACCTTTCGCTTAAAAGTTAATTGGATAAAGTTACAAAATTTCCACATTTTTTTTTTTTGTTAAAATTTGTAAAGTTAAAAAATTATTGTATATTGGAAAGTTTAGAATGTAAAATATGTAAGTCTTATTAGATTTTAAGCAAATAAAAACAACAATAATTGTTCAGTAGAGAAATGTTTGTTTTTTCTTGAACATAAAACCTGTAGAAAATACGGTCACTTTTGGCCTACAAATAAGAGGTGAACCATAGTAACTGTTGGGCACTTAGCTAGGGGGGTCTGGGGGCTAAGACCTTACCCAAATTGAAAATATCTCAGCTTGGTTCCCTTTTTTTAACTAATATAAATTGTACGGTTAAAGGCACAAAAGGACTGCTACAAGTTCTTTTTCTACTCGAATCAAAATTTAGAAATTTGAAGACTTTACTGTCACAAATTAATTTCAGCACCCTTAAAATAAAATATCTTGCTACGGGCCATATTGGCGTACCTGTGATTAAGTCATACAGTGACTATAAATTTAAAGTACGGCTGAGTTCACATAGTTCTTTACATGAGACATGATAATCTAGTAAGCCTTTATATTGTACTGTTTCGAATGTCAAATGACAAGCTATTCACATTGAAAACAAGACAAAATTGTTATTATTTATCTAACAGATTTATGATTATTTCAAATATATATTTCAACTTGTAAAATATAAATATATACACGCAGATAAAAGACTTACAATTTAAAAATTCCCCCTAAAGAAAAACCAGAATAAAATTTTTTTTAAGATATAAATAAAGGGTGATTGTTTTAAGCGTAGTTATTTTTAAATCGAATAAAACACTAAATTTGCATCAAATATACAAAATTTATATTAGGATCGATAAATTGGCCAATGCCATTTACGTTCAAACGAAATCTTCATGTAAATGTTGTTCGCGGCTCCGTTTTAAGTGGTCCATTCGGAAGGTCCAATTTTGCTGAACATAATTTATCGATAAAACAGCGGATTTTCATGGAGCTGTTCTAAGGCCCATTCATCAAAAATTAGATGTTGTGGTAGGTCATTCGGCTTTAATTCTTGCAGAAATTGAATTGGGCTTTTAAACCCAAATCGACACGTAAAATTGCATACCGGTTTTGAAACGAACCGGTTTGAAACCGGAATTCCGACTTTGCATTTACTGTGAAAAAAATATCTGAACCTGAACCTGGTTCGGAACAACCAATACTTTCAGTTCTGTTCAACAACAGTTACAAGTATTAGTTAAGCGGGCATTTTACTGATAAAAGAAGTAGCATAGACCAACAATTGCTCAAAAAATTAATAAATAGGAAATAATTGAATTCGTATATTCAAGTAATTGAAAATTCACAAATTCTCTATATGTTTTTTTATTTTTAACAAATTAAGTACTCTTCTATACAAATTTGGTAAAACTTGAGACGAACCAAGGCTCGAACCAAAACCAAAGCACAAAAACCTTGAACCCTAAATTTCTGAACCTTAACCATTTGTAAATTTTGGTTCGAACCCGCGAACCGGACCTCCTTTTCACTTTGACTGATTTATAAGATTGACAAAAATTGCCTGAAAAGCGGTATAACTTTTTTTGGTAAATAAACTTTCTTATTAAATGTAAAGGATTTCTAAGTCTTACATAAATCCTCCCTTATATATAGAAATGTTAGAAAAATATTAATAAAATTTTATGAAATGAAGTTTCTTAATATTAATAAAATTTCGTCCACAAATTTAGAAATATATTTTCTTAATTTAAGAAAGTGTTGTTTTAATATTGCAGATTTTTTGTTTCCCATTGTTATGGAACATTATTAGAATTGAGTATTTTACTAGCGTATTATATGCTATACTGGACCGAAGTCTAATGGGTTGAATTCTATCTAAATTGCGAAATATCTTTATTTTTGGCTAGGATACAGAAGTATTTTTTGCTTTTAAAAAAATTCGTATATACAGACCGCATTCCAGATGACATAAAAATTTATTTCGGTACTATACTATACTATTATTTCGTATTATACGTATATATGATCACGGCTGTTGATGCTGATCAAAAATAGACATACTTTATTGTGTCGAAGAAGCTTCCATCTGTTCCTTGTACCTTTCGAACAGGGTATAAGTATTTACCTTGAATTTTACCTAGACGAGAAACTGCAATGATTTCTGAAAACAAATTCCGAGAAAAGTTCAACCAATTTGAATGCCTATTGCCTTTTTTGAAATATTATTTTTATTTTTTAAAGACTCGCGTGTAAGGCTGACCTATATTAAGATATTTTTCGCTTATTAACTTTAAAGATGTAATCAAAAAGTTATAACTTTTTGTAAATATGTCAAAATATACATATATGTATGCCAGCGTAGAAAAGTTGACCCACATTCCCTTCTGTCCGTCCAGTAGGGCGTGGGCCATGTTTGAGCTTAAGATTTATGGCCAAAAACAACCAAAACTGCAATCAAACATGGAAATCCACTTAGGCCTACATGATCTAGATGACCCAAATAGGAGTGGCATCTGCAAACATACAAACATACATGAGTGTTTGTGTGTAGTTCAGCGTCTTTTGACAGCATTCAACCTTTGACAGACCATTTCAAGTTCACTTGCACTTGACCCGATCGGGTAATGAACCTTGAATTATGCTACACGTGCGCGAATTTCCACACGCACAGATAAATTTGAAGTTAATTAAAGCCTCTGCGAAAGAAAATAAAAAACAAAAAAAAAAAAACTATATTTAATTAAAAGGAACGAAAGTGAAATCAGAGAAAGCGAAATGCGAGAGAGCAGGAAAACATATTTCAATAGTGGGCGCGGCGGCCTATACTAGAAAAGACTGGAAAACCCCATTAGGTGTGTGTGTGTGTGTGTTAGACTTTGCGATTTTCTTTATCAACCCTTGCATGTTTGATTTTCATTTACATGGTCCGGCCAGGACAGGAATACAACGTGACTCAATCCCAACACCCACATACACCATCGAAATGGACATTCGAAGTCCTAGCTGGTTATCACATGCCGCTGGCGATTTTTACACTCATTCGTCTTCGTTTCAACTGGGCGAGGAAGTCAGTTAGTCCTCCTACCTCAACCTCCTGCCGCGTATCCCTGTAAATTCCTCTACCTTTGCTTCGGCTTGTGTCTGTTTGTGTGTGAGTTTTGGGCACGTTTTGGCTTTGATAAGTTAGCCAGCTTGGGTTGGGTTCCACTCATCTAGAGAGCGGGAGGTGGGGCTGACTTTCGAGCTTCATTCATATTCATTCATTATTAGAAAAATTTAACTTTTGCTCGCTGGCGGGTCACCTGTCTGTGTGGGTGTTTTGAGGGTTTGGGTATTTGTGTGTGATGTCCATTTTGCGCCTTGGTGTCCTGGTCAGCCAGCTAAGCCGTTCAGTCTGCGCAGAAGGCTGCTCCAAAGCGTTACAACGGCACAAAACAAAAAGAAGTGAAATACAATTGAGATTGAGACTTGTGAAGCGAACATTGATTTAATTAATCAGCAATTTCTTAGTGATTGGCAAAAACGTTCCCATTGTCTTTAATCCAATAAGCAAGTCAAGTGACTAAAATTGTAATTACCAATTTAATTTCAAGAATAACTCGGGAGTTACCTCGCCGCATCAATTATCTGTAACTTGGGCACCACCATGCGACTTACATAGAGGCGGCTGGCAAATGCAGAGCAGTGCCGATGCAAGAAGGGAATACTATAGAGGACAAAGGGGCCGAAGGTAAGTCAACAATTAATTACAAATTTTACTTTACAAGTTTTTATTCGTTTAAAAGTTTAATGTTTTTTTGTGAAGAATTTTTAAACCATGTATTAGTTCGATCAATACAACACCAATATTGTATGGACATTAGAGCTTTCTTTTTTTGTATGGAAAACTTAAGGTCATACTGCCGCCCCTTTATTCGTAAGATTAAAATTATTTGTGTTGCTTACGAGGCGTATGAGTATTTTTAGTTAAAACTAAATGTTGCCTACTTCTAGGCATCAGTTGAAGTAGCTTTGTTTTGTCTACTATTACTATTTTTATGCACAAAAAATCCTTATAATGCCCTTTGAAGTTATTCATTTTTTGTAGTCTTAACATTAATTACACAAGGCAACAAAATTCAACTTTTTCAGTTTATTAAATGGGTGGTGATTATTCTCAAAGATTTTCGAGTGCTTAACACGAATATGTTTATGATTTTATCGTAAAGTACCATTTCTTAGCTTTAAAATAAATCATCCCAGACAATTTTGTGATTTTTTTAAACGAAGATATACCATTTCGAATGCATGTGTTAGAATTTTCAAAATGTTTGACTTAATTTTTGATGCCAAAAAGTATGTTAAGCTAAAAACAGTATATCGTTTCATGCGGCCACTCTTCGCGGGGGGCCCCCCCGTTCGCCCCGAGCGACAGGCAAAGCCAGGCACTTTAAAGGGACGGAGACTCAGCCAAACCGCTAAGCTTGTAATGACGCCAGAAGAGAAAACTTCCAATTTGAAACGACAAAAATATTTTCAACTCCGCAACCTACACAGAACAAAGGACCTAACAAAATAAATAGACTAACCTTTTCATTGAAGAAGTTTACACGGCAATTTGAAACCTCCGCACCCCTAGTCATTTTAAAAATTATAATGAGAGTTCTCAACGACACCCATAGTATACTTGTGGGCAAGTGAACATTTATTCAGCTCGTGTACTTGCATTCATAATCAAAAATCGCAGAATTGCTTGGGATAATTTATTTTAAAGCTAAGGAATATATATTTCCGTGAATGTGAAGGGAGGTAAGAGCAAACGTATAGGTTTCCCACAAAACGTGAATTAAAATGCTCAAAATAGGCACTTTTACCAACTATAGGCTCGAATTGCCAAAAATCCTGAAATCCTTTCTGTTTCTATGCAAACTAGTCCCCTATCAAACTGCAGTTTTGAACAGAGTCTTCTTTTTACTGCACGCAACTTATATAAATCGAATGGCTATCGGCCATCAGGACCAAGCAGTCGAAAAAAAAGTCTAACTGAGAAAAACTTTTATTTTGATCAAAATTTAAAGGAACAAACATATTCATAATGATTTTGTTTTAGAAAACTGTTCTATCCACAAATCCCAAATCTAATCAGTTTAAGCGGGCTTTTGCAAGTGTTTTAAAAACTTAGGCACAGTCGAAGTTAGCTTTACCTACTCGTTTTCACAAAATATTTATTACAAAAATTATTTTAAATTTTAAAAAAGTGTTAAATACCAAAGTAAAATATTCATAAAAAATGTTTGATTTTTCAATTTAATGTTTCCTAATTAATTGAAATTAAGGTAATAAATATTATTTACAAAGAGAGTTTGTTTATTTTAGTTTTTGAACCATTTCTTTCAAATTTGCATTGATTTTATAAATCTCAAAAAATAGTTAATTAAAGAACATTAAGTTCCATTTACATTTCACAATATAAATATCTGATATCTATATCCTATATATATGTTTTACCACTGAAATCAGTTGGAGTGAACTTTAGAAAGTGTATTAAAACTTCGGCACAGTCGAAGTAAGCTTTGCCTTCTGGTTTTGGTCTAGTTTAAGGGGGTCTTCTACCTTTGAATATTTTTTATGTCTCGATTTTTTGTTTTCCATTATTATTATAGCTTGGACATTTCCCTTTGATCCCCTTCTAACCATTTTCAAAATTTTTAAATAGTTTAGCAGATATAGCCTTTTTTTTAAAGTGGATTTCTCAAAACCACGTTTCTAACCTTCGCACGAAAACAAATTTTTGACTATTTTTTTAAGCATGAGGAAAAACATTTTCTACTTTGTTTTTACACTAAAAAAACACTTGGAAAATCAAATTATTTTTCAAAATTGCCGCCAATTTTTCAAAAAATTATTTGAAGAATATTGAGTAAGATACGGGCCAGAATTACAACAATTTTGATCATAACCTCAATTACCGTTTTCATTTCCGATAACCTGGAGTCCCGGAATCATGGCCACCTTTTTTTTGAGGCCTTAATTGGCAGGCCGATAACTTGTTGAACTGTCCTCGAATTCCAAAATCTATGTTTTTATTTTGTTATTTAATCAATAAATACAACAAAACAAAAAACCAAATTAAAAAAGATCCTATGGTTTCCTCTCCAGAATTTAAAAAAAAAACACCCAAAAAACAAGTTCAAAGGTAAAAGACCTCCTCAAACAGTTTTTCCTATTTAGATCCATTTTCTGACCGATTGGTCCTATGGCAGCTTCTAGTTATAGTGTCCCGACTTACATAAAATTTTCGATCTGTTTAAAAGTATTTAATATTCATAATTGCTGAGTTTAAGAATGCCATCGTTAAAATGTGGTATTAATTCATCACATAGAAAGTGCTTACATTTGATAGACATTCTAAGATATAATGAACTTATGAAGTACCAAAGCAAATATTTCTTAAATTCAGTTATAATTTCTCTTAAAGACGAAAGGACTATTAGTAAAAGCAAAGTACAAACATTTTAGCTGCAAACACTAAACAATAATTCAATTTTTGGCTAGTTTCAAACAGTTTCAGTAAGCGGAGTTCGAAGGAAAATACGTGATGAAAAAGTATATTTTTTAGAACAGATTTTTATGTATTTAAACATTTGTATTAAATAACAATTAATTTCTATGTCAAAATTGTATTTCACGCACAGAACCGCATCACATGAGGAGAGTAGATCATACGAGCTAAACGGTATGTTTTAGTAAATTTTCTACCAAACTAATCCCTAATTTCTATTTGTTTCCCTTTTGACAGATTTTCAGCTACAAAACCAAAGTAGCGACGGCGATAGTAACAACCAACACGAACCAAATTTCACACAGCAACCGCAACAACAGCAACAACAACTGGAAGATGGCGGCGCTGGCGACATGGACGATGAGGAGGACTACTCAATTTCCGTATCGGCAATAATGCAAAGACGTGCCAGTGTGCGAGGCTATCGAGGCAAACGTGGCAGTAGAAATTCCAGACGTGCATCGAGTCCCATGGATCACGTGCTGGATAGTGTGGAGCGGCGACGCTCCAGCGTCTATACGACAAGTTCAGGCAAGCAACTGTTAAAAAGATTTGCTGCTGAAGTGGAATTGGGGAATGGAAATGGAAGTGGTCCTCAAGTGGCAGCTAATCAACGTCTGGGGGGCTGTTTGTAATTTTTCATGCTACGTGCGGCCATTTAGCTGGACGTTCAACATGGCGTATGTGTAATGAATGTTTGCTTTGCTTTTCTCCCCCAGCAGAGGAGGGCACCAATCAGGAGTCCACGCAGGAGCAAATCTTTGAGAATATACGCCTACACAAGGAGGTTATACAGTCGGTGAAATTACAACCATGGCCCATACGCAAGAAGCTGAAGCTGGTGCGGCAGGTGGGTGGATGGGCGCGTGCATTTTCACGCTGCTTGTCAGCTCGTTGAAAAACTTGTACAAACTTTTCAATTTCGCTTCCAACACTTTTTTTTGCATTTTTAATGATGTTTGGACTTTTCTTCCTTTTTCTTTTTTCATCGACGTACATGTGTTGACAGGCCAAAACATATGTGGCACGCCATGAGGGCGCGCTCCAGGAGCGCTTTGCCATGTCACGCAGCACCCGAGATTTGTGGGCGAGGTTTAAAATTTTAATGGCGGCGGTAAGTGATTTCTCCCCTCTCTCTCTGACCGGGTAAAATGCAACCAAATTTATGTACAAAACGATTCAATAAATCAACACATTCGCATAATTCACCAACTTATGTACATTTTGCTGAAAAAACCAATTAAAATACGAACTCTCGTTTCCTTTTGTTGCAGCGCTGGCGCCATTGGAAACGTGAAACAGCCAGCTTCCTGACCGTCCTCATACCCTGGGAGCTACGCATCAAGGAAATCGAATCGCATTTTGGTTCTGGTGTCGCCTCCTACTTTACATTTCTCCGTTGGCTCATGTGGGTGAACATTATGATTGCCATACCGCTGGTGGCCTTTGTCATTGGACCGGAGGTGGGTCAAAGGCGACCACAATTGGTCATATATACAAATATATGTATATATCATGTTGCAACTTTCATTCTTTGCACAGTATTTTGCCACCAAACACGATGAAACGGATCCGCGAAAACGGATGTCCGAAGCGGAATACAATGTGTCCGGCAATCTTTTTACGTTCTGGGAATTCGAGGGATATTTAAAGTATTCACCAATGTTCTATGGGTAAGAGTGTAACAAAAATTGATTATATTAAAGAGTAGGAAAATGCGAATTTAAACAACAAAACAGAAGCTTCACAAAACAAAGTTAAAACAAGGCCACACAAAAATCCGGCTGATTTGTCAACTCCTGGCAGAACGAAAACAAAAATATACGTACTTCAGAGGGTCGCAAATCAAATTGATCAGCTTCAATAGCCGAGTCGATATAGCCATGTCTGTCCGACTGTATAAACCCGTCGATCTCAGAAACTAAAAGAGATAGAGCCACTTGCTTTGCATGTAAGTAGGTGTATACCATACGCAGAGCAAATTTGTTTCAAATTATATAAAAATTTCCCCTACATCACACACCGGCGAAAACGGTCAGACCCACAATTTTGAAGTTGGGACATTGTACCTTTAAATATATTAATTCAGTCTTATAATCTTAGTACCTTATGATCGGTTAAAAACACGAAAGTTTAGCAAGTAAAATGTTTTTTAGCCAGCCAACAGGCAGTGCGGGACCAGCATTCCTACTGCAGCGTCGCGGCTGCGGCGTTGTATATATTTCTTCTCTCCCGTAGCGTGTGTCACTGAAACCTCCATTTGTATGAAATTTTCTGTGAATATATTTGTGGGTCAGTAGATGACTTATGTTCACAATTAAACTCGATAGGTGGCGCTGCAATCAGCTTAAAAACGGTCTAAATGGTGGCTCAGAGAAATATCTCTGAAACTATTTAAGCTATAGAATTGAAAATTGGTGTATAGGTGGGTAAAATGGAGCTTAGCATTTTACTGTTTTAAGACCGGTTCCGAACCAGACTGAAACGGTTCCAAAGTGGTACAGAGCCATATATCGGAAATTATTTTAGCTTTGAACCTACAATTTGGTGGTATCAACCGATAGTATAAAGTTATTTATTTTACCGAATGCAAACCGGTTATGAACCTGTATTAAAAATTGGTTTAAAAGTGGTTCAAAGACTTTTCTCAAAAAAAAGTTAATATAGGAACTAGAAATTTGGTGTGGACGCTGATAGCATAGAGAAGAAAATTTTGGATAGAACTGGTTCAAAAGTGCTTCAGGTCCATTATACATTTACAATTTGCAACTTGGTGATTGGGTTGATAACATGGAGTAAGTTCCTTTCTGGTATTAAAACCGGTTCTGAACCATTTTTTAAAAGTGATTGAAAAGTGATGTGGAGCCATATCTCAGAAATTATTTATCAATAAACTTGAAATTTGGTTTTTGGGACTATAAAATGAATTAGTTATTTTTCCGGAGACAAACCGGTCTTGACCCAGTTTTAAAAATAGTTTGGAGCCTTATCTCAGTAATTATTTAAGAACGGAATTTGATATTTTGCGTGCACACTCAGAAAAAAATGTCATCCAATATTAAATTAAATTAAGATCGGATTGTTCTTAAAATTTTAACGTTATTTTGATCATATTTTATAGTGTCATGAATAAATCAATTATAAATTTAATTACAATCGAGTAATCGTAAGTAACAAATATATTGAAATATCCGGAAAGATGTTATTTCAAGTTTTAGGGAATTTATAATCCCAAATCGAACTAAAAATGGGAATTATGTTCTCAGATTTGGAAATTTCCAAACTTAGTCAGCTTTTGAGATCGGCTGTTCTTAGTACGGAATTCTTGATTTTTTTCTGAGTGTAGGATGATAATTTGGAGTTGAAGGCCTCATGCCAGATGTCATAATACTTCATTTCGTCACTAAATAAGACAGCTTTTCAAAAGCTTTCAGCTTTCAGATCCTTTCAAAAGTGATTCTATTCATATGAAGTATTCTGCCGAAGTAAATTTTTGTATCCTCTAGAATGAGGTCTATATAACTTAAGGAAGTAAAATTGCTGCATTTTTTCTCAGAAATGATTTAAGCTATAAACTTTATGTTTGGTGTGTAGATTGGTTATGTGGAGTTATATATTTTCCTGTATCAAATCCGGTTTCTAACCAAATTGAACCAGTTTAAAACAGTGGTGCAGAGCTATATATACAAAATTATTTAAGCTGTGAACTTGAAATTTAGTGTGGCTTAGCAATATGGAGTAAGATATATTCCTTGTTCAAAACCTGTTCCGGAACAGTTTGAGAGCCCTGCGAGTATAGGCGTTGGGCACCTCTGATGTAAAATCGACACACAAGACCGAACAATGCACATTTGCGGGTTGAATCCGAAAAACCGGTCGTTTTCACATCAGAATTTGCATCATTGGTCAGCAGGCAATAACAGGCAAGCCAACTAGTATACGTAAATATGCGTATGAAAACACACAAAATCTAATTTTGAAAATTGTTAAAAAAAATTCCTCCAAATTTTGTTGTCAAAATTAAATTGTTATATAAAGTATATATGGGCTCCCTCTTATCCGCTTATACGGATATTTATTAAAAATTCCATTTTACAAGTGTCGCTTGTCTATGTTAGGCACCTTAGTTTATGCGAAAATGCAATCAATATTCTTAAAACAATAAGAAACCTGCCCTAAGGCAGTCTCTATTAATTACGCTTACCTTCTTTTCTTTTTCTTTTATTTTTTTTCAGCTACTACTCCAGCACTTCCGGCATCAGTGCGTCCGGTTATAAGCTGCCCTTAGCCTATTTCCTCACCGCTGTGCTTGTCTACATCTACAGCTTTGTGGCCACGTTGAGAAAGTGAGTATGTTGTGTATTCTGGGGGTCACTGGGCACTTCATTAAATCTCTGACCATCGAAGCCGCAAAAGCAAACTAAATGTCAGAAAGCTCGTTAATTAATTAAGCCGAACTGAAGCGCTGATTAAATAATACAAATCTTCAGCCGAGGCGTGTCCGGGGACGAAAAAAAAAAGTTGGCCATTATGATTTACGCACGCACACGGCCAGACCAGACAGAAGTGGGGTGAAGTGTGGGGGGAAACGGAAATGGCAAAACGCCATTTTGACTAGGATTGGGGCAGCTCCCTTTAAGGGCTTTGTCGGCATTATGTTGATTTCGTAATTGAACAAAGTAGCAATGTCAACAGACGGCACTGACCTCGCCCACTCATTCCGGCACGTGCTTGGCCTATATTAACTTTTATTCTTTAGAATGGCGGAAAATTCGCGCAACTCCAAGCTTTCCTCAAAGGATGATGAATGCGTCTTCTCCTGGAAACTGTTCACCGGCTGGGACTTTATGATTGGTGAGTGGCCAACAGAGGCGACTCTTAGCTGTCATTACAGTCCGATTTACTCCCCCAGGACATGCGGAAACGGCACATAATCGCATTGCATCCGTTGTGGTGGGCTTTAAGGAGGCCCTGCTGGAGGAAGCCGAAAAGAAGAAGGATAACCGCAAGTAAGAGGCCAGCAAAAAAAATTAAGCTATTTGCTGGTAATAATCAGTATGAAATACTTCACAGTTGGCGGGTGATACTGCAAAGGATACTGGTCAACATTTTGATAATGGGCTTGCTGGGCCTTTCGGGAGCCACTGTGGTGCTGCTGGTCAATCAGTAAGTGGGCGCCGGATCCGGTGGGGGTGCGAAATACAAAACATAACTTTGCTTTTTGGTCCGGCAGGTCCGAGGAATTGGCCAAGCATGACAACTGGATAAGTCGCAATGCGGTAAACGTGACCATGACGTTGCTTTCCTTTTTTTGCCCATGATTTTTGAGGCCTTGGGACTGTTTGAGAACTGGCATCCCAGACAGCAGTTGCGTCTGCAGTTGGCGCGGTGAGTTCCTTGCAAAAAATACCACAAAATGTTACACCTTAAATTTCCCCTTGCCCGACAGGATTATGATTTTGAACATGTTGAACTTGTACTCGCTCATGTTCTCCTTCATCTACAAGATCAACAGCAAGGAGAAACCACTGCAACAATATAAGCTGGATAACGAAACGTATACCAATATGCTGCATAATCTAACTAAATCCATTGAGGCGCTAAGGGCCATGACCACAACCACGCCACTCTTTAGCGACAGCACTTCAGATGGTCTGTTCGAGGAGTCCACTACCACAGGTTCGCCCTGGACTGATGAGGGTGGCACCAGCGAGTCCTTTTTCTCTACCACAGCGACAGCTGCTTTCATGTCCAACACATTGCAGCGTATTAAGTGCTATGAAGTGACCATGAAATGCTCAATACCCAGACGTGTAGTGATTAATACGAAGAATATAACAAATACCTTGATGTTACTCAATTTAACCACCGCGTCAATGGTGCCAACAACAACAATACCAACAACAACTACTGATCCCAGCACTACACCCTGGACTACAACCACTCCGAGTACGACAACAATGCTGTGGACTACCTTACCAACAACAACAACAACACCAACAACCACAACCACTGAAGCACCCACAACCACCACTGAACGAACTTCACCCTCCAGCACTTCCACAGAAGCGAGTACAACAACCACTGAGAAGGTAAGACAAATTAACTGGTAATGAAACCGAGAATAAAAGATCCATCCATCCAACTGTAATCAGGAATTACCTCGGCTCACATTTTCTCGCTTTATCTGCACCTACGCTATAACAGAACGAGAGCGTAAGTTAAAGTCGGCCCTGCTCGACTTCGATATACCCGTTACTCAGGTATCAACATGTCCAAATTGTGGGAGATATGAGTTTTTTTCCAATTTTGCGGGGAGGCAATCTCTACTATAGCTCATCTGATCAGGAAATGATGTATGGCTGATCGATAGGTAATAATTATTAAAATATATTTTTTTGGTTTTAAAATATTTTAAAATTATTGGAGGTATTAGGTATTTTCTGGGGGCGTGAACTTTTCTATCGTTCATCTGATCAGGAAACGATGTATGGCGGATCGATAGGTAGTTATGATTAAAATATATGTCTAGAGGGTTCGAATAATTTATCCTCAAAATTCTGGGAGATATGAGGTATTTCCAAATTGCGTGGGTGGCAACATTACTACCGTACATCTGATCGGGAATTGATGTATAGTGGATCGATAGATAATGAGGATTAAAACATATGTCTAAAAGGTTTGAACAGTCTATTTTCAAAATTGTGGGAGATATGAGGTTTTTTTCAAATTGCGGGGGTGGCAACTTTTCTATCGTTCATCTGATCAGGAAATGATGTATGGCTGATCGATAGGTAATAATTATTAAAATATATGTCTAGAAGGTTCAAACAATCTATTTTCAAAATTGTGGGAGATATGAGGGTTTTTACAAATTGCGGGGGCGGCAACTCTACTATCGTTGATCTGATCGAAAAAATGATGTATGGCGGATCGATAGGTAATGATGATTAAGATATATGTCTAGAAGGTTTGAACAGACTATTTTCAAAATTGTGGGAGATATAAGGTTTTTTCAAATTGCGGGGGCGTGAGGGGGCGTGGCAAAAATTTGAAACAAACTTGATCTGCCTGCAGACAATACAAGTCTACACTGAAAATTTGGTAGCTCTAGCTCTTATAGTCTCTGAGATCTAGGTGTTCATACGGACGGACGGACGGACGGACAGACGGACGGACGGACAGACGGACAGATCTATATCGACTCGGCTATTGATGCTGATCAAGAATATATATACTTTATGGGGTCGGAAATGCTTCCTTCTGCCTGTTACATACATTTGCACGAACTTAGTATACCCTTTTTACTCTACGAGTAACGGGTATAAAAATCAGGGTTCGGAATCGCTCTATGCTCACAGCCTTCGAGAGCCAGCAATCGGCTCGCAGCTCTTTACTAGTAGCTCTCGGCTTTAAGCTAGGAGCCCCAGGTTCTGGAGGCACAGCTCTGAGCTTTGGGATGAGAGCTACGTTCAAAGAACCAAGAGCAACAGCTCTCGGCTGAATACTAAACAATTACCTGAAAAGGGCTTATTTCGCGCTTTGATCAGGGAAATACTCTAACTTCATATCCAGCAGCGTTGCGTCTGCAAAATCGCGGCTGCGGCATCGTAAGCGTAGGCAGCCTGTGTAAAAACTCTTCAAATCAAGGGTACTGGGTATTTCGTAGTCGGGGCACTGACTGCTGCTCTCTTACTTGTTATATTCTGTACCCATTAAAAATGAGTAAAAAGGTTATCATGGTGTTGTGCAATCGTATGTAACTGAACAGACGAGTAAATATAGGCGTGTCAGTTTGTAAAAACGCAGCAATAAAATCAAAACCAGCAAGCCTTTTGCAAGCACGAGTAATAATAGTTCAAGCTCATTTAAGCTCGTGAGCAATATGAGCAATTTAGCTTAGCTGCGGCTACAATAACGAGTGCCGAGCAAGCGGCTGTATTGCTGGGTACAAAGCAAGTGACTTAATTCGGTTCCTTTACCCTTCTTTTACATTGTTTCTTAAGGCCTTAACATACAATACATGGTGGGATCTTAGGTTCTATGCAGGGATTAATCCCGAAACGTATATCGGTTTCGGCACCGGTTCCGGGTCCGGAATTTCGGTTAAAGGTTCTATTTTTGTTTTCGGTTCCGATTCGGTACCAAGATTTTATATTTTGGTATCTCAACACTCAGAAAAAAATCGACCTAGAATATAGAAATCGAACCTAAACTTTTATAAAATCTTTTTCTAAAAAGCAGAAAATGTTTCCTATCTATGGTTCAAAATAATCGGCCCTATAATCTGACGTATCCCTTCCAAAAATAGATATTTTGCCATTTGGATAGATTTGAACCCACTCTATAAGACTACGGTCCAATATAGGCCATAATACGCTAATAAAATACCCAAAGGGATATATCAGCTCTAAAACAGATAGAAACATAAAATCTGCCTGAGTTTTTCTTTTTACATTACATTTATCTAAATATTAAATCAAAACTTTCTTTAAATTAAAAAAAACTTTCGAAAATATATAAATTAACAGTTTTACAACATTTCTATATTGCAGGAAGAATTTTTCTAAGACTTTAAAATCTTTTACATTTAATAAGAGGGTTTAGATTTACCAAAAAAAAAGTTTTTGCTTTTTAGAAACATTTTATCTACGTCTTAAATCTAAATATAATATTAAGTAAAAATTTTTGATCTTTAAAAAAATTGATTCTAGATGTTTTTAGGGGCGACATTTCTAAAATCTAATCCATTTCTTCTGAAATCTTCATAAGATCAGTAAGTAAATATAGGTTTTGGAGATTTGTGGAGGAATGGTAGGTTGTTTAAAGGGAGGAGAGTTACCATCCTTAAGCACCAACCCTTGTCGTCAAACCCTGAAACTTAGTTCAATTGAGTTAAGCCATAAGCGACATTTAACACTCCAATTCTTCTGTCTTTAAAGATCCTCGTTTCAACCACAACTATCGCTGGGACAACAACAACAACGAACCCAACAGTGTCTGCAGTTCCTAATAGCACCACCACTACCAGTACACCCAAGCCGGATGAAACATTCTATACCACAAATGAAGATGAGGATATTTACGATTATGGCAGCGATGAACCACTTGCTTCCTCCTCTACAACAACCACAGCGGCTCCAGGTAACGATAGTTTCTTCAATTATGTGGATTACTTTGAAGGTGTGGCTCTACCAGAGACAAATGACTATGATGATGATGATGATATGCCAGCCAAAAGTACCACGGAACAATCGGATGATCCTCTGGCCCAAGTTGATAATAAATCGCGCAGAAAAAGAGCCCTGGGAGATGCACACGGTTGGCGTTCCAGTATATATAGTAGACGGCATCGAAATAATGAAACCACCGCTACAGAGGTCACAACTGCACCAGCACCACCCAATCGATTGCCAACATGGTACAGAGGCTTTACAAGCGGTACCACCGAAAGACCAACCAATAGAATTCTAACCGAAGAGGAATGGAATCGTCGACTTGAACAATTAAGAAATGCACGCTCCAGATCAACATCAACCACCACTTCTACCAGAAGACCCACACAGAGGACCCACTACACAACAACCAGCCCAGAGGCGGATACCACAACAGAAAGTTCAACAGAATCTATCAGCTCCACCAGCGAGAGCAGCTTTAGCAGTACCACGGAAGAAAATGACATGAAAGAAGATGGCACTACGAAATATAGTATGGGTGACATAGTCGAAATAGGCAGTACCGTTTACTATAATCAGGATCAGGTCAATAAGAATCTGTATGAGTGTGTGTTTATTGTTTGCCCCATGGGAGCAGAGGACAATTTAGTGTTGGACGGCATCAAAGAAAATCTGAGCGCTACCACACCGAGCAGTGTTAGGAAGCAGTTAACCACAGTTAAGCCAACGCTATTGCAGATACAGATGGAGCAGCTAAAGGAAGTGGAGATGTCGATAAAAAAATTAAAAATAAATTTAACAACAATGTGCTGGGAAACATCTTTGGGCCAGGAGCTGTCTAAGGTTATCGTGTTCGATGGGGTGAGTACACATAAAAAAAATAATGATTCAGAGTTTAAGTGCGAAAATTCTATAATCAATCATACAATTCTTATTTGAATTACGATTTTTAATCACGAAATACTTGAATTTAAGTTCGTTCCGTACTAAGTTGGAGAATTTAGTTCATTTTAATGATCTAGTTCATTAGTTAATTTTTTGATAAACTTTTCACTTTTGAAACACGTAAAGTTAATTGAACTAAAATTCACAAAATGAACTATAGTTCAACAAATTAATAGTTCAAAAAATGAACTATTGTTCAAACACTGAATTAGTGTATTAGTTTATTTAATAAATGGTTCAATTCAACTAGTTCACAAAATTTGGCAGAACTCTAAAACTTTTAAACTATTTATAGTTCATGGAACTAGTTCAAAAAATAAACTAAAATTTACAAAATGAACTATAGCTCATAAAATGAATAGTTTAAAAAATAACCTACAGTTCAAACACTGAATTAGTTCATTAGTTCCTTTAATAAAGTGTTCAATTCAACTAGTTCACAAAATTCGGCATATCTCTTGATTTTTGAACTATTTATAATTCATGGAACTAGTTCATAAAATGAATAGATTAAAAAATGTACTACAGTTCAAACACTGAACTAGCTCATTAGTTCATTTAATAAATGGTTAAATTGAACTAGTTCACAAAATTCGGCATATCTCTTGATTTTTGAACTATTTATAGTTCATTGGAACTAGTTCAAAAATAAATAATTAAAAAAAATGTACTAGCAACACTGACTAGCCTAATTAATAAATGATTAATTTGAACTAGTTCAAAAAATTCAGCATTAACTATAGTTCATAAAATGAATCGTTAAAAAAATGAACTACAGTTCAAACACTGAATTAGTTCATTAATTCATTTTATAAATTGTTCAATTCAACTAGTTCACAAAATTCGGCAAAGCTCTTGATCTTTAAACTATTTATAGTTCATTGAACTAGTTAAAAATTAAAATAAAATTCACAAAATAAACTATAGTTCATAAAATGAATCGTCGAATACATTTCAAACACTGATTATTTATTAATTCATTTAATAAATTGTTCACTCAACTCTTTAAACTTTTATAGTTTATTGAACTAGTTAAAAAAAAAACTTAATAAGAGTTCAAAAAATGAACAACAGTTCAAACACTGAATTAGTTCATTTAATAATTTATTCAATTCAACTAGTTCACGGAATTCGGCACAACTCTTGATATTTTAAACTATGTATAGTTCATTGAACTAGTTAACAAATAAACTAAAACTCACAAAATGAATTATAGTTCATAGAATGTATAGTTCAAAAAATGAACAACAATCCAAACAGTGAGTTAGTTTATTAGTTCATTTAAGAAATGGTTTAATTCAACTAGTTCACGAAATTCGGCATAACTCCTGAACTTTCGAACTATTTAAAGTTCATGGAACTAGTTCAAAAAATAAACTAAAATTCACAAAATTAACTATAGTTCATAAAATTAACTACAGCTTAAGCACTGAACTAGTTCATTAGTTTATTTAATAAATGGTTCAATTCAACCAGTTCAAGAAAGAACATTTTGAACTTAAACTTTTTGTTCAAATTGTCCAATTTCAAACCCGACTTACTCTTAAAACAAATATTTGCACACTATAAATGAGTTCTGAAGGATCTTCTTTTTAGTCGAATTAAATTCTTAGTACAAGTTCTCAAAACAACAAAGTTTTCTTATTTAACAAATATTTACTGTTGTTTTGGGACATAAGAATGAAATACTGATTGAAATTTTATAAATTTAATTTCGTTCATACCAAAATTCGTACAAACGTGTTTTTTTTTCTAAGTGTATTTAGTATTAAAAAATTTGCTGCTTCAGTATCAAAATCTATTTAACTTTAAAATATGATTGAACTTCAGCTGGGAAAAGTCTCGAGCGTTTTTGAGCGTAAAATCCCGTTTAGCTAAATTATCCGGAAAATTTATCAAGAAAATTTGTTTTCCGCTTTTCCTATTTTTGGGAGGGAGTGGGGCAACCAAAATCAACTTGACTTTAAAAGCCAACGATGGCAAAAAGTGAAAAAGGAAACGAAAAGTATTTTATCATAATAATCGCTCTCGGGAGTCTTTTTCTATCTTCTTTTATATTTTGATACAAAACCCAGCTGGCATTGGCAGCAACTTCTTTGGGCCAAACTGTGCGCCGCAAAACGCCAAATTTACATAAGCCATAAGCATTCAGCTATGTGAACTTTTCGGCTTCGATTGCCAAGTTGTGTTGGCCCATTGGCTCCAACTAGTGTCGATTGGCCTCCCCAATGGATTGTGAACTCGTAGCCTAATCGCAAACAAATTCATGGGTTCAGTCTCGCAGTTTTCCTTCCATTTTTTTCCGGCTTACTTTACATTTGTCCGACATTCGTGTAAACTGCTTAGGCCAGGGCACACACACAAAAAAAAAGGGCTCCCAATTTGATTATGTCTCTCCCCGACATGGCGTACATAATCTGTATTAAACGATTTAAGCACATAAATTAAACAAGTTACGGACTTTGGCTTAAGCGTATTTATGCTTTACGCATAACAAAATGTTCGTTAAAAGGGAAATTGAGTTTGGTCATGTGCGGTTTCGGTTTTTGGCTTCGGTTTTGAGGCTCGTTGCACGTGTTCGTGCATGAATTTCGGCCACAAAATGAATGGGTTGCCAGGGTTAGACACATGCATTGTTAGGTTAAAGATAGTGAAAGAGCCTGGACCAAATCAGGCATCAGACAGAACAGGAGCAGCAACAACAATAATGCACAAGTCGAGGATTACGTGTGACAACTTTCAAACAGGATTTAAAATCGATTTAGCTGCAGTCTTCGGTCAGCTTATTTTGTGGCTTAAATTAGTAACTTTAATATGACAAAATTGAACTTGCGGTCATAACCAGGAATCAAACAAATGTACTGTGAGTTCAGAGACCTCATACCTCGATACCGATCATACTGTGTGGGCTCTTGCGAATTCCAAATCCAAATACCACGCGGATCAGATGACTATATTTTAATAACAATAATTTAATAATTAATACAGATAATTAATTTAAGTCGGGGAAGAACACGAATTTCATATTTCAAACACGCAGCTATCTGGAGATCACCAATCGGCCCTAAGTATTTTATGTTCTGTTGAGTCGAGTTGACATATTAAAGAAGTAATTTTTCAAACTGTTAAGTCAAGTAGTGTCAGCTTATGTAAATAAAAATTATTTCCATATGAAAAAATTATTTTTTCCATGTTAATAACTCGAGCATTTTTGACACGCCTGTAATTTACTTGTGTGCAATTTATTTGAGCACAATATTTTTTACACCCATGTAACGTTAGATCATGTCGTGCTGAGTCCTGCGTATACGTGTCACGAAGAAAAACACGACTCAAGCCCAACACACAAAAATCTTTGGAAAAAATCTTGAAATCTCTCAAAAAAATACTTCGGTGCCACAAAACTTAAAGAGATTTCCTTTTTGTTATTCAAAAGTCTATTTAGAAGGTTTGTGTATAGGATTAACCACCACACAATAGGGTTAGGTTAGGTTGCGATGGCTGAAAGTGACAAGTCACTGTCCCACTTAGGCTTCACGGGCTCATTGCGATGCCATAAATACTTCCTGCGGGGGGTCCTCAGTACTGAACCATTGTGTGAACAGTATGGAAGTAGTGCTGGAATCTTTAGCTCGTATGTCTCCGAAAGGTTGAGCAGAAGAGGTTGACCAAGGATCCTAAGTCTTCTTTTACTCAGGGCGGGACAATGACAGAGAAAGTGTTGTACTGTTTCCTCCTTTTCTTCATACCTACAGCTTCTGCAAAAATCATGAAGTGTAACGCCAAGGCGAGCTGCATTTGGGCCGATTAGACAGTGAGCCGTCTGGGTTCCTACCAGAAGCGATATTTGTTCTTTTCTGTTACGTAAGGCCACGTAAGTCTCACTACGGCACAGAAGGAAACATGTTTTCACAGAAAAGCAGTGTTTCGATATAGTCATTCCAATCGTGCTCTTCTCTAAAGAATATATTTATAGACTATATGGGGTCGACGATGCTTCCTTCTATGACCATTTTTATATACCCTCTGCAAGGAAATAAAAATATTCAATAAATTTATGAATTTTTTATGAAATTTTCGAACGGCTGTTATGTACGTCGCTGTAGGCATACCTGTAATTCATGAATTCTGCACAGATTATCTAAAGAAATTAACAAATTGCAAGAAACTTTGAAATTCGCGATTTTGAAGACTCTTCATGTAGAATGGAGGAGGTATATATGTTCCTCCATTTTTTTTTTTTTTTTTTTTTTTAATTGTTGAAGTAGTGGAATAAGTGTTGTCAGCGAGGGGGGAGGGGCTGTTAAGTTTATTCCTTACCTAAACCTGGATATTCGTTTAATAGTAGTGGAAAAAAATTAAAAATAACGAAACGTACGATCAAATGTAATCAAACATTTTGGACGATCAAACCACTCTACAAAGCTGACCAAATCTGTTTTAGAATGGTTAAATATTCCTCTTTTCTTTATGCCTTAATCATTTTTTTATAACACTGCAATAACAGCTGAAAATAATGAAAATGTATGTTGATTTTAAACACGACTTTCTATTTGAGTAAAGCCAAGACGCCTAACGGTAAATTGGACCACTACGTTTTTATTTTTTATTATTTGAAAATATTGAAACACAATTACAAATTGTGTCCAATTGGAATGCCATAGCATCTTAGGCCTTAGGCATCAGGACCACTACGTGTACGTCGCTGATCTTCATTTTCCATAAAACTTTTTTTTTTTTTTTTTTTTTCGTTGAAGCTAGTGAGCACATAAATAACACCCTTTTATCTTGTAACATTTTTGAAAATAACGTTTCTGTAACCTCCACTTCCAGCTGATGTCCATCGTAGCTCCCTTATGCATTGACTTTTTGCGCGCTCTCTTTGTGCGGTATGTCAATCCCAACTGGTGCTGGGACATGGAGAAAACCTTTCCACAGGTGAGGTGACACTGTCTAAGCTCTCTTACCCTGCAGCTGCTCCAGCTATGACTAATGTGTCGTTTTGTTTTCGTGGCCGTGCAGTATGGCGACTTCAAGATAGCCGAGAACATTCTGACATTGATTAATAACCAGGGCCAGGTGTGGATGGGCATATTCTTTTCGCCGGGTCTGGTGCTCATCAACCTGGTCAAATTGATGATTATGATGTACTTTAGATCCTGGATAGTGCTGACCTGCAATGTGCCGCACGAGGTGGTGTTCAAGTGAGTATCGTGGAGTGTGAGTGAGTGAGTGAGTCCCAGCTAATACTCTTTCCATTGGCAGGGCGTCCAAGTCAAATAATTTTTATTTATCGCTGCTACTGACCATGTTGTTCCTGTGTGTGTTACCCGTGGGCTATGCCATTGTCTGGCTAAGACCCTCCTGGCATTGTGGCCCCTTTTCGGAGTACACGCGCATAGCGGAGTTCATTACAACAACCACACGCAAAGCCCTGCCCACGTGAGTTGATATTATTTTTGTAAAAACTATCATAGATGATGCAACACTTAATCTTTGGCAGACAACTTCATGAACCTTTGAACTATCTGACCTCTTCGAGCACCGTGATTCCCCTACTTCTGCTCCTCATACTCATCATCTATTATTTGGTATCGCTGACGGGAGCTTTACGCGAGGCCAATCAGGATTTGCGCACACAATTGCAGAAGGAGCGCGAGGAGGAGCGCAAGAAGATTTTCAAAGTACCGGAGGTCAAGCAGGCGGAACCAACGGCTTCAACGTTGACAAATCGCTGGCGAAAAGTGCTTGAGGCTTCCTCGCCAGTAACCCCCACCCAGCCACCTGATTTTGAGTCGGAGGAGTACAAGAATCAGGCACGAAAAGGTAAGCCAAAAGTCACAGATTTGTTCAGAAATTTTTTTAAACCTGCTTCCTCCCCCCCAGAGCTCATCTCCCGCATCATGAAGAAGGCCTTGCGCAAGGGTTCGGCCACCTCGGACGAGGATTCTTTTGTGAGGCGTGATGACGACGACACAGACACTGAACACCAGGACTCACTGCCACATGACGAGGAGGCCAAGGACAAACGATTTGGTCTGTCGCGTCTGCAGCAAATACGTCGCACTCGCAAGCCATCGCTGGTGGACATTGTGCAGATAGCCAAACAGGAGCGAGCCCTTGCTGGTGCCATTGTGCCAGCCAACGGAGGAGGGGGAACAGGCGGAGAAGGCAGCAATTTTCCTGTTAAAGAACCGCATCCGAAAAGCCGCTTCAAGGTGGAGCGAAAGAGTATGAAAGAGAAAAAGGACACCAAACACAAGCAGCCGCCACCTTATGAATCGCCCAAGGACAATGAACATGATCCGGATACAAATTCAAGGATTGTCAGCGAACGTCGTGCCAGTTTACTGCGTCGCAAGAAGAAAAAGGAAGAGGGTGAGGGGGAGGGGGAGGAGCAGGACGAATCCAAGCCCCACACACCAGAGCCGCAAACACCCATGACGGAGCAAGTTGAGAGTAAGTTTCACATAGTCGATGAAAAGAAACCGCTGCAGGAGACCGAAGAGCCGCCACTGCCCCCAGCTGTAGCCAAGGAAAGTGTTGGCCTGGAGGCCATTGGCTTTGGAAAGTTTAAGTTTCGCAAGCATAAAATCAAGTCAAACAATGTGCCCTCCGCCTCCAAGCCGGAGCCGGAGGTGTTTAAGTTTGATGAGATTCCGTCGCTACCGCCGCCTGATCATCTAAACAGCGAGGTATTCAGCACTAGCGAAGCCCTTAGCTTACCCTCACCCACTCCCAGTCAGTCACAAAATCAGCGGCAAATGAATGCCGAAAAGTTGGCTTCACTTTCGCGTCAGGGACGCAAGAAAATTGGTTCCTTATTGGCTCTGGTGCGTGAGGCGGTCAATCTGAAGAAAGACGATGTGGAACAGGGCTCGGATGAGTCGCCAGGTCCCACCACACCCACGTATTTAGCCTATACACCACCACCGCCACCCTCAGTATTGTCCAGCACTTCAAGTGCCACTGCCCTCGAGATGCCGCCCACCCCAGAGCCGGATTCGCCCACGCCTAGAGCTCCGCTGCAATTTGGCAGCAGTAGCTCCTCCTCGTCATCCCGTCCTCTGGCTAAGCCGCCTACGCCACCCCGAGCTTCCACCTCGACACCCACTTTGGCCACCATGGATGATCTAGAGGAACTGGATTTGCCCGGACCCATTACCTTTCCCAAGCGTAGCGCTTCTCAGCGTCGGCGTGACATGAGACAGGATTCGCAGAGCTCCATTTGGTCGGATAATATACCCACCATTACCATTAGCACCACCGGCAGTGATGAGTGTATAGTGGAAAATGCAAGTGCGGCTCCGGTGAATGGTTTACCTGATCCCTCATCCACTGGACCCACTGTCAACATTATCAAAATCAATATCGAGGATGACGATGAACTAGAGAAATAGTTTTTCGAGGGGATATCTTAAGCGCCAGTTTGTCTTCTTAACTAAATGAATTTGTCATTTCAAATTTTAGCTTAGATCTTGTTCTTCTACAACGACAACAAAATTTTAGTACAACTCTTCTTACTGTCTACCAAACGTAATCTTATATTTTATCTATTAACTTATCTCTCCCCTATGAAATATTAAATAAAATCTATATGGCACTTTAAGGAGTGTAATTATTCTGATACGGGAGGTACGGTCTACAAAGTGGAGGGTAAAAAATGAGTGAACATTCTTAAACATTCATTTGATTTTAACAGTCCTTATGGCTCGATCTTTAGGCCATTGGCTTTATATTTTAGCAAGAGAGAGACGCCTAAATGTTAGCAAAGCTTTTTCGGGACTGCTTACTGTGGAGCATGAATAAATCATAAAAGTAGGACTGTTCCGCAAAGCGCTTTCTGCTCAGTTGACAATTCTTTAGTGTCCAGTTGACACTTGATGCGAAAGGTTGTCCACACGCTTGTCTGCCGTCCAAAACATCATATAAATAAGGAAGCTATTCAAAAGCATTTAGTTTTCAAAACTGTAATGTAATGTAATGTAATTGATTATCCGGACATTCTTACAAAAATAGCATTTTCTTTTAGAAACTGTCCCAACCTGACCGACAGATGGCGACACTTTCTGACAAAAGCAGAAGCCGATTGTTGTACGGAAGCTATACAATATATTTATTCTGCTGAAGCAGATAGTATTCACAATTAACACGTTTACAGAAGCTAGCATTAAAAAGAAAACAGTTTTTGGCACTAGATCTAGTTTTGGACCGGTCGTTCCTATGCCAGCTAAATGCTATAGCCGCCCAATTTTTATTAAACTTTCTAGAGTTGTGTGGAAGCCTATACAGTTAATAAATACCAAGTTTAAAAACGCTTCCACTGGTAACAAAAAAGTTATCGTACTATAAGTAGTTCCTATGACAGAAAAGATCGTTCCTATGACTGCTGACTGCTATATGCTATATGCATTCGATCCGGCCAATTCTGACAAATGTGCAGCCTACATGTATTTTAGAACTTTGTGCAATGGTTGAGTCAGATAGCTTTAAAACAAAGGGAGGTGATAGCATAGAAACAGACACACGGTATAGCCTTGTCCGTCAACTCAGCTGATCAAGAATATATATACTTTATTGTTCGGAGATGGTTTCAGTTATTTTACAATTTAGTGTATTCACTAGCTCTGTCTTAAGTCTTAAATCTCTTATTTTTTAACTTCTTAAGAGGACCAGGTGACTCATTAGCATATGATGATCCACTTCTTAAATGCCTTTTCGCTGTTTTTCGTGCTTCTTATTAAGCTTTTATTTCTTATATACCAGTACGAATCGTAACAGAATACCAGCACCCTAATGCAAAACAAATGTTTTCTTCTATTCAGTCCACCAGCAAGCCTTATTGAGCTGCCATCGATACAGATATCTAATTAAAAGAGGCAACTCATGCAAGATTTCTGTGATTTGGCTTTCTGAACCATCCATGTGCACTGATTTTTCCAGGGCCAAGTTATATTTTAGCCCAATCAATTCTTTTTATTTTCCTTGTCTCGGAATTATTGGATTCTTTTTATTTTAGCTTGTCAAAAACCTTTGGTTTGTCAAAACATTTAAGTCGTGATATCCAACAAGCTCGTTTACTAATTTTAATTTTAGGACTTAAGATTTAAGACAAAGCTAGTAAATACCCTAATTGATTTTTTGACAAAACGATTTACTATCGATTTAACTTAAATGTAGATAAATAAATATATTATCAGTCAGACCTATTTTCCGACCGATCGGTTCTATGCCAGGTATAGGATATAGTCATCCGATGTTCAACCAATTTTGTAGAGCTGAAGGAAAGCATATAATATTCATGATTTCTCAGGGAAAACAAAGAAGATTATCTTACTAAGACGCATTATCCGACCGATCGGTTCTATCGCAGCTATAGGTTATAGTCATCCGATTTTGAGCACATTTTGCAGATCTGTTTGACAGCATATGTTATTCATAATTTTTGAGTCTAAGACCGCTTTATTGAATACCAAAAAGTTTTTTCGACTAAGACTATTTTACGACTGATCGTTCCTATGGCAGCTATAAGATTTAGTCATCCTGTCGTTTTCCAGATATCGATGAGTAGTCAGTCGTCTTTGCCTTACAAACAAGACAAGCAACTGCCTTATTTGTGGAATTGTATGTGTACTCTTTCTATAGTTGTGTAATAACAGTTACGATTCCGCCGGTTCACCTCCTGTTTGAACACACACAGTTTTTTAGACCTCTGCCAATTTGAAACAGGATCGTGGTCGACACATATATATTTCTCTTTAATATGTTTAAAGTGAAAATACCGACAAATTCGATTCGGAAAATATTTAAAAACGCGAAGCAGTCTTTGTCTACATAGTACAAATTATGCTTCTAGCTCCTACCATCTGAAAAATCTCTTGATGGAAAGAGTTGGTAAAATGCGAAAATCAAAGAGAGAGGATCAACAAAAGTTGATTGTTTCAAATTTTGAAATTCAAACTATTATGAACTTCGCGCAGCATAAACAACTTTGAAACGACCGGTGTTTTGCATTTTATTTTATCGCCATTCGAAATACTTTTAAATTTTTAGATTTACAAAGTATTCAGCTTGTTACAGGCGACTAAAAAGCTTATGAAAGCTTTAGCCGTGTTTTTTACCTTATATAAAGCTTTGCTAAGATATATTGTTTTGCAATAAATGAACCATCAAGTCCAAAAGATAAAAGAAATCCTGTTGGCTTGGATTGATTAATGTATATGGAACATATTTAGGGCAGATTTCTCATCTTCCAGATAGGTGCTATGTGTCAGATAATAAAAAATTTTCCTTTGTTATTTGTTAGTTTAGGTGACAGTAAGAGCTATGTAGGTGATAAGAAATCGGCCCTTAAAGGAATAAATTGGTGAAGATTTGAAATATGCTGACTAAAGATTGATAAGCCGGGACTTTATAAATGTTTGATTCATCGTGTAAGTTCCGTCTAAGTTTGAGTTGATAGTAGAATATGTAGACTCAGAATAAATATATTATATCAATTGTGGATCCCCATAGTTTCAAATAAATATATACTCTATATATACATGCCTATGTACAAAGGTTACAATCTTTGAAATTCTAAATTTATATTTTACTTAGCTAAGCATGCAAATGGAATATGGTTTTTTTCAATGAAATTGAAAGTGGAATCGCTTTTCTGTCGTACAATAACCTCTTATCAGCTGCGTCAGCGATAACCTGCTAACTCCAAAAACTACATAATGAGCCAGCATCTAGAGCACAGCTTCCGAGCTGATTCTAAGAAAAAAATATGTTCAAACATGTGTCTAACAAAAAGAGCGAAATGATATTGAAATATAAGTAAGGTCTATTAAGAAAGAGGAACATCATCATCATCATCAGGGGGCAAGCTTTATCCAGCCAGTGCCTGGCTGAGCACTCCAGAGTTTTGAGAGTTTTTCACTCACTCAACGAGCAGCGCAGAGTCGGCTGGCTGGCTGAACAAGCCAAGCGAGCGAGCGAACCAGCCACGATCCACGAGTGTATCTGACGGTCAGTCAGTTGAGCATTGGACGTCCTCGTTAGCGGTTGCCTGTGGTGTTCTGTGCGACGGAGTAAGTGGCATTATGTTGCGGAGGAGTCTCAAGTTTTCTTTGCTTTGCTTTTTGAAAGAAAACCTCAAGATAAAAATGTATCTTGTGCTGTGTTGTTGAAAGCATATGACGATGAAGTGTGTTTACTCAAAAGGTTCTTGCCTTCGGTTTGGTGATACAATTACAAGAAAAGAAACGACATGAAAAAGTAGAAGCAAACCAAATACAAATACACGAGTCAGCAGAAAAGTGAACAAAAATGTGCAACAGGCAAAAATGTTGTGAAAAATGTGAAAATGAATACAAAACTAGAAATTGGATTTTGGAAATTACCAAAACTTCTTCAACGAATGCAGCATGTGTTGTGTATCTATCATATAAATAGCCAATAAATAAACGAAAATAACACAGTTGTTCGTGTGGTTTGCTGCTACTGCGCCCTGTGCATCTGTGAGATACAAAAATGAAGTTTCGTAAAAGTATCTTGAGTGCGTTTTTCAGTGAATGCCGCTGAGTGCAGTTTTTTTGAGTGATTTCTTGGTGATTTTCTCTTCCCTACCTGCTGGCGGGTATGAGTGCTGTGTGTGTGTGTGTGTGCAGTGAAGCAGTGGATAAAAACAAACACGGCAATAAAGATACATACCAAAAGGTGCCAACAAAAAACGCAATTTCCTACCATTTAACATACAGTCGCTCAGATTTATAGAATCGCCCCAAATTCTTATCGCTAAAGGAACTCGTGTTCATAGGCGCGTATCTCGCGTTTGCTGCTCAAGACTCAACAACTGAAATCTGAATGGAGCGGATGTTCATATTTATAAATGTACATACAAACTTGTATATAAAAAAAAAAATATCAGCTACTGAACTCACTCGCCAAAGGGTTCAGCTTCGAAATCTGAGACTACAGAACATATACGCGAGCCTGACAACAGACTACCAAAATGTTTTCTTGTGCTTAATTCTAGATTTGGAAATGAAAGAATCTTTTGTGTATGTGTGTGTGCGTGTTCTCAAAAACTGATAAGCCCCAAATCTGTGTCTCGACTGGCAAGGGGAAATGTGAATGTTGTGTGTACCAATTGATAAAAAAAATAAATTCTATTAATAACAAACCCCATAGTTTATGTGCAAACAATCAACAGACAAATGAAGAAGTGAAGTGACAATTAACCAGCTGATAAAACTCACGGAATAGAACGAGCAAAACAGTAGCAAGGCCCTAAGGCAAAAATGCAATTCTCAGAATACACATGATCTCTCTGGCATTCTTCCGCTTTAACATAATCACTTCTCGTATTCCGCAACTGACTCATTTAAACTGGAATTTTCTTGTAACTTAAGGAGGATTTTTATAGAGCAGGGGTGGGCAAACAATAAAATGCATTGAAGTTCACAGTAATTGCGAGGGCGCATTGGGTCACTATGTGCCCATCACTGCATCATTTTTCCTTACCAATAGCTAAGGGTTAAGATGCTTAAGTTTATGTACTATAACCAAAGATTATACAAAATATTTCTTTTTTCCGCTATCACTGTAAAAATCCATTCAAAAACAAATAAGAAAGTATGCTTAAATTAATTTAGGCCCGTTTTCTCGTCGTCATGTTTTTAAAAACTATGTGATTTTTGAGAAAATTAGTGTTGTCTTCTTTTAGACCGCCTTTTAAATATCTATGCATGTGTCTACAAAGACCCGGCTATGATTTTAACACCTGCCTAAAAGTAGGCACCACACATTTAAAAAAAGGTCTTAATTTGAAAACCATGAAGATAAGAAAACGATATGTTATTCCATTTACTGCTTTATAATCAGAAATGTTTTGGATTCCCCTTTCACAAAAAATTTGTTATTTAAAACAGGTTTGAGGACCAGATTTGATTTCTAAATCGCTAAACTTTTGTGCAAGTGAATCTGAAAAGATGGCTGAATAGATTTGAATTTGATTAAACTTCCCCTAGATAAGTTACTAAAGTTTTCCATAGTATGATTAATTATCTCACCGATTGTTCTGGTGGCAGCTATATGCTAGTCATCAGCTTAGTCTGGTTTTCATAAAAGTGCAGCCAAAGCCTGTGTGCCAAGTTTTATCTAGATAGCCCCAAAATTTATAGCTTTCAATCAAATTGTACCGAACCAAAAGATACAAAAACATTTTTGATACATATTACTCAAACAGTGATTTAAATGAGTAAACTCGAGTAAACATAAACATTTTTGGTCAGCACCAATAGACGAGTATATCTCGAAAACTTTAAAAGATGCAGATTTAGTTCCGCATGTGATCAAGTTTGTTTCAAAATATTGTCATTTTAAATATGTGGCCTTGTGTGGCTCAGTGGGTAGCGTGTGTGCCTACTGTGCGGGAAGTTGTGGGTTCGATCCCGCCGCGAAACATCTAAATAAAAAAAAAAAAGGTTTTCTTTAAAAACTTTTACGCACAAGGTCACCTTTACAGCTGTTGGCGCCAGTTGTGGAGTATGTAGCCATGAAAAAGCTTCTCAAAATCTTCGACGTTCGGTTTCGGCGTTAAACTGTAGGTCCCTTTCTCTTGAGCGAAATTGAAAGACACACGAGCCAAGAGATTGAGAGAAGCTCGGCTTGGCCTCATTAGGGGGCTGTAACAGGCAATTTTTAAAATATGGGGCTAATAAGATCCAGAACCAAAGGAACTTAAGACTATATCAATTATGAGATCGATTCGATACCCCTCATTAATAAAACTTGGCCTTTTACGTGTTCTACTAGTTCAGAGGATAGACTGACTTTTACTTTTGCTAGCCATTGTAGCTGGAAATCTAATTGATAAGCACCGTTTTCGAAATACTATAGTATATATCGCCTGTTAAGACTATTCTTAAACCAATGTACCAAAAACCATATTATGTACCGAACCGGTGGTTTAAAATCTCTGTGGTGCACTGAACCGAACCACTCCTTATTTCAGAGCGGTTTGCATCCCAGGTGTATATGAAGTGAAATTAGTACATAGGACTTGGGCACCCCCAATTTTATACCTTATCGGAATTGAAGTTTCAAAAGAAAACTTCTTTTAAGGGTCATCCCAAGTAACAGTCTTTTTTCACCCCTTTAGCTATTCATTTTTATTGGAACCAGGAAATCGTAGAGCTTTGATTTTTTTCAAATATTTCTATATTGGGTTAAAAGTGACCATTTTTGATATTTATCAAAGATTCTTAACATTGAGCCTGCCAACAAGTATTTGATATTTGCCATATATTTATTGATATTTAAACTACAATTAATTTTCAAATTCAAAATATAAAAAAATTATTAATTCATTGTAATCGAAAGTTTTTAAAATGAGATTTTGAAATTTTTATTTCAAAAATCATTGTTTTTTTTTACTTATTTGTAGGATATCGACCACCTTCATCTGACATCAATTGGGATTGATTTTAGTCTTTGATTCTTTCATCTGTGCAGTACTTATTTCTATCTGGAGCTGTTTATCTAAGTTAACGCAACAATTTTTAAATCCTTGTTTTTAAGACCTTTTTAAAAGGTTGAAACATTTTCGATGTAGGTTCTCTTGAACAATTTATAACATCATTAATAGATTTAATTTTTGTTCAATGGTTCCTATTGCTCTTATAAACTTTCCTTCTTTTCAATCAAACGTAGAGTCATTAAAAGTTTTATTTTGAAAAATCAGTTCGATTCGGGTTCAGTTTCTAGGCGTCAGTAATTTAGAAAGTTCGGTTCAAAGTCCAGTTTGTGCAATTCAAAAAACCCGAACCGAATCGGCTCTCAGAATTTCGGTACCGGACCGGTTTGAAGACTTAGGATAAGAATTTTATTTTGCTTGCTTATTTACTTGATATGCTTGCACGTACAAGAAGTTTCGAGCCTCTAGCTCTTACCAACTCTGAGATCTGCAGATGACGGTCATGGTTATATCGACTCGTCTGTTGTTTCTAATCAAGAATATATAAATATATACTTTTTATATGCTTCTTTTGGCTGTTATCTTTGGTACAGAGTAAAAAAGTAATTCAAACAATGTCGCCATTGTTATTTACTCTCGAGCTCCTAAAATAGTATCTCGCTTATTGGCCAAATATAAGTACTATACCCTCCTACTCATAAACGAATATGCTTAGTTTTGACTGGTTTTTGGTAATTTTCAAACGGATGGTTTTCTGAGTGCGGTGATATCATCTTCAAACTAAGTACACACACAGCCACACTCGCTGTACTCTCTAAATATTTGCTAATTAGTGCCTTAGCCTAACTGAATTCAAACAAAATGTTGAAGCAGTTTAACACAATGATCTTAGATAGCTTAAATGAGTCTAACCTTGCACTGAGAAGAATGCAACGGACATGCACTAAAAAATGCCTTAAAAAACACATTAAAACTAGCCAGAAATATGCTTCATGTAATTGTTGCGGTTTTTGTGTATCCAAAGACAAAAGTGTGTGAGTGTAAATGTGTGTTTGGTGTGTGCGAGCGGAGTAGATGAAATCATCGGTTAGAATTATTTCAAGTTCCAAATAGCACAAATAGAGCCCAGGGGGGCAGGGTGAAAGAGGCAGAGGGGCTGGCTTGCACATTGTAGGAAATACAAATTTAATTTTTTTTTTTGCGGGTTAGTTTATTTATGTCTTGTTGCTTGAAATTTTCATTTGCAGTTTGTTTTTTTCTTTTTTGTGTGTTTGTTTGTTTACACAAATGTACTGGAGACTGAAAGTTTATTTTGTGAACGAACTAATTAAAAATGAACTCTTGCTTTTTCTGTATCTCCACGCACAATATGTGCCACACATGTTTGAGCATTTTCTTATGTATTTCATTTGCATTTTTCCAGCATATGAGGCCGCTCAGGAAGCACCAACATCAATAGAAACTAACGTGCAATTATGAATTGAACTGTGAAAAATTATATATATAACAGAAACCTTAACAGTAACCCACCCAGCAAATTCAAGTGCCAAATCCTAGTGTTACCCACCTTTAGTTTCTAAAATATACAAAACCCCAGTTTGTAGTAAACCAAAAGCCAAAATGAAGCGCAGCAGGTGGAGTCTAGGCGATTCCTGCACGGCGCATTTGCTTATTGTCGGCGTTCTGCTATGCTGCTGTACGTCATTCTCCGGGGGAGTGCAGAGGCCGCCCATCAATTCAGCCGGCGGACATGAGTTACGCGGCACCACATTTATGCCGGCTCTGGAGTGCTACGATCCATATGGCAGACCACAGGTAAGTGCAAGGGGATTGTGGGAGGAATGATCAGGGATGCAAAACCAAATCTCGTATAAGATTAAGGTTCGGTTTGGTTTATTTAAAAAGTGGTTAGTAAAGCTATTCTGCTATTTTAAAATAATTAAACGAAAAGGCAAAGCTATCTTCCTGAATACACTTGCTCGATTCAACTGATCTAACAGATAGCATATATGTATGATATATGTAGATGCTGGATTTTGATTAATTTAATATCTTCAATATAATTTGATATGAATAATCGAATTGTTTACTCTTAAATTTTATCACCCTTCAATCATAAGAAAAAAGTTTGTTCATTAAGACCCATTTTCCGACTAATCGGTTCTATGGCAGCTTTACGATATAATCATCCGATTTTGGAAAAATTTTTGTAGAACTGTTTAAAATCATATAATATTCATAATTGCTGTTTCGAACGCTTACATTGAAAACAAATAAGCTGTTCTTAATAAAATATTTTTTTACTGATCGGTCCTATGGAAGCTAATGGATAAAGTAGTCCGATATTAACCAAATTTTACAGAGCTATTTGAAGGCATAAAGTATTCTTAATTAATGAGTTTACGAACACTGTTGAGGAAATCAAAAGGGGTTTTGCTCTTCTTAAGACCTATTTGCCAACCGATCTTTCCTATAGCAAACTATAAGATATAGTCATCCGATTTGTACCAAATTTTTCCGAACTTTTTGACATAATATAAAACTTAAAATTCATGAGTTTAAAAACTCTCACAATGAAAACAAAACAAAATTTTCCAACTCATTTTCTGACCGCTCGTTTCTTAGGGGACGTTTTCTCATCTTCCTGTTTTTGAAAAATATATGGGTAAATATATGCTGCATACTTTTAGGACATATTTGAATCAAACGCGGGTCGCTTAAGACACAAATATAGATATTTTAATAGCGGTCTAAAAGTAGGCAACATACATGTTCTCAAAAAGCACCTAGTTTTCAAAAACTGGAACTTGAGAAAACGGGCCTAGGTCAAGATTTAGTCCGAAAGGTTCCGACATGTTAGCAGTACATGTAAAAAGTAAAAAGAAGACTCGATAGCTTTTAGACTGAGAGACTAGGCAACAAGAAAGTGAAGAAATATAAATGACGGAATTGTTTGCGGATTTTACAAAAACCATTATGTATCCCAGTTGAGACCAAATATTGCCAAATCAAAAAAGCATATACCCCTGTGTTTTACAAATTGCTTTCGACCCAAATCGTATGTGAATTGGGTCGTTTTTGGGTCGATAGCAATTTGTAGTACATATAAACTAAAAAAAAAAGTATTAATTTATTTAAAGTGTATCGTTGAAATCATTTATAATCAGGGATGCAAACCGCTCGAGAATTAAGATTGGTTCGGTTTAATGGTTCATGGAGGTTTTAAACCATCGGTTCGGTTCATTTCATGGTTTTTGGAGTTAGCTGAACCACGCTTTTGGTTTGGTTCAGTGGTTCACTCTCAGTTTTCGAACATTTTCCTTTCTATTAAGGAAATGTTGGCTTTTATCTATTTTTTCGAAATAAAAGTCTAAAAACATTTAGAGAACTTTAAAATATTATTATTTATTTGCAACACTGTATAAAGTCGGATATTCGGATACGCCATCCAAAAGCTTCAGTATTTTCTTTAAGAGTGGAAATGCAGTAGATATAGTTGGCATATCGAGAACACCGAGTATTTATTGGATTTTAAGCCATCAGCTCATCCACGGAAGTCAAATGTCGGATATCATAGAAAAGTTGGTTCCAGAACCTAGTGGAACACAAACAATATCTCTTCAAAAGCTTAATAGTGCAGCAGAAAAAAATCCTTTGCTAAAGTAAGATAATATTCACATTATTCGATCTGAAACTTTCAAGGAAATAATGCAAAATTAGAAAAAAAAAATGGACTTAATCAGATGTTGCGGAAACGACTGCAACCCAAAAGACAACAGATTGCTATTCTTAAAAAGGTAATTTGTAAAAATCTACCCTAAGCACCCTCCGTGATCCATTTAATCCTTCGAAAATCTCAAAAAAGTAATTTATAAAGAAAAAGAAGAGCTAAAGCGATGCAAGGCTTTTGGGTAGTGGATTTCCCAAATACAATTTCCTAAAGTTACAAATATATTTGTTTCAAAGTTCGAACCGGCTTTTTCTTTCGGTTTTCGGTTCGGTTCAGCATTTTTAAACAGACACTGGTTCGGTTCGCGGTTCGGTTTACGATTACGAATTTTTTATTAAATATTTTTATTTAGACTTTTGATAATTTTTAATTTATCTAATTTTTTGATTCCCAATTTAAGATTTCTTATTGTTTTTTTTTATTTTCCTTTATTTTTGGGTTCCTAATTTTGGTCCTTCCATTTTTCCTACAAAATTTTTTCCTTATTTTTGCTCTTCCAGTTTTTGATATCTGATTATTATGTTCCTATAATTTGGCTTCCCTTATAATACTAAGTAATTTTAGTTTCCTTCTTTTAGATATCTGAGTAGGATTTGATCTAATTCGTATAGGGTGAACCAAACCCCCTAGTTTTAACACTCTGTCAACTACAGAACCGAATCTTATACGCAAGCGTTTTGCCTCCCTGGGAATAATTGAAGCGAATTAGAGCTTTCAATAGAAATGCTTGGGCGTTAATTTAAATGCAGACATTAAAATTAATTGAGTAATAAAGAAGACTTTGTTGTTGCTTCGCCCCTCTTCGTCTCGTTTTAGAAATGTCTGCCTGAGTTTATTAATGCTGCCTATCAACTGCAAATTGAGTCCACCAATACCTGTGGCGAACAAGGCGACAATCACTTTTGTTTACAGACCATGAATCCAAATCATAAGAACTGTGAATTCTGCAGGTAATTCGCTACCACCAACCCAACTAGCAATCTTTGCTTACCTTTCTTTCCACCGGCCAGAAATGATGATCACAATCCCTCATTCCTTACCGACTTGCATGATCCGCAAGATCCTTCCTGGTGGCAATCGGAGACCATGTTTGAGGGCATTCAACATCCCAATCATGTCAATTTAACCCTACACTTGCGTGAGTACAACTTTACAGAGCAACACTTAAAAAAAGACAAACTCATTTTCTTAAAAAATCCAGGCAAAACCTATGACATTACCTATGTGCGCATTCTTTTCCGTTCCCCGCGTCCCGAATCGTTTACCATCTACAAACGCACCTCGGAAACTGGTGGCTGGATTCCCTATCAATATTACAGCGCCACCTGTCGGGACACTTATGCTTTGCCCGACTCTCGTGCCATACGCAAGGGTGAGGGTGAGGCTCATGCTTTGTGTACCAGCGAGTACAGTGATATCTCACCATTGCGGGATGGCGAAATTGCCTTCTCTACGCTGGAGGGTCGTCCCAGTGGCATTAATTTTGAGCGAAGTCTTGAGTTGCAGGATTGGGTAACGGCCACAGATATACGCATTACGCTGGATCGCCTCAACACTTTTGGTGATGAGATATTCGGTGATGCTCAGGTATTGAAATCGTATTTCTATGCCATCAGCGATATAGCAGTGGGTGCGCGCTGCAAGTGTAATGGACATGCCAGCAAGTGTGTGGCCAGCACTGGAATGCATGGAGAGCGCACACTGGTATGTGAGTGTCGTCATAATACAGATGGACCCGATTGTGATCGCTGTTTGCCGCTGTATAATAATGTCAAATGGAAGAGGGCCACCTCAACGGAAGTTAACGAGTGCAAAGGTGAGTATGAGACGAAGTCTTAGCTATATAATAGACTAGCTATATACATAAAGTCGCTCGGTTCCTACAAATTGTGATTATATTTTTGTTATACAATATTCTAAACAAAAAATTTCTATACCGTTATGAGAGGGTTTATAATCTAGCTTGAACTGGTTCGGTTCCAGTTTTATACCTCAAAAAATATCTAACTCTATATTTCCAAACTACACTCCAAATATCAAGTTCAAAGAATAACTCATTTCTAAGTTAAAGCTTTAAACCATTATTGAACGGGATTTAATGGTTCCGGAACCTCTTTTAAACTTCATTTAACCTACCTACACTCTAAATTTCGTGTTCATAGCCATTTTTGAACTGGATCAAACTGGTTTGGATTCAGGTTTGATCAGGAAAATATCTAACTCCATACATTTCAACCTACACACTGAATTTCTATTTCACAGTTTTAATTCATAATGAGAAATAACTCTGAATCACTTTCAAACTAGTTCGGAACCGGTCTTGAATCAGTAAAATATCTTACTCCATTTTTCTAAGCTACTCACCGAATTTTAAGCTCGTGGCTTAAATCATAATAATTTGGTACTGATTCAATTTGGTTCAAAACCGTTCACGAACCAGAAAAATGTCTTACCCCATATTACCAGCCTACTCACGAAATTTTAGGTACGCAGCTCTAATACTTTCTGATATATAGCTCTGTACCACTTTTAAACCGGCTCAAAAATATATTAAACTCCATTTTCTTCTAAATTATACCTCTAAGCCACTTTTTAACAGGTTTTAAATCGGAACAAATAGCTGAATCTGTTCCAAATCAAAAACTTTGGTTCGGTTTAAAACAAACTACCTGATGTCAAATACGTCAACAACAATCAGCTGTCAAAACAAAACTAAGACACAGACTAGGGAAATATAGACTGAACGATTGCGCTGCTTTTTTGGTTGCGACGCTGACGTTCGATTGTTCGAGAGAGAAAAACGCAGACGTTCGTTGGTTTGAGAGAGAAAACGCAGACGTTCGTTGGTTTGAGAGAGAGAATTGCGTCGAACTGAGGTTGCGACTAGCTGTTGCTTAGATTTTCAGTACAAATTAGTAGGCCACATCAAACACGTACCGTTCATGTCGAACTCGTTCCGTTCAAAACGCTGCCTTTGCTGGCAGAGAAGAGGGACAGAGCAAACGGGCAGTCTAGTTAGTTAGTTCGTTTATGACTTAGAGCTGCATCGTGCTTAAATGTTTGCTTGCCTTAATATAAATAGACTAAAAGGCACCCTAATCTTTTTTGCGATAGCAGTGCCCTCTGTAAGTTACTACCTCACCTAGTAAAAAGCTGATATAGTGTTGAGGTTCCCTATATCGCTTTCAGAAGAAGTCGATGTTAAGTTATCTCCGCAGTGTTGCAGTCATGTGGTAAAAACGTGCGCCGAACCCATGTTCGTACCAAAACCTTAGCCCCAAAAACATAGAACCTGAAATTTTTTAATATTTTATAAAAAAAAAATTGGGAATCGGAGCTATAAGTAGTCTTTTGACAGTAAGTAGTTAACAGAAGCAGCTACTACGTTTATACTTATAAAAAAAACATGATTTTGCCCCTCAAAGTATGCAAACTTTTATTTCTTTAATTATTATTCTTACTCAATCCACATTGTGCATTCACTCAGATTGTCGGATCAGTTAAAGGTATACAAAAATACTAAGTGTTAAGGATACTTATATTTATAAACATAGCATACTTTGAAGGGCAAAAATCATGATATTTTTTATTGGTGCTTAAACGTAGTAAGTGAGGCATTTAAAATTGCTACGCGGATAATTTAAAAGTTTACTGAGGTATCGAACTGCTCTCCTCGTTACTCCCTTGCCTTTTTCATGAACATAAGCCCACTGTGCCTTAACTAGACTTTCTATAAAAGGACAAACTACTTTGCCGTTAGTTGCCGCAATGCTAAGAGTAGTTAATGAAAGACAACAACAAAATGCATTCAGTCATGTTGCTGCTGTGGTGGCTTACGGTGGTTTCCTTACTGCTGACCTCCACTGCCACTCAAGGTTATGCTGGCTGGTCCTATGACTATAGCCTTAAAACCAATTATATAGGTGCGGCGCCACCGCACTGGTATCTGATCAATTGTAATGCCTGTTTGTATGTACATGGAGGCATCTCTTAACTAAACCCTTTCCTCTTCACTCTTTCACAGCCTGCAACTGCAATGGACTGGCTGACAAATGTTTCTTCGATGCTCATCTGTATAATTTGACCGGACATGGTGGTCATTGCTTGGATTGTCGCGAGAATCGTGATGGTGCCAACTGTGAGCGTTGCAAAGATAACTTCTATATGCGTGAGGATGGCTATTGCATTAACTGTGCCTGCGATCCGGTTGGTTCGCGTTCGCTGCAGTGCAACAGTCAGGGCAAGTGCCAGTGTAAGCCGGGAGTGACGGGTGATAAGTGTGATCGCTGTGACAACAATTACTATCAGTTTGGACCGCATGGTTGTCAGCCGTGTGGCTGTGATGGTCGTGGCTCGCAGGATAATAAGCCCGCCTGTGATACGGAAAGTGGCATTTGTTACTGCAAGGAGAATGTGGAGGGACGCCGCTGCAATGAGTAAGTAAAGCGGGAGCTAATTTTAAAATTTGGATTAATTTTGGTATATGCGGCGAACAGTGTGAACTTAACCCAAGTCAATAAGTCAACCGGACTTAGGCCCTTATGTTGTCATCTTTTCATTGTGAATAGCTTGTCAATGGGCATTGAAAGCAAGGCAAGCAAGGTAAACTCAGCCTTAGTATTTTTTCATACTGCTGAGTCAAGTAATGTTAGCATGTGTCATGTTAAGTCGTGTAAGATCGTGTTCGTGTTGAGTCGTGTTGCAACACGAATGCGTCGTGTTTAGTCGTGCGTGTTTGTGACACGAAAAAAACACTACTCGCTCCCAACTCTAGTGCCAATTTTATCAGAAACCAGTGAGAGAGTTTTTTCTACCTCCTGTAGAATTGCAGAAGAAAGACAAACGCGTCTGCTCGATCTTGAACCAGTAAAATGTTTAACTCTATCTTTTTTAAGCTATTGATCTGAAATTTAGCTTGTGTTTATATTTTGAGCTGCAAACACGAATTAAAAAATCTTGTTCGGTTTGGACCACTACTTTAAAGAGCTGCCATATACCCGATATTAGTTTGTCACTATAATAAATAAGAATTTTTTTCAAAACGGGCAAGTTGGGGCATAAGCCTTAAGTTTCTCACAAATATTAACTCTGTCGTGAATAACTTTTTATAAAAAACTTTCTGAATACGTAGGACTTTTTAACTGATATCAGTGAACCTTTGTATTACCCCAAATATTTTTAAAGCCCTTAGATTTTTATTCGAAATGAATCAGTATAATACATGGTAATTTTTAAAAACGGTCAAGTTAGGGCATAAGGCGTAAGTTACTCATAAATTTGCACATTTTCGTGAATAACTTTCCGTTGAAAACTTTTTGAATACGTTGTACTTTCAAACTGATATCAGTTAACCTTTGTATTATCCCAATTATTTTTGAAGACCTTTGGTTTTAGTATAATACATGCGAATTTTTCAAAACGGGCAAGTTGGGGCATAAGGCGTTGGTTGCTCATAAATTGGAACACTTACGTGAATAACTTTATATTAAAAACTTTTTGAATACGTAGGAATTTCAAACTGATATCAGTTAAGCTTTGTATAACCTCAAATATTTTTAAAGCTTTTTGATTTTAAATCGAAATGAATCAGTATAATAAATGGCGTTAATTACTTATAAATTTACACACTTTTGTGAATAACTTTTCATTGAAAACTTTTGGAATACGCAGGACTTTCAAACTGATATCAGTTAAGCTTTGTATTACCTCAAATATTGTTAAAACTTTTTGATTTTAAATCGAAATGAATCAGTAAAATAAAGACGATTTTTTTCAAAACGGGCAAGTTGGGGCATAGGGCGTAAGTTACTGATAAGTTTGCATACTTTCTGGAATAACTTTTCATTAAAAACTTTTTGAATACGTAGGAATTTCAAACTGATATCAGTTAACCATTGTATTACTCCAAATATTTTAAAAGCCCTTTGATTTTTATTTGGAATGAAACAGTATAATAAACGGGCAAGTTGGGGCATAAGGCGTAAGTTACTCATAAATTTGCAAACTTTCGTGAATAACTTTTTATCAAAAACTTTTTGAATACGTAGGAATTTCAAACTGATATCAGTTAATGAATCAGGGTACCAAAATTAATCAAAATTTTATATAATTTTCTAGACCTTTGTTATGCCCAACTAATCGTTTGCCTCTTTCAGATGTAAGCCCGGTTTCTTCAACTTGGACAATATCAATCGTTTTGGCTGCACTCCCTGCTTCTGCTATGGTCACACCTCCGAGTGTCAGACCGCTCCGGGCTATTCCGTGGTCTCTGTCACCTCCAACTTTAACAAGCACAAGGAACGCTGGACGGCCATAGATTTGAATCGTCGCGATGTGGATATCAAGTATAATCAATATAGTCGCAGCATTGGCACCACGGCTCAGGGTAATGAGTATGTGTACTTCCAAGCACCCGATCGTTTTCTGGGCGATCAGCGTGCCTCGTACAATCGTGACCTTAAATTCAAGCTGCAGCTGGTGGGCCAAGTGGGCCCCAGTACCAGTGCTAGCGATGTGATTTTGGAAGGAGCTGGCAGTAAAATCTCTTTGCCCATCTTTGCCCAAACGAATGGCATACCGGATCAAAGCGTTAAGGAGTACACCTTCCGTTTGCACGAACATCATGACTATCAATGGCAACCCAGTCAATCGGCTAGAGGATTTTTGTCCATACTCTCCAATTTGACGGCTATTAAGATAAGAGCCACCTACTCGGTACAGGGTGAGGCCATATTGGATGATGTGGAATTGCAGACGGCGCATAGAGGAGCTGCCGGACATCCGGCCACCTGGATTGAGCAGTGTACCTGCCCGGAGGGTTATTTGGGACAATTCTGTGAGTCTTGTGCTCCTGGCTATCGGCACAGTCCCGCGCGTGGTGGACCCTTTATGCCCTGCATACCCTGCGATTGTCATGGACATGCGGATATATGTGACTCGGAGACGGGTCGTTGCATCTGTCAGCATAATACCTACGGGGATAATTGTGATCAGTGTGCCAAGGGATATTATGGCAATGCTTTGGGCAGTACTCCCTATGACTGTAAACGTTGTCCCTGCCCCAATGATGGCGCCTGTTTGCAGATCAATGGCGATACGGTGATCTGTACGGAATGTCCGGTGGGTTACTTTGGCTCACGTTGTGAACAGTGCAGCGATGGTTTCTATGGCGATCCCACCGGTCTTTTGGGTGAGGTGCAAACCTGCAAGAGCTGCGATTGTAATGGCAATGTGGATCCCAATGCGGTGGGTAATTGCAATCGCACCACGGGCGAGTGTCTCAAGTGTATACACAATACGGCCGGTGAGCACTGCGATCAGTGTCTGGCCGGACATTTTGGTGATCCACTGGCCCTGCCGCATGGTAAATGTGATCGCTGCAGTTGCTACAATGCCGGCACAGAGCAGGATGAGCAGAGCATTTCGCGTTGCGATCAGGTCACGGGTCAGTGTCAGTGCAAACCCAATGTGATTGGACGCGATTGTGGCGAATGTCAACCGGGTTACTTTAATATACGTTCGGGCAATGGGTGTGAGAATTGTCTGTGTGATCCGGTGGGCAGCTACAATGCCACTTGCGATCGTTACACCGGCCAGTGTCACTGCAAGCCGGGTGTGGTGGGTGTACGTTGTGATCAGTGTGCCAATTTCTTCTATGGCTTCTCCGCGGAGGGTTGCAAACCCTGCGAGTGCGATGAGAGCGGTTCCAAGGGTTTCCAATGCGATCAGCAGGGACAGTGCCCCTGCAACGACAATGTGGAGGGACACCGCTGTGATCGTTGCAAGGAGAACAAATACGATCGCCATCGTGGCTGCGTGGACTGTCCCGATTGCTATAATCTGGTACAGGATGCCGCCAATCTGCATCGCTCTAAGCTGGCCAATTTGAGTTCAACTTTGGATGAGATTGCACGTACGCCGGTGACCAATGATGAGGAGTTTGAGGCCAAGCTGAAGGCGGTCCAGGAAAAGGTAGCTCTTCTGGCTCAGGATGCACGCGATAATTCCGGAGAAAGCGGACAGACCTATGTGGAAGTAATCGAAGATCTGCACAAACGTCTCGATAGCATGCGGAATCATTTGGAGAGTGCAGACAAACTGCAGCAGGATGCCAATGCAGAGATTTTGAAGGCACGCAACAACTACACCGAATTGCACAATATTATCGAGGATGCCAAGAAGGAGCTGCAAACCGCCATCGATCTGCTCAATGAGGAAGGTGCCCAGGCTTTGGCTAAGGCCAAGAATAAGTCCCTGGAGTTTGGCCAGCAATCCCAGCAGATATCCGATATATCACGCGAGGCTCGTGCCCTGGCCGATCGTTTGGAATCGGAGGCACAATTCGATCTAAAGAATGCCAAAGATGCCAAGGATGCGGTTGAGAAGGCTTTGCTTTTAGCCAAAAACGCTATTGATTTGCAACAGAAGGTTAGTGTGGAGCTGCGCTCCGAAGTGCGTTTGGAACTGGATCAGGTCAAGCAATCCCTGGGCGCTGTCACACAAACCTCCAAGGAGGCCTTGCGTAAGGCCAATGAGGTATACGATGCGGCTTTGACACTACTCAACGATGTCAATAGACAAACCCAACCCGATATTGATATCAATCAGCTGAAGAAGGAGGCGGTGGCGGCCAATGAACGAGCCGATCAGCTACTCAAGCAGATCAATGAGTTGTCCAATAGTAATGGCGAGATCTTTGCCGACTTTGAGGCAGAACGCGAGCTGGCTGATGTGCTGCTACAGAGGTAAGTTAAAGAGTTTTAAAATTTTTCTAGATTTTTTTCTTTGAAAAAATATATTTTTTACACACCAATCGCCTCTTTGGACAATGTTAATCTTTGATCACCCCGTTATGGGCCAACTTTAGCTTAACGGTTACGCAGACTACAACAGCGTCACTCTTTTACATGCAGCACATTCTCGCTTTCATATCAAAATACATTTTTTCCCTCAAATTTTTCACACGCCTGTAAAAAATTTGGATTTTTTCTGCTTATTTCATTTGTAATTGTATTGGAGTGTTTGTGGCAATCGCTTGTGTCGTTTTTGTATTCGTGTGAAGCCGCGTTGCCCACAAACGGGGGATCTGGGAATTGGGATCAGGGATCAGACTGGGATCAGGGAACTGGGATCAGGGAACTGGGATCAGGGAACTGGGATTAGAGATCAGTTATCACGGATCTGGGATCCGGGATCAGGGATCTGGGATCAGGAATCGGGGATCAGAGATCTGGCATCAGTGATCAGTTATCACGGATCTGGGATCCGAGATCTGGGATCAGGGATCTAGGATCAGAGATCCGGGATCTGGGATCAGGGATCTGGGATAAGAGATCTGGAATCGGAGATCTAGGATCCGGGATCTGGACCAGGGGATCAGGGATCTCGGATCAGGGAACTGGGATCAGGAATCTGGGATCAGAGATCTGGCATCAGCTATTATGGATCTGGGATCTATGATCTGGGATCCGGGATCTGGAATCAGGGATCGGGGATCTGGAATCAGGAATCTGGGATCAGAGATCTGGCATCAGTGATCAGTTATCACGGATCTGGGATCTTGGATTAGGAATTAGGGATCAGGTATCTGGGATCTAGGATCTGGGATCTCGGATCAGGGATCTGGGATCAGGCATGACTGATCTGCGGTCTGGGATCTCGGACACTGTTTTCCAGCTCTAAAAAAATATTTAGTGAACATGTTGAGTAAAGTGAACAACCTTTACCCAACTCTACACTGCACACGAATGGAAATGCATTAAATGGCACAGCACCATCGTGCACGCTTGTGGACACAAGTCCAATAGGCTACTTATATTATTTGTAGGGTGGTTGAGTTGAGTTGAGTTAATGTTCTATGAATAAAGAAGAAAAGAGCGGGCCTTCTCTTATAGGTTTAGTAATTTATTTGGCGACCTTTCAAATTTTACTTAAGCTTCATTCATTCAGTGAATGCACTCGTACCAACCTAAATATTTGTCCATCTTTTACGCAGAGCCGATAAGCAAAAACAGGATGACATTGAGCTACTGGAGAGGGCAAAGGCTGCTCACGATCGTGCGACCAAGGCAGTGGAACAGGGTGACAATACCCTTAAGGAGGCCAATAATACATACAATACCCTGGCCGGTTTCCAGTCCGAAGTGCAAATGTCCTCGCAGAAGGCAGCGCAGGCATTGCAAACTGTTCCCAGTATTGAGCAGGAAATACAAAATGCCAAGCAGCTAATAAGTCAGGCAGGTGAGGCTTTGGCTGGAGCCAATAAAAATGCCAATGAGGCCAAGCAAAATGCCCAGGAAGCACAGAATAAATTTGCCGAGCAGGCCTCTAAGGTAGGTTTAGACCTCATACAAGAAAATATTAACTAACTGAGTTCACCTTTTTATTCTTCTTAAGGATGCGGAATTGATACGTCGCAAGGCAAATGAAACCAAGGTTCTTGCCCGTAATCTTCGGGATGAAGCCGATCAGCTTAACCATCGCGTTAAAGTGACCGAATTGAGAACATTCGAACTGGAGGCAAACTCTACCAAAGATGATAACCTGGTTGATGATGCCAAGCGTATGGTGGGTCAGGCCAAGGCCGATACACAGGAGGCGCAAAAGCAAATTGAAAAGGTCAATGCCGATCTGTCTGCCATCAAGGATGAGCTGGAGAATTTGAAAGACATTAACACCGCCGATTTAGACAAACTGGGTAGGTTGAAACTATAAACTGATCTTTTACCTTACTTGAGCTGCTTTCTTTTTTCTTTTAGAAAATCGCCTGTCCATTGTTGAGGGCGATATCAATCGCGTCAATCTAACGGGACGCATTGAAAAGTATCGAGAACAGCGCAATATACAAAAGAAACTAATCGATAAGTACGATGCAGAGCTCGACGAACTCTTGCAGGAGGTGGACAACATACGTTCCATTTCGGAAGCACTGCCGGATGGCTGCTTTAGGCGTAATCGTCTGGAGCCCTAGATCCAACCACAAGCCCCAATAAAAGCACTACCAACTACTTCAATTAACATCTAAGCTACGAGAACGAGACGAACAAATCGTTGAATGAAATTATGTAATTTTAGTCCTTTAGCCGAAATATTTTGTTTAGTGAAAAAAAACACGAGGAACCACAAAACCGTTAAGCTTTAAAGCATCATCGTTCGCATACTAAATGCCATATACTATATATAATTCATAACTGCCAATTTGTGCTTTAGATTGTGTCTAGCCCAGCCATATGGACTGTATTATATCGAAGATGAAGATGAACTCTTGTACTCCCAACGCATTTTTCTAACAGCCGCTGTTCCACCTTGAAATCTATTCTATCTACACCCTATACATAAATATATATTTAACATATTTGTCATCTACGTTTAATGTGCCAATTACAATATTTCTGTATGTGTATAAGTTTGCTTAATGATGAATTTCCCTTACAAATAAAAGTTTTCCCACGTTGTCATTTTGTATAAACCAAAAAAAAAACACGAACCTATTTGTTATTCATATTCCTTAGGAGTAAAAAGAAATTGCCACTCAAACGAAAGACCTTTAGAAATGGAGTTAATTAGAGAGGATGCAAACAGAGAGAGATTTATGGTGTGGTCTTACCTGAACCAGAAACTTGTGTGACAGATTGGTAAATCCACCCACGCTAAGAACGAAGGTACGTTTTGAGAACAGCAGCATCAGCTTGATCATTAACTGGAAATCCTTGGACTCATTGTACCAGTCACAGTTATACCAATCAAGAAAAAGTAATTCGCTCTGTAAAATGAAAAAAAGGAGTTGAAGTAGAGAGCAGAGCCCAAGAATGTAGACAGCTGTTCAAAAGTTCAAGAAGAGAATTGTGCCGAAGTTAATTTTAATGTCAAATAGTAATTTTGAACGACGTGGTCTTAATAACATTTCTCTTGAAGCTAACTTTTATGTTAATGTACAGGAAAAACTTAAAAAGAATTAAGCAAATAGTAGGCGGTTCTCAAATAGCGTTTATTCTCCTGATTAGGCTTACAACAAAATGCCATTCATTTTCTCCTGGTCACTCTTTTAATTTTAGCTAATTAACTTTACTTTTATAAAATGTCATATATTTTTGAGTTGATCCATCAAAGGTTTATTTAATGTGGTCCACTATTGTGCGCATAATACCACATCAAAAAGCACTATGTCCATGTTTCGTTTTATACGGTCACATTTATTTATTTTTTGTTACCCATTGCTCCAATAAGATCCATTTGGAATGGAATTTGTAAAATCCTTTAGCCGGTGTTAAGCTTCATTAGATGCAAAACTAAGATCAATTTAATATCAAATGGATGAAAAATGAAGAATATTATAATATCCTAATTATAGTCTAAATAGATATCGAAAATATCCATTTGGCCATAAAAAAAATCATTTTTTCTTTCTTTGTTGTTTAGTTGTTTTAGCATCTATAATAACAAAATCGAGTTGTATTCTATGCAGGGCTCCAAGCGGGTTCAGAGCCGGTTCGGTCCAGGTTCTTGTAATGCCTGAACCGAACACCTTTGAAAATAATCAAATAACCTCTATTCCTATTTATGGGGTTTTATTCTAAAAGTAAAATTATAAGCAAAAGAGTCCATTTATGGTGTTAAAATTATTTTCATAATTTTAAAGTGAGTTTAATCGGCTCAATCGTCATGCTAGTTATGTTTCCATATCTTTGAACAACAAATGTACCAATACCAAAAAGCAAGCTGTTTCGTAAGTTACCCAACTTCTTCATATTTGATAATTATATTCAAAAAATCATTCATACAAATGCGCATGTATGGTAGGAGCCACTTTTTACAGTCCAAGGGAATAAAATCGCAACTGAATCCGTATTTCTGGGTATTATTTTGTTTGTACGGAGATGAATGGCACGGTGAATAGAAAGGAAAGTTGCACGTCATTTTAGGAAATTTACCTTAAAAAATAACCAGAATCAAATTCTTCTTTCAAGATTTATAAGATTTAATTTTACTTTTATAAACATACAAGTATAGATAGAAAATTTTTTTTAAAAAATGGAAAAACTTTTCATTGGCATATGGGATATTCCACATCAACTCAGCCAACCAAATTTTTTTTAAATTTCCAAAAAAAATTCAATCGCTATCAAATAGAAGGATTATATATAGATGAGAATTCCTTTAAATGGTTTCCCCCACCGTCGATAGTTCTCAAGATAATGCGAAAAAGACTTGATATTTATAAAAAATCATAACTTTTGAACGGAACATCGGATTAAAACGATCTAAAGACAATTTTTTTGTTGTTTTCACGTAAACTTTTCGAACAAAAATATGGGAAAACTCTAAGAGTTATCTAGACGGTTTTTTAAAGAAAAATTCCGTTTTTATTATTTTTCTTGGAAAGGGCCATTCGAATATTATTTTTTAAGATTCAGAATATATGTATGATACTAAAAAACAGTTGTTTCAAGATGGAAGACAGCGCGAGTCCACGGTAATAATTTTTTTTCTGTTTCAAAATTTTCGTTTTCGCTATTTTTTCAATCAATTTCACATGCTCATTTCACATTCTCATCTATATATACTCCTTCTATTTGATAGCGATTAAAATTTTTTTGGAGACATACAAAAAATTGGGGTGGCTGAGTTGCTATGGAATATCCCATATATAAATCTTTTAATTAAGTGTAAAAGATTTCTAAGTCTTAGAAAAATCATTCCTTAAATATAGATATATTAGAAAAAATTATAAATTTAAAAAATCAAGTTTCTTAATTTTATTAAAATATCGCCCTCAAATTCAGTAATTTTATTTTCCATATTAAGAAAGTTTTGTTTTTATATTTAGAAAAATTTAATGTTAGGAAATGCTACGGCAGATTTAATGTTTTCAACTGTTTTAGAGCGTTTTTAGAGCTGTAATACCCCTTTGAGTATTTTGCCAGCGTATAAGGTCGGTGTCGGTGTTCCAATCTATTCAAAACGAGTAGGATATATATTTTTGGCGGGGATACGGCAGATTTTTGAGCCGATTAAGAATTAAGAAATAGTTTTATGCTTTTTACTCGGATATTAGTAAGTTTATGTGACAGTTAGTTTTATATGGAAGATGAAAAAATCGGCCCTAAGGCGAGCATATCTGGGCGGGATAATAAAAGGGAATACCTTAATTACACTAGTTTACAGCGAAAAAGACCCATTAAAGTCATTATTTTTGAATGATGTATTTTGGAATGCTGAACTCAAAAATGAATTTCAAAAAATTTTGTATGGATACGTTTTTGAGTTAGAATTTTTTTTTAGTTTTTCAGAAGGTACCCATACCTTTTAAGCCATATCTCGAGTTACAATCTTTAGATAAAGTCAAGCAAGGGATTAATCAAAATGATATGCAATTTCTAATAATCTAGTTCAAAAACATTTTTCAATCGGTTTTTTGGATATTTTGAAACATTTCAACTTTTAACAGAACAAAAACCTTTAATCGAAAATCTCAGTTTGGTACGTACCGGAAGATTATGGTGGGTTAACATAAATGACAGATGGTTAGAGAAATATGGCTATATCCTGTTATTATGTAGTTTGCTCCAAAAACCCAGTAGTAAGACCATACTCGTGCTACTCTTTAGCCGCAAATAGTTATCTATTGTAGTTTAAAATAGATTTTTACCTGTGTCTCCACTCTTTGGGCACTGACATTATACAAGCTAATTTCCAAAGTGATGGTGACAAAATAAACCATTATCATGCCCATCCAAACCCAGCCTACATCCTAAAAACAAGAAGAAAGAAATAACCAGTTAAGATATGATTGGTTCTATATTCCGATTTTACTTACCAAAACAGTGCTGATCTTGTACAATAGCATGCAAATCAAAATGCTACTAACAGCACATTGCACTAATATGATATACTTGAAGAGGTTTTCGATCTGAACATGATGTCTGCAAAATGAAATAAACTGTCAAAGAATATTATTTTATTTGTTTAAAAAACTTTTACCTGGATATGCGCGCAAATAGTTTTATACAACATTGCAAATAGTTTACCCTCAAGTGTTGGGGTACCACTGCATCGGATGTGGAGTGTTGTATCAAATAGCGTAGGATCTGCAAAAGGCCGGCCTCATGTCTGGTAAGGATAACAAACAGGCTATTGAAACCAAAAACGGCTGTAAAAGGTAAGAGTTAATAAAGTTTAGTTAAGTGTCCGAGACTACATACCAAAAAAGCACCAAAATGGACCCGATTGCAAAAGAAAGAAACGCACTGCATATGAGGGAAATTCATGTTGACCCAACTTGATAAACGGAACTATGGCTGGATAGGCTAGATAGAGTTAAGAAGTTTAAGAGATATTGCTTGTATTTCAATTAATCAACTTACTTAAGGTCATTTCACAGTGATCCTGGACCATATAACAATCGTAAATATATTGAAAATATGGTCTCAAAGTATAATACAATACCGGCATGCAGACAATTTTAAAGAAAAACATCACCTGACGATCAATGTCCCACCAGTTTTTTATCAAAATTGAACTTAAAGCCTTACGTAAGACATGTTTACGGGGTAAATCTGGGAAAAAAATCATGTTATATAGAAGGTATGAGGTGAGCTTTGAGATCTTACTCAAATCAAAAAGCCCCAAAGCCCTGAGTACTTCTCCCGTTTCTGTATCTCGCACCAGTTGTACACAAGCCTGAACATGATTATTGAAATACAACATTTTGACCACACCCACCGACAGTTGAAAGGTCAGCAACACCGCCTAAAGAAATCAACAGAAATAATTACTTCATTTGGTAGTCTAAATTAGTATTCGAACCTCCACATAAGCCTCAAAGGACACCTGATAGTTGGCCATAATAAATAACACCAAGCTATAGATGATACTAAAGTTGATCATTAAAACTGCCAATCGTATGCTGGAAAAGAAATTTTGAGTAATCTTTATACTTTATTTAGTGAAACATCACTCACAATATGCAAGGCCTGGAGCTACGTTTCCGGGGCGCTATATTGATGCCCAACGCATAGGCGCTATATTCCACCCAGGTTAAGCCCATTTTGGACAAATCATCTATGCGTTCAAGCTCCTGATCCAATAGGTCCTGCATTTCACCAAAGATATAAGTATACTGTTATTGAAGCTAACTATACCCCCAGGCTTTTATGCCATTTGCAATTCCCGTGCCCAGGCCCAATTGGGAGGAGCAAATTATATGGTTGAGCTAAGGCAAATTAACAGAATATTATGGACATTGAGCAACTAATCAAAACAGAATAAAAATAATTGGGAAAATTAAGAGGGCGGGGCAAAAGGAACACATTAAAAATTTACAAAATAAAAAACCTCAAGCCTTAAATACAATTTAACCATAAGTCAATCACGGAGGTTTACAAAGTTAGTAATTTAGTTATTCAAAGAAAATGGGTGCTCAAGTATTTTAAGGACTATTTTTAACAAAATATATAAAACAAATTAAATAATCCACTCATACATAAGTCGTTGAATATTTAAGGGTTTAAAGATGTCCATAATATTGTAGTTTTATATTTTGAAACACTTAAGCCTCAACTTTGTCATCTTCTAAAAGTTAAATCTATGAATCTCAAGACTTTTAAAGCATTGTAGTCTGTCAACGCGTTGTTTAGCTTCTCGCCTTTGCGAATCGTTCCATGAAATTCGCAATCGATGATCCTAAAAATCAGAGTCTATAATTGGTGGCTATTTTATAACGAATTTATTACGTCTTTCTATAAAAAAAAAAATTTTCAATAAGACTTTATCTTTGATTTTGGATGAGATTTAGAAGAAAATCAGATGAAACACGCATGGGAACTGAAATGCGAAAATTTGCTGACTAGACTTAAAGAAAGAGGACTTTAGGGACTACGTGAGAAAGGCTAGAAGTAGCGAACAACGTAAATATAGATTCCATGTCTTTTCCTTCCTTGGACTCACATACTTCATTACAGCATCCCCAAGAAGTAAAATAATGTGTAAAAAAAAAATCAGATAATTAGTGTTAAAATTAATAAAAAAATTCTTAATTATAAATATTCATTCATACTTGAAACGGCAAAAATCATGATTTTTGTGCATAAACGATTAGTATATGTGTATTTTACTGTCAACTTCTAATTAATTATAGTTCTCGCATAAAAATTTATAATTTTGTGACATATTTGTAAATGTCTGTAATATTTTCAAGGTTCGAGGGGGACGATCGAATATCTCGTGACGAACGGGGAAGTTCGGTGTAGTACCTGGGAACAAAGTAAAAAAGTGCAACATCGGAGAAGGGCTGAAATTAATTTGTACTTAATTTATATTAGAGGTTATACGCAGTAGGAATTTTAAAAAAATCCAAACATTTTTTTTTGCATTTTCGGAGTGTACATATCTTTAAGTATATTCTCTGAAAATTTCAAACAGATCCGGTATATATTTTCGGAGATATACCCAAATTAAATAAAAAATATTGCACATTACCATACTGATCTTCTGCTAAAGCGGTATTCCATATTTATTGACATGATTTCATACCGAAAAATAATTGAAATTCGAATGAACGATGGTTTGACATAAAAAAATTTGTGCAAATTTTAAACAGTTGATATGGAAAATAACTCCAAAAACCGCGAAGAAAGAATGGCTCGTCGACAGCATTAACTCCTCAAATTAGAAGCTGTTGATGCTGCATCTTAAAACCATTTAAGTTGGAGAAAACAATTTTTAACTATGTGTAAACTACTTCTTAATGATTAAACACGTTTTTTCAAAAAGGTTTTTTCAAACGCGGTGATCACTAGATCTCAAAAACGGCTGAACCGATCGTTAAAAAATTTCCACACAACCTTCCTAGATATGTTCGAAGGTTTAAGATATAAGTAATGATTTATATTTTTTTAAAGCAGTTTACTTGAAAACTTTAGTCGAAAATTTATCAAACATTAAAATTTCGACTAGTCCTTCATTCAATCACAGCATTCATATATCTCCTAAAAAAATCTACCCCGTTTTTTTATTTCCGGTAAGCCAAACCAGAGATAGAGTGATCAAAAAATATTTTATTTTTATTTTTGAGGATAAAAATGTTAAGATAATCAAACGATTTTAAATAATGAATCCACAACTTTATCAGTATGTACCTTAAACAATTTGGGTCTTTGCCTGCCCTTTTCCCTATCCTACACAATGCATTGCATTCAACAAATTTCAAAAGAGCGACAAATGAAATTTCAAATTGTAACAGTGACTCTTAAAATCGCATTAAAAAGCTGCCTGCTATAGAACGCGGGGAAATCTGAAGGGAAATTTGGAGAAACAGCCATATTTTACAATTAGGTCACACTGCTTACGGAACGTGTGTAATAAGGGCACACTAGGCGGCAGTTGTTGCTAATTAAATTTCCCTTGCACACACGCGTGTGTGTGTGTGTGCGAGTTGATTCTGAAGCTGTTTCCACCAAATCACTCTGGTCACACTTTGCTGTTTAACATTAAATGTTTATTTATTAATTAATCAAACATAGGGACACCGAGCGCTGGACACACCACCTCCGGGCTATCAGATTCTAGTCAGAACTTCCCCTCTCACTCGATTGACTGAAATGGAGGCCAAAAAATTGCTGCAACCCGTGAAATCCTCAAATCCGCTGGTCTACATGGACATCAACATTGGCCAAGAGAACGGTGAGAGTGTGTGGGGTTTATCTCAATTTTCTTCACGCCATTAAAAAAAAGATTTTCTTCCTTCTCCCGCCAAACAGCGGGACGCCTAATTATTGAACTGCGCAAGGATATTGTGCCCAGAACAGCGGAAAATTTTCGTGCTTTATGTACGGGAGAATGTGGAACTGGACAGCTGGGACGACCCCTACACTACAAGGGAAATCGATTTCATCGCATTAAGCGGGTTTTTGCCGTACAAAGTGGAGATCTGGTCAAGAATGATGGCTCCAGCGGCGAGAGCATCTATGGTCCGGTGTTTGAGGATGAAAACTTTGAACTGTTGGTAGGATCAAGTGTGAGCTAATGATTAAGCACAACCTGCTCTCATTTTCTATGCTCTGTGTTTTTAGCACAATGAGGAGGGCGTCGTCAGCATGACCAACTATGGCAAACCCCATACCAATAATTCCCAATTCTTTATCACCGCCGTGGGATGTGAGAATCTTAATGGCATTAATGTGGTGGTGGGTCGTGTGCTGCGTGGTTTGGGCATGGTGGCTGAAATGGAACAGAACTGCAACGATGAGGGAGAACCCACTGCAGAGATTGTCATACAAGACTGTGGTGAATTAAAGGCGGATGAGGATTGGGGTATTGCATGCAACGATGAGACGGCAGACAAGTTGCCACCCTATCCACAGGACTGGACGGGCAAGTTTGAGCCCACGGTGAGTTAAAAACAATAAAAAAAAACCCCTCTAATAAGTTTTCTATCTTTAGTCCGAAGCCGCCTTGACCTTGCTCAATGTGCTACGCCAGTCTGGAAATTACTTCTACAAACTGGCACGTTATCACGAGGCTCGCTCCAAATACAGCAAGGCTAATCGCTATTATATACATTTACGCAAACACTTTGAATGGCAAGAATTGCCCCACTTTAAAAAGACCTCCAATGATACGGATCTGGGCAAACTAGACTCATTCTCGGTGGTCAACAACATCAATATGGCAGCTGTGGATCTAAAATTGGGCAACTATCGAAATGCCAAATATGATTGCTCCGAAGCCATACGACTCGATCCGAGCTGCAGCAAGGCCTTCTATAGGCGCGGCCAGGCTCAACGGGCTTTGCGTAACTACGAGGAGGCCATTAATGACCTGAAACAAGCCTCCACTCTATTGCCCGATAGTAAACAGATTCTTATTGAATTGAATGGCACCAAACAGCTGCTGGCCAACTATAATCGACAACAAAGGAATGCACTGAAAAATCTATTTACCTAGAGGAAAGGCGGTTTAGTTTCTAATGCATCTGGAATGAATGTGAAGATTGGAATATTTTGCTCTATTTACTCAATTAGAATTTAGTTTTGTAAGTTAAATGTGGACCTGAATGACTTATATACTTTATACCATAAATGTTTTTGTTTATAAAAAAAAAAATAAGGCAATGCATGTGTTCATTTGGGAGAACAATTAATCAACTGTTGGCTTTATTGATAAGGTGGTTCATTCTATCTGCTGAATGAACTTATTGTTTTGTTTGACCTGCCGGGCAATGTGGAACAGCAATTGTATGCCTCCAAGCTAGACCCTGCCGTGACTGTTCATACATTCACAGGTCTGAAGGATGAAACTTTTTGACCCTAATATTTCTGCCAGTCGATTAGTATAAGAAACAAGCCTATTCCATGTGTTCTACAAGTTCCTTTCAATCCAAAAACGACCGAAATCGTATGAACGAACTTGGGTTTGGTCCGCGGTCAAGTAACAGACCTTTTAAAAATAAGAACACAGATTTTTTGGAATGGGTATAAAGAAGGTTCGGTCCAGTGGTTGAAACCCGTCGTAAAGTCTAAGGTTCGGTTCGCGAACCGGTTCTTTAACTGAACGATCTTAAGGTTTTGGTTCAAACCCTAGTTCCAAAGTAAACTGGACCTTTTAAAAATAAGAAAACAGAATTTTTGAAATATGTTCGGTTCGGATTTTATATAAAAATATTTTCTATAAGAAAAATATTTTTCCTCGCGCATTAACTGAATGTTCCATCGTGAGTTTTTTTTTCTAGAATAAGTATACAGCCATCCCTTACCAGAAAAAAATTATTTCATTAAAAAATCGGTTGGCCCTCCTTGAAAAAAATACCAAAAACCCATAAAATTTCACTAAAATCCTACTTAAGTAAAGACTTTTTTGAACCTTTAATTTTTTCGCGGATAGAAGACATGAATATAGTAGAATCACAATTTGGGTTGGTCAAATCGGATGCGTTGTTACGATGCTATAATAATTTTAAGTTTTAGGTTCCTGTTAGTGGTTGGAATGTTCAAAAATTGGATTATATTCTCGATGTGTAGAACTTTGAACCGCTAATAGTATTTTTTTTTTAAACAAAAAAAATGTGGGTAGCTAAGTTCACATGGAATGATCCTAATTTATTGTCAGGTCTTTCTGAAAATTTCACACAGTAGTCCATGTCAAATGTCATGTAACATTTCAGAATAGATCTACACAAAAGTAAGGAAAATAGTCAGTCTTATTCCAACGAGCAAACTATACAAACGTATGATTATTATTCGGCCAGTCCTACAGTTCAAAAGTGGAATATTTTCTAAAATAAAAAAAAAATTAGCAAAATTTCACAGTGCGATTATTTGGAATACGTTACCAAATTTCTATATAGGATTTTCGGTAAAACAAAATTTTTAAGTTCGCGCTATGTTTTGGAAAAAAAATTTTTTATCATTGTTTTATTAATATAACCCTTTCCCCAGGATTCCAATTACAATGGTTTAATTAAGAACTGCATTTTGCAGCGTATGTGGACTAGGCCTTCTGGGGAAACCACAATAAAAAAAACGCACCTTAAACTCTACCTCTATTTGGTGGTGTGGAAAAGAGTTTAGAATAGTTACAAAATATAAATTTCAGACGAAATTTTTTTTTAAACTGATGCCTTAATTTCGAAGTCATAAGTGATTCAATCCGCAAGCGCAAACTTTAAAATTCAACACGTATATAACGACTGTTATATACTCTTTTTAAGAGTGAGGTTTTTCCAAATTCTGGGGGTAGTAACTCTTTCGACTATCGTTCATCTGGTTGGAAAACGATGTATGGGGGCGCGATAAGTAATGATGAGTAGAATTTATGTCTAGAAGGTTCGAACGACCTTACTCCAAAATTGTGGAAGATATGAGGGGAAGGGGGTGTGGAAAAAATTTAAAAAAAATATACGGATTATATGTTCCATACACTTCAAAGCTCTAGCTCTTACCATCTCTAAGATCTCTTCGTTCATACGGACAGACGGACATTGCTATATCGTCTCGGCTGTTGATGCTGATCAAGAATATATTAGTTTATAGGGTCAGAGATGCTGCCTAGAGTTCATTTCAATGATCTAGTTCATTAGTTAATTTTATGGTGAACTATTCACTTTCGAGTTATACTTAATTTTTTCAACTATAGTTCATATTATGAACTATAGTTCATTTTTGTGAACTATAGTTCTTTCGAACTAGTTCATGAAAATCGGCACAACTCTAATGCTATTGTTCGTATTATGAACTATAGTTCATTTATTGAACTATAGTTCATTTTTTGAACTATAGTTCATTTTTGTGAACTATAGTTCTTCGAACTAGTTCATGAAAATCGGCACAACTCTAATGCTTCCTTTTGGCTGTTACATAAAGTTGAACAAACTCAATATACTCGTTGTACCTTCGGTACAGAGTATAATTATAAAAGATCCATGTGTTGTTGCAATAAACCAATTTTGAGTTAAAATCAAGCACTTACGATCTAAAATCGGGATCAAGATATGTCAAGCCTTTTATAACTGGTTTGAAAAAGTCCGGGATAGACTACCTTCATCTGCTATGAATTGTGATTGAGTTTAGTCCGGATACCACGCGATTTTTCTTCTGTGTAGGGATTATAAGTATCTTCCTAGAGCTGTTCATCTATATCTCATACTAGAAAGAAAAAACTTTAGCAATAAAAATACTTGCCAAACTAAGTTAAAACTAAGGAAATCTGTTGTATGAACCCCTTTTGTTTTTCATCCGGACAACTCCAAACTTATTTTCACATTTTGGAAAATAGGGAAAATTTGCAAAAAATTCTATACAAAAAAATATGTTGTCTTTCATTCTATCGGATTCAAATACTTTTTGAAAGCTCTATCTGAAAATTTTAATAAAATTGTATTCAAAATCCACCCACCCATATTTCAAGCTGCGCATACAAAAATATGAAACACATTACTTTGAAATTTTTAAAAACATTTCACGAAAGTCGGAAAACTGATGTATGGCTTTTATACGATCAGCTCCAAATTTATTTTTAAAGCTTCAAATAACAAAATATTACCATCGTGATTTTCAAAATTTGGAAAGTCCGAAAAACTGGAGGAAAAATATTGAAAAATTTGTATTTCCAATTTGATGAATGAAACTCTCTTTATTTTCATTAGATTAGCTTTTGAGCACTACATAAAAAAAATGTTACCAACGGGATTTTCCAATTCTGAAATAACCCGGAAAATTGGCGAAAAATGGTAAGAAAAAATTTATTTTGTTATTCATGCTCATGTTTAAATACTTTGTTTTTTACACAAGTGCGAGCGAAGTCGCGGGTATACGCTAGTTCGTTTATAAAGAACCTTTTTGTGATTTGAGCAGGCTACTTAACACCTTTTAACACCTTTACCCTGGCCTACTAGGCTTAAATTCTACTTGAAAATATGCAAAATCCGCTGTCTACTTATGACCCCAACTCTACTGTTAAGCTGCTTTATTGCGCTGTGAGGACTACGAAACCCAAATTGGTGGTCCGGAGTATTACTAAATAGTAATTTTTACCAGTGAGTAATAACGTTGAAACTCATTGATTAAAGATGATGGAGATGATGGATTTTTCAACCTAAAAGTATTTCCTATTTCGCCTTAACATCCCTTTCCTTTGCTTCTATTCCTGTATGCTGCTTCAATTCTCCTGTTTATTTGCCCGTTTCTAATTTTATTTGTTAATTTCAGCCTCCTTTTTTCAGCTGCATTCTTCCGTGCCTCTTTCTTCTTTTATGGTGAAATCATTACTGGTGAGGCGGCCCGCTCTCAGCTGTGTCTGGATGAGTACACTTATGATGATCCATCCAAATGGTGGCCTTATATGGTTCTTGGGTCACCTTCCTGGTGCTGGTTATCTTGGGTCAACAAAAAAGACAACTCCTTTATGCATTCTGCGTTAAATATGTATGTAGTATATTATTAGTTCGTATCCTAAAAGCACACACACTTTGTGGGTTACACACTTAATATTGCTCGCTCAATCCCAAATGTGGTGCCCTCTACAATGCTGATTTTACCAACTAAAGGATTATATATCAAAAAGTGCTTAATTCTGCCATCAACTTAATCTAAATATAGAGTTAAAGATTTGTCACAATGTCCTGTTCGCTGCGATGCAAATTGCCGGAGGCGGTGCCCGCTGAGTAGCTTTTCATGCTGATCTCCATGTTGGTCAATGCGCTGGATACATGATATAAATTCTCCGATAATATGGCATAGACCTCGAATAGCTCAGAGTCCGATTTGGAGACAATGAAGGCTTCTGCTAAAGGAAGGAAGAAATAATTATAAGCAATTCTCACATGAGAATAATTGAACTTACCCGTGCGATCCTTCATGATACCATGTGCATAGGCATTCAATATGATGGACATCTCATCGAATTTCAAGCGACTATCCAAATTACCATAGCTAAAGATGGTCAAACTCTGATCGCCAGTGGGCGTCAAAGTGGATACGCGTCTATATTGACGCACATGGGCTATGGCGCTGGGCCAACGCTGCAGATCAATGTGCTCATTTAGGGCCGCCTCAAATTCCTCCTGGGTCATGGGCAGACCGGGTGAGGGTGTGGGCGTATGCTCACCCTCCGTAGAGGTGGATGATTCCAGGCAATCCAATTCGGTTTCGCTGGTGCAACGCACCAGAGCATCACGCACCAGTGCATAGAGATCGGATATGTCATGCATCTGCAAGAGAATGGGGATGTAGTGGGTATAGGATTTGCGATTTCTCTACACTTACGTCTTCATTGATGCGAAAATGATTCACCACATTCGAGGATATCTTATGATTCGATTCAATCAGCAGCAGCAGCTGAAACATGAGCTTGTACAAGGAGCGTCCCAAGTCCAGAACCACCTCGGTGGAAGCGGGATCAAATGGCATGTAGGCTATGCTGGAACAGCTGGGCAGCTCCAACCCTGAGGCAGCCACATCGGATTCATTGAAGAGGGACAGCTTACAGCTGGTTTTCACCGCATCCAGGCACTGGAATTCAAAAAAAAGGTGTGAGTGTGGTTAACATAGTTTATATATACCATGGGAAAGGCCACGGCTGGCTTGGAAAACTGAGTTGGAAGCAGTGTTCCAGATCCTTGACCCCAGATCCCTGATCCCAGACCCCAGATCCCTGAGCCCTCATCCGAAGTCCCTGATCCCAGACCCCAGACCCCTGATCCCCCATCCCAAATCTCTAATCCCAGCTCCCTAATCCCAGCTCCCTAATCCCAGATCCCCGATCCCTCATCCCTGATCCCATATTCCTGATCCCCCATCCTAAATCCCTGATCCCAGATCCCTGAACCGAGACCTCAGATCCCTGATCCCCAATCACAGATCCCTGATCCGAGATCCCAGACCCCTGATCCCCCATCCCTGATCCCAGATCCCTCATCCGAGATTCCTGATCCCTCATCCCTGTTCCCAAATTCCAGATCCCTGATACCTCATCCCTGATCCCAGATTCCTGGTCCCCCATCCTAAATCCCTAATCCCAGATCCCAGACCCCAGATCCGTGATTCGAGATCCCAGATCCCTGATCGAGATCCCAGATTCCTGATCCAAGATCCCAGATCCCTGATCCGAAATCCCAAACCCCTGCTCCTCCATCCCAGATTCCTGATCACAGACCCCTTATCCCCCATCCCAAATCTCTAATCCCAGATCCCTAATCCCAGATTCCAGATCCATCATCCCTGATCCCAGATTCCTGATCCTCCATCCTAAATCCCTAATCCCAGACCCCAGACCCCTGATCCCCCATCCCAGATCCCTGATTCCAGACCCCTGATCCCTCATCCCAAATCTCTAATCCCAGATCCCTGATCGCAGATCCCCCATCCCTCATCCCTGATCCCAGATCCCTGAACCGAGACCCCAGACCCCTGATCCCCAATCACAGAACCCCTGATCCGAGATCCCAGACCCCTGATCCCCCATCCCTGATCCCAGATCCCTCATCCGAGATTCCAGATCACTGATCCCAGATCCCTGTTCTGAGATCCCCCATCCCAAATACCTCATCTGTGATCCCCAATCCCATATCCCCAATCCCATATCCCCAATCCCTGATCCCAGATCACTGATCCCAGATTCTAGACCCCTGATCCCCCATCCCAAATCCCTGATCCCACATCCCTAATACGAGATCCCAAATCCGAGATCCCAGATCGCTGATCCCTGATGCCCGATTCCTTTCCAATATGCAATATGCGTTAGGCGTTATGCGTTAGGCGTCATGCTTTATGCGTTATTTTCAAATTGAATTTTACCCTTACTAGAAAATCATCGTACCGAAATTAACGATGTTTCACATCAAAAATGATCAATCACTCTTTTACTTAAAGCCTTCCTCCCGCACCACTCACCTCCAGGACCTGATCCTTGCGATCAAAAAATGTCTCCAAATGCTCCTGCACCTCTAGCACATTGAAACGCAGCGTCTCGAAGAGTTTTGGTGTGGTGGCCTGCTGCTCACTGCACCAAACACGCGGCGGATCGGCCCGTGAGCTGAGCAAATCCGTAAACAGTGATATGCGATTACCCAGCTGAGATCCTATGCCCGTGAAGAACTTCTTTGCCTCCTTGGATATGCTTATGGTCTTGAAGGTCAGCTCCTTGATCAGCCGATACAGATGCAGCAACAGCTCCGAGGTATGCGCCGAGGGTTGATTGACCAACATGGCCTGCAGCTGTCGTCGCCAATTCTCCTCCGCCTCATCCCGTATGGCGGCACCAAAACGTATGATGCCCGGCAAATGGGGTGAGGCATTGCAAGGTGTGATATCACCCAGATCCCCGGCACTGGAGCCGCTGGTATCGCTGCGCGAGACTGAATTACGACGTCGCCGCTCACGCAGACTCAAGGAGGTGGGCGGCACCGCACTAAAGCTGGACTTTAAGAACGACTGACGATGATCCTCATCTAGAGGGGGATTCCGATTCAGCTTCCTCATCCGAAGAATCGTCGGCGGTCTGACGTTTGCGTTTGCTCAAAATGGGTGTCTTATCGCTGAAACTATCCTCCAGGGCCGAGGAATGGCCTCCCTTGATGGAGCCACCAATGCCACTGCCACAGTTCATGCGATCCTCGTCGCCCTCAAATAACTGATGACGTCGCACGCCCCAGTTAAAGTTGTCCGTGGATTCACCAGCAATACTGTCCTCATACTCCAGGAAATCAAAGTCCTTGAATACCGTAAAATCAGGTTGTCCATCGTCGCGACGCGAACCGCTGCTAAGATCACCCTGGGGACCTGAGGTTTCTTCCGTGGAAGAGGCGGCCGAAGACTGACGTTCCATCAGATCCGAAGATTGGCTGAAGATAACCTATATTTACCCGGACGGATTAACAAAATAAATTAGCATAGTTTAAAATGGAAGCTCAGAATCAACATTTAGGTGAGTAGATAGAGATAAAGCTTACGCTTTGTCTGGTCGCAATCGATCCCGTTAGTAGTGACGTGCTCAACGACTGAATGTGTCATAAGATAAAGAATAAACGTAAAGTACAGTTGAAACAAAACACACATGCATGTGACATGCACAACGGAACAACGAAAGGATAAGGCTTCAAAATTTAAAACAAAATGCGAGCGAACACATGAAACAAGCAGAGCTACTCGGATCACAAAGAATCTCAGGTCCTTTACCTTTGAGCAAATTGAGTTTATGAAATCGTCCTAGAATTGGTTTTGATTTCGATTGATTGGTTTTTTTCGGATTGGTTAATGATGATAATGGCGTTAGTTAGTTTTTTTGTATTTTTTTGGATTGGTTTTTGGATTTGAATTTTTACATGAAAGAAAAAGAATTAGAAATAAATAATTTGTATATGCATGATGACAGAGAACTGCAGCGGTTGTAAGGCATCTATAATTGTGGTCTGAAACTTATTAATGTCAGATGCATGGTGGTCCTACAAGATCAGCTTTCTAGAACATCGCTTTACCATTCACCGAAGACACTTTAAATTATATTCTTGGCATACTTTTATTACAGACTGGATCCGTCCATTAACCGCTCCTTAAAAACTAACGACCTCCCGAACCTTATTCGTCCCTCCAATTTTTGGAAAAAGGTTCCGTTCAAAAAATGATCTTATATCAAATTCTTTAAAAGCCAAATCCACTGTATGGTCCTAAACAGACAACGTAACAAAGTGCGGGAAATAATCTTAGACATAAGCTTATCACTTGGATCAGTGATATCAGTTTTGAACCAAAAGTCATATATGAAGTTTAATCTTCTTTCAGTTCTTTCCATCATAAATAAATTTAAATAATTTTGTGTTAAAAACAAGTGAGAAAGTCGGTCAATCCCGACTCTAATATGATCTTTACCCGCTGTCGCTGCTGAATATGCTTCATACATTTGCACAAAATCAATATACTCTTTGTACCTTCAGTACAGAGTAAAGGTGCGCGAGTGAGGAATATTTCCTTCAAGTAACGCACGATTCACGAAATAAAAATCTCTTGACGCACGATTCACGCACACAATTTTAAGAGCGTTTTGCGTCACGCACGATTCATGCACGATTAAAGGAGAAGTCATGCTTTGCATGAGCCTTGACTACAATAAAATCTTTCGAGTAATTAGTTTAGAAGATTCTATTTTTGCTATAAAAACCTCTATATGAACGTATTTAGCCCGCAGTTTGCTTTAATTCCGTGTTTTTCTACGCATTTTCGTGTCACTCGTTTGTGGCAGCGCCCCCCGGTCGGTTGGGCGGGAGGTGGGCTGCTATTTTGCCTGGGGTTCGCGCGTAACAAGCTTCGGCTTGGTGTCGCTTGGGCCACTTGAACGTACTGCGCATTGTACATCAACGTCCAAACAAAAATAAATGATCAAGCACGATCAATCAACTCCGAATTTTTGCGTGGAGAGACCTTAATTCTTTCATTCTTGAATCATAAATTTTCAAAAAATTGTTTGACCGTGAATTAGTCATATTTCGGGAAAACCCTGAAAATACGAACCCTCTATTTTTCAACTAGGATTGCCAAAAAAAATTATTTCAACCCAAATAAAAAAACAGAGTGGTAAATATTTTAGGGAATCACCCATATACTTTATGGCGTTACAAATATTCGAAAAAAATTTGTGGCGGGACGGGATTCTCGTGTAAAGACAACCTAGGGTCGTATAAAACAGGTAAAAAACAGGGAGGTTCACAGAGATTTTAAGCTACCAGTTCGGTTCATAATATGGTTTTTGTAGCAATCCGAACCGCGATTTTGGTTCGGTTTGGGTTTCAAATATTATCATACCATTTCCCAACTTTCTACATGAAACTTACTACATATTTGATTAGATTACATACTTAGTCCGCATTTACACGATGAAGTTTTCTTCATGAAGTTTTTGTTTGTGGGAAAGAGGTGAAGAGGGGCAGCAGAAACTGGCAAAGCTTCATGACCTACCGTGGCGTGAAGCTTTTCGATAATTCTCCTTTGCTTTGTTCCGATTGAACTGATGCAGGGTTAATTTGTGGGTTATTTGCTTATCGATAACTCGTGTTCTCAGGCAAATTAAAATCGAACTTCACGAAGCAAACTTCTTCATGTAAATGCGCGTGACGTTTTGAAGATGCTTCAAAACGAAATCGAAGCAAACTTCATGAAGCAAACTTCATCGTGTAAACACGGTCTTAGAAAGCATTTAAATAACTTCGATTCTTAATAGAAATATATCTATTGTATAGACAGAAATCAGGTAAGGCCCATTGGTGAGCTGATAAATGTATTTATATATAAAGACAGACAAATAAAGACAGAGGCGGTTTTCGGTTCGGAATTTTCAAAAGAACACGTGTTCAGTTCTTGGTTCGGTTTACGAGCCCAAATAAGCGGTTCGGTATGGTTTGGTTCGGTTCAGAAACGGTTTACATCCCTGGTATAATATCTAAAAAATTTTCAGAGGTGGGCGGACTTGCACGGGAGGTAGATAAAGGCGTTTTCCAATCAAGGAAATAATTTTTTTTGAGAGTTGAAAAATATTGAGCTAAAAGTTGAGTACGTTAAAAAAAGAAAAATTATGTTTTAAGGTACGGGTCCTGCGAAATTCGGGAATTCACGCAGAATCTATCTTGTCTAAATGTATTTTTAGCTAGCCTAGTATTGGATTTGGCAAAACAGTCAAGTTATATTTCCAGATTTGAGATTTTCAAAAAGCGATGTTTATGCGGTGTAATGCGATACTAGCGGTGGTTCTTTGGTAATTTGTAAAAAGGTATTTTTAAGACTGTTGATCAAAAACGACCGCTTGCAGTTCTCTGGTATGAAAGTAGAGTAACAAGGATTAAGGGAGCTAGCCTAAGGCATGCACCTGGCTATGTACAAGCTGAGGAAATGAATTTCCCCGAGCAGACTTACCGAAGGTGATTTGGGTAGTCCCACACGTTGACCACAGGTGGTCAGTAGATTCACCAGACACTCACGCACACGACACTGCGACATCCAGGGACGTTTCCAACCGCTAAGCGGCACAGTATCGGCGGGCGAAAGGCTGGCACTACGCCGCGGTGAATTGGGTGTGCCCACCACACTGTGCTGTTGCTGCTGCTGTTGTTGTTGGGCCACAGCTGAGGCAGCAATGGCCGCCACATTGCTATGGGCACGCTGCTGCTGTAGCTGGGCATTTGCCTGCTGTTGGGCAGCACTGGGTGCCACAGTCACTGTGGTGGCATTGGTCAAAGTGGAGTTCAGCGAAGAGCTACCCGTAACGGAGGTAGCTCCGGTGGCCAGAGGGTCCTCTGTTTTAAGCAAAATGCGACGACCAATTAGCGGCGTTTGACTGACATCAAAGGTAAACTCCATGGTGCGACCGGCCAGTTCCTTTTTACAGAACATATCCGAGTCCGGATATGCGCCATAGAAAGAGAACGATAAGCCGGCGCTGCTGCCATCGCTGGGCGGTACCACCTGCAGGGAAGAGCTGCGCGTGACAATCAGCTTGAGTATCTTCAGTGAGTCCTTCCAGTTGACCGTCTGAGGAAAATGGGGAGGGGATTAGATGAATATGTTAAAAGAGATGGCTTACTCACATCCAAATATTTGCCTATGGCACGCAGTAAGTCCGCATTAATGGTCTGGGCCTGCGGTGCCGATAGGTCCACATAGTGGAGCATGCAGTGGATTACATTTAGAACTGGCACCTGCACCTGCTGCGGCCCCTTCTCCAGCACTTCGATGAGAAAAGCCAGCATATGCAGACCCATGTGGGCATAGGTATCATGCAAATATTTGACCACACACTTGGTCCACTGGAACGACTCTTTGCAGAAAGTCTTGCGACTATAAAGAGTCATCACAGTGCCCAGATTTTCCAGTTTGGCACCCAGTTCGGTGGACACTTGGGCTATATTCTCGGCACTGCGTATGCAAATCTCATTGGCATCCTCATAATGCAGCAGCATGTAGGGCAGCAAGGCAATGACATTCATGGGAAAAGCACAGCTTTGTGTGGGATCGCAAACGGGTAGAGTGAGTAGAGGAGCAAATTGAGAGAGTAGCGTAATGGTGGGCTCATAGGTGGCGCTGTGGGTGCAGCCCTGAAAGAAGAAGAGGAGGAGAAGTCAAAACAATTAATTTACTTATGCCTATATACCAGGGAACGTAATCATTATAAGTAGACATCGGATTTTATGCACTTTTTTAAATGAAGTCAGATTGATGTGAAAATTTGGATTTATACTAATAAAAATGTCTACTTTTTATTAAAAACTGCATATCCAATATGTTCTTTTTGCATATATGCAATCAAAAAATATGCACTATATTTTTATAACTTGAAAGTTATAACTGCATAGAAATATTCATTTCCGACCCCATAAACATATATATTCTGATCAGGACGACGAGCTGAGTTCATTCCGCTTGTCCGTCCGTCCGTCTGCGTCTGTCGTCTGTCTGTCTGTCTGTCTGTCTGTCTGTTTCTACGCAAACTAGTCCCTCAGTTTTAAAGCTATCGAGCTGAAATTTTGCACAGAGTCCTTTTACTGCACGCAACTAATATGTCGGAACCGGCCGGATCGGATGACTATATCTTATGAACGATCGGTCGAAAAATAAGTCTTAGTGAGTTAAACTTTTTTATTTTCCATCGTAGCGTCACCAATCGTAGTATATATTAGTTTTATATGTTTCCACACAATTCGGAAAAAATTTATCAAAATCGGATGACTATAGCATATAGCTGCCATATAAACGGTCGGACAAAAAACTACTTCTAGTGAGAAAAACTTTTTTGTTTTCCATCGTAGCATCTTCAATCTTGGTATATATTAGTTTTATATGCTTTCACATAATTTTGAAAAAATTTATCAAAATCGGATGACTATAGCATATAGCTGCCATATAAACGGTCGGACAAAAAACTACTTCTAGTGAGAAAAACTTTTTTGTTTTCCATCGTAGCGTCTCAATCTTGGTTGTTTTATTGCTTCCTATTTTGAAATCACGGCTGTAGCTCCTATAAACGGTCGGTCAAACTCTCTTAACTTGTTTCATCTAGCGTCTCCAATCTGTTATCGTTTTTTTTTTTACAAGTTCGAAAAATGTATCAAAATCGGATGACTATAGCATATAGCTGCCATTAAACGGATCGGTCGGAAAATGTGTTTTACTAAGAAAAGTTTTTTTATGGTATCAAATTTTTATTATTAAATATTAAAAAAGTTTAAAATATTTGATATCTATATTCTATATATTTTTTACCGGTTAAATCAGTTGGAGTAAACTTTTTCAGTGTATTTAAACTTCGGCACACGAAGTTAGCTTTGCCTTCTCGTTAATAGTATAACTTTGTATTTGAACCAGGGTTGCAAACCGTTCCGAAACCGAACCCCCAATAACCGGTTCGGTTCGGAATTTTTGGGTTCACCGAATCGGACCATGAACCGAACATCTTACTTTTTTGATCCCTCGAACCTGAACCCGTACCGAAACACTTTTTTCAAAATTAAGGTTCGGTTCACAATAATAGGTAATTTTACAACCGAAAGAAATTCTTAATGAGATTATTCAAAATTAAATCTGGAAGAGTCACTTTGTCTGATTGTAAAGAAGGAAATAATGTTATAGATTCATTCAAAAATTGTCAAAGAGAGCAAACATTGAAATTTTTTTTTAATTTTTTGGAAAAGATCTAAAAACGGAGACCTAAAAAGGATTGCGCTACCTTGGTTCGCGTGTAGATAAACTTCTCCAGTAAGATATAGCGCCTACACAGAAGAAAACCCAGAAATTTTTGGACTAAAATCAATCCCAATCGATATCAAGTACAAGAGGATTACCTTGTGACGGATTTTCCAATACTGAAATTCTTATCTCGATCCTGTCTTTGTTTTTTAACTCAAAATAGTCTTTTTACGGGATTGATTGATTTTAGTTTGTTATTAAATGTACTTTCGTTCAGTTACTTTTCGTTCTTTCGCTATGACATTGCAATTCCGAACTTGTTTTAATCACTATGCAAGACTATTTGATTTTCAGGTAGGATCCTAACTTGAAATGAGACTTTTCGAATTGATGCAAGAATTTTAGGACTTATTTACTCATTCGTACTGGTTTTAGATATAATCAAGTTCGACTCGTTCTTGAAAATTTAATTTTAAGGTCGGGATCACATCATCTAACTAAATGACTAATGTCAGCTAAATGATATGTTTATATCAATTTAATATTCTTTTAACCAATTAAACCGTATTATAAAATGGAAAATAAAAAAAGTATACTTTCTTGTTTACGTGAACCGAGGTTCGAACCAAAACCTTGGATTCAGAGGATCCAGGAACCGGTCCGCGAACCAAACCCAAAGATAACTCTCGGATTCGAACCTCCGAACCGAACCTTCTCCCAAATTTGGTAGCTTTGCAGCCTTGATTTAAATTGATTAAATTGATCAAATATATTTCGGAATTAATGCCACAGGATCTTTGACAACCTCTACTCGACGGAATAAGCCGCTTACCAGACGGAGTTTGCCGACGTCGACGTCGGGGCGGGCCATGTTACGCGATTTTGTGGCAGATGGGCGACTGTAGGTTCCAACAAGATGGCGCAACATATCATACAGCCCGTCTAACCATGGATTTACTGCGTGGAATGTTCCCGAACTTATAGTATTTTCGATCCCTTCTATATACACTTACCTTCAGCAGCAGAGCATGCACACCCGGATAGGCTGTCCATTTCAGTTGCTGCTGTAATTTCTCCACTTTATCCCTGGCATCTGGTCGATCCAGTGGCAGGCGGTGCAGCACTCGAGTCAATAGACGCAATGCCAACATAAACTCATGCTCATAGTCCGACTCCAACAGTGACACCGATAGCCAAAACAGTTGAGCCAGTATGGTCATCTTGTCATCCTGCGTGGCCGTATCACCCAGCATTTTGAGACTCTGAGCACTACGCGATCTGGACAAAGCCGAACCAGCGCCCACACCCCCCACTCCACCCACACCAAATTTGCACACGACACTACGCTCCAGTTCAATGCCAGAGGCACGATTCCTTAACTCCACCTGCTTGTCACAGGGTGAATTATTCGCCTTGCGTCCACAGTAGGAAACGGAGTAACTGGTGCTGCGTCCATGGCTGGGTATGGAATAGTTCGAGGATTGTGGTGTCATGCCCGAGGGTGACTTTTTGCCCGGCAGTATGGAATTGGGTCCACCATCTTTATTATTCAAATTCGGGGTACTCTTGAAAATATCCTTCATTACATCCAGCGGACGGAAGTCCGAGTCTAGGCTATCCACAGCGGCTTCTAGGGTGAGCAGCAGTTCGGTGACATAACCCTGCATATCCTCACCCTGCTCGGCCACTGTCTCCACCAAACGTGAAAGTATATCCGAAAGCATGCGTGAGTTAATGGGCACATTGAGTGCCCGGAAAATCTGTAGACAGCGACCCGCATAGTGACGCGAAGAGCAGGATAATCCCAGCTGTAGAGCAGTCTGAGCCCAACGCTCAGCTATGCGTGCCTGGGGATAACTATCGGCAAATACCTTAACCATATGCTTGAGAAAACAGCTCAGTTGCTCGGCGGATTTTACGGCCCAGACCTTGGCGGTAATGTCCTCATAATTCCACAAGGGTTGACACGTATCCTGGGCTAGAAATTTAAGCAAACTCTTGATCACATGAGCTATGGGCATGCTGGGTCCCGGCTGTGGTGGCGCATGCTCATCGGCATGTATCAATGGAACTTCCGAATTCTCCGAATTATTGGGATTTATCTGCAAGGCAGCCGGAGTGGCCGCCAAACCGGGTGGCGTGATATTGCTCGACGTCTGTACCGGCAGCAATTGTTGTAGATTGTGTGGTGTCTGGGGCAATGTTTGCTGATTCGAGTGCGCCCCTATAATGGTGGAACTGGAGAGATTATGATGCAGCGCATAGGCCGCTGCAGCCGCCTGGGGGCTAACATGTAGTAGGTAGCTATCAAATTGCTGATGCAGCTCCGTGAAATTATTGTCAATCACTGGCAAAGCGGGCACCGTCAAGCCCAAATCTAGTTTGCTGGTCTCGCTATTAAGCAAAATACGCGCCACTGTCAAATGATCATTGTGCTCGGCCAGAACGATGAGCAAATTGACGCACAACTGCTTACAATGCTCGCGCACAATGATGCGTGTGTGATCCAGTCCCAGGAATAAAATGTGTAGCATTAGTGGCAGATGTAGGGTCCAATCGATGCCCGGAATGCCATCGACCACAATATCTGTGAGCAGCATAACGGCCACATTGCAACTGAAAGAGAAGAGGATCATTTGATTAGACATAAGATCAAATGAGTTTAAATTTATTTTGCTTTTAGAGCCGAGACGTGCAATCACATTGACAGAAAGCACAGGTACAAAAGCTTTATAGCAGAGTAAAAAGGGTATACTAAGTTCGTGCAAATGTATGTAACAGGCAGAAGGAAGCATTTCCGAACCCATAAAGTATATATATATACTTGATCAACATCAATAGCCGAGTCGATATAGACATGTCCGTCTGTCCGTCCGTCTGTAGATCTAGATCTCTGTATAAAAAAACCTCATATCTCCCACAGTTTAGGAGCTACCTTGTTTGTCCCTTCTAGACATACATTTTAATCATCATTACTTATCAATCCTCCATACATCATTTCCCGATCAGATGAACGATAGTAGAGTTGCCACCCCGGCGATTTGGAAAAGACCTTATATCTCCCACAATTTTGAAGATAGATTATTTGAACCTTCTAGACAAATATTTTAACCATCATTAGTTATCGATACACCGTTTCACGATCAGATGCACTATCGTCGCTGCTTTTGTGTTTTAATACAGTGTATCTTATAGAATTTTTTTAAAATTTTGACCCAGAATTTTTAAAATAAATGTTTTTTTATTGAATTGTCCTTTCATCACTTTTAAAGATGACACGGCCAAGTGATCCAGATGCCACACACATGTCGGCTCGTTTTGCGGCATTTTCCATCAATTTTTTGAGTGTTTCGGGTTGAATGGCAGCGATTTCTCGGCGTATGTTGGCCTTAAGTTGTTGGAGAGTGACTGGTTTATCAGCATGAACCGTTCCCTTCAGGTATTCCCACAGAAAAAAGTCAGGTGCGGTCAAATTTGGCGAACAAATTGGCCAGTCGAAATCGCCATAATTCGTTATAAATCGATTCGGGAACATTCCACGCAGTAAATCCATGGTTAGACGGGCTGTATGGCATGTTGCGCCATCTTGTTGGAACTAATAGTCGCCCATGTCATGCTCGTCCAACTCATCTGCCACAAAATTGCGGAACATGTCCCGATATTGGTCGCCGTTGACGTGCCGCGACGTCGGCGCTTACGGCTGGTATTCCCTCCAAACTCCGTCTGGTACGCGGTTTATTCCGTCGAGTAGAGGTTGCCAAAGATCCTGTGGCATTGTATTTTGCCACCAAAGCTCGAATATTCCTCGGAGTAGGCGCATTCTGGCCACGGGTTGTCACCGGGTTGTCAGGTTATTTTAAACAAACATCGGGTACCACTTTACTTTACTATTATATTTTTTATTTTTTTTCATATGTAGAGAAAGTATCTTTATATTAGTAATAGGCCACACCAGACTTGGCGCGTATCCAATCCAAATGTGATCCGACACGTGTATAACCCGAAGGTCCATTTCCGCATTGTTGATGAGCAAACACAATTACACCCACTAGTATAGGATTATCGTGAGTTACCAATGGGCCGCCAGAATCGCCACCACAAACGGATTTACCATCAGTATTTCTGGTGCACATTATTGTGTCAGTTACACTTTTGCCATAACTTCGGGCGCATTCCCGATTGCTTGTTATTTGCACATCCATGCATTGCAGCCAATCGGCTAGTTGGCCATTGGCCATACCACCCCAACCACAGGCAACTGCCCACCAATTTTCATATCGATTGTTCCTATCGCCAAATTTGGGCAAAGCCACCTTATTAACTCTGTCGGTAAAATCCACATGGGGTGTACGTATCAGACCAATGTCATGGCCCTTGGTATTAGGCCAAAGTTCGTGTCGTATAAAGTTGTTTTTCCACACTTTGTGATTGTATTGTCCATTCCGGGCACGATTTGAGCCATAATGGATGACAGCATAGTCAGTGGTAAGACAATGGGCAGCAGTCAGCACCCAGTTATGGGCAATAATGGTACCATCGCCCACTGCACCGGAATTGGAACCATCAGTGCCCAAGAACAGGCTGACAATGTAAGGAGCTTTACCCTCGTAGGCGGCATAACCATTGCGAATAATGTGATTGGGCTCATTGTGTTGAGCGTGGGCTACAGCGAAACTCACATATACTAGCAACAGTTTCATGATTCTAGGTGAATATTAGGAACGTTAGCTGGCTTATATAGATTATTTGGCACAATCATAAGAACTTACGAATATTCAATGGAGGTACTTAAGATTTGTTAATTAGTTATACAATTTGTTTGAGTGATAATGGAAGAACGTAACGTAAAGTCTAAAGAGGAGTTAGGTAAAGTTGTACCCTTCTGTAAGTGTCTTATTGGGTGATAAGGTTGCTTCAAAACGAAATTGAAGAAAGCATCATTAAGCAAACTTCATAGTTTAAACGCGGACAATAAGGCTGTCACAGAAGCATTGTTTACGGAGGAAGACTGGAGATTTGAATCCACTATCCCACTCAAAGACGTTCCGAACTCGAAACACCACTATTTGTGGCTAAATGCTCGTTGTACCTAACTCCTGGTCTTTATTGTATCATTTGAGCCACTTATGTATCCTTTTTTTGTTATTTGTTAGAAGCAGGGACCGGATATAACAGTTACTGGTAACAGTTAAAATAGAAATTAACAGTTATATTGCAATTTTTATATAAAAGTTTTATATTAAGAATTATTCTTCGATTTTTATTTTACAAATTCCGAAAATACCAATTATTTTATGATTTTTATTTTATTACTCTGATCATAACAGTTATTTTTGATTTTTATAAATTTTTTTACATGATAACAGTTATTGATGACTTTTTTAAATAAAAGTCATCAATAAAAATTATTCAAAGACTTTTATTTTTAAAGTCATAGCATAAAAAGTCATTTGCATATATCGCAATAATAAAGCCATTGAGGAAAAACTTGTAAACATAATCTTAATCAGCTTGACTAGTTCGAGTAACATCAAATTAAAATTTTATTTATTATTTAATTTTATTAGTAAAATCTTTTGCAAGGATTTGGAAGACAAATTATATCTCAAGTGTGTCAATACCAATTTTAGTGCAGAAAATCCTCTCTCAACACTTTCTTGAGTAGTGGGCACGCTGTTGACAACCTTTGTCAGTTGATACAAATGGGAAAGAGCAAATTTTTTTTCTTCCTAATATTTCATTAAGTCGATGTCTATGTCAATTGGCTTAAAAACAAATACGAAGTGGGTCGTTTACTCTTGCCGAGTTGATCAAGTATATGTTTACGATTTGGTCCTCAATGGCTCTATCATTGCGATATATGCAAATGACTTTTATGCTATGACTTTTAAAATAAAAGTCTTTGAAAAGTCATCAATAACTGTTATCATGAAATTTTTTTTATAAAAATCAAAAATAACTGTTATGAACAGAGTAATAAAATTAAAATCATAAAATAATTGGTATTTCCGGAGTTTTAAAAAAAAAATCCAAAAATAATTGTTATTTCCCAAGTTTTATAATAAAACGCAAAATATAACTGTTAAATAATGACTTTTTTGATAAAACTTATAACTGTTACGGTCCCTGATTAGAAGTAATGTCTGCTATGTATGTATGTTCTGCAATATGAAAAAAAATCTCATATCTTTTTTTTAGATATGTAACAGACAGAAGGAAGCATTTTCGATCCCATAAAGTATATATATTCTTGATCAGCATCATCTGTCCGTCTGTCTGTATGTATACCTAGATCTCAGAGTCTATAAGTCTATAAGCTACCTTTTTTTCAAAGTGGACTTGTATTGTCAGCACGCAGATCAAGTTTGTTTCAAATTTTTGACACACACCTCCCGCAATTGAAAATTCGAAATACATCCTACAATTTTACGCATATCCAGCACTTCTTTTGCATTCATATGTATATGCTTAATATCTATAATCTGTAAAATTTTCAGAAAGATCGGATAATATTTAGCGGATCGGATAATATTTAGAAAGATCGGATCGGATAATATTTAATATAAACTCCAGGTTTGGAGTCAACAGCTCTTCGATATCGTTTTTTATATTTTCTCTATAATTTAACTTACAAAGTTTATAATTCGTTTAAGAGATTCTTTGAAATTCACATATTCAGGTCATTTGTAAGCAAAGCTAATGACGCAGGTAATTAGGTGATTACTTATCGTAAAAACCGGGGCCAGCCTAATTGCGGTATATAAGATCGAACCCCCATATTCACTTCATCCATCACCCCAGTTACTTTCCACAACATGAAGTGGTTTTCACTAATCTCTGTGCTCTTGGTTTCAGGCTATGCTAATGGAAATAACGAATCGACGACTTTAGCACCCAGTTATCCTCAAGCACCCTACATTGTCTTTCTATTCTTTACCACGGAGAATAACAATGCCGGTGCGGTATGTAGCGGTAGCATAATTCATCACACTTGGATTTTAACTGCCAAACATTGCATTGGCGGTGACTATGTGGACATTCATTATGGCTCTAATAAGGCTTTTGGAGGATATGTTCAGAAAGTGACCAAGGATAACTATATTAAACACAATAGTCATGACATTGCTCTAATACGAACGCCTCACATTGATTTCAATGAGCGGATTAACAAGGTGGCTTTACCCAAATTAACAGATAAAAATAACCACTTTGACAACTGGTGGACCACTACTTGTGGTTGGGGCGGAATGGCTGATGGTAAACTGGCTGGTTGGTTGCAATGTTTCGACTTGCAGATTATAAGCCATGACGAGTGCATCAAAATATGGGACATAAGTGAATGGTTACTGTGTGTTAAGACAAGGGAGGGAGAGTCGAAATGTCGCGGCGACTCTGGTGCTCCATTGGTCACACACGACAATCCCGTGTTGGTGGGTATAACATCATTTGGTGATGCTGGTTGTATGCGGAATACTCCAGCTGGTTTTACACGTATCACCTACCATTTGGAATGGATTCGCACACACACGGGTGTGGCTTATTAGTAATGTATGGGAAAAAATGTGTAAAAAATAAAATAATATATAATATTCTGGTTTTTACTTAAGTAAATTTGAATGTGGTACATGCAGGGATTAATCCCGAAACGAATTTCGATACCGGTGCGTACCGAAATGAGAATTTCGGTTAAAGGTTCTATTTCGGTTTTCAGTTTATTTCGGTTTTTGGTTTCGGTGTAATACACTAAAAAATGTTCCGATTCGTAGTCCTACTGTTTTTATCGATCGTTATATATATTAATAATTTAATTTTTTATCATTGGATAAACAACTCAAAATTGTTTCTAAGATAGCACATATGTATATCATCCGATTTCGACAACTTTTTATTTTTTGGACATTTTAAGTTCCGTCCACGCTCCACTGGATACCTACTCTCAGAAAAACAACCTAGAATAAAGGAATTGAACCTGGTTCTCATGACTGATCAGATAGAGACTTTAGCGATTTGGAGAGATTTGACCCCATACTATAAGACTACGGTCCAATAAAGTATTATAATACCCTGTACTGCAAATGGGTTTCTCATCTTAAAAAAAACACAAAAACATATTGAAACGTAAAATCTGCCTTAGCTTTTCCCTTCATAACATTTTTGGAAATATTAAAACAATTTTTTTTTTTCGAAATATGATTTAAATCCAGAAACTTCAGTTCTAAAATTTATATTAACATTTTCCTTACATAGGTGGATGTTTTTATGACTTAGAAACTTAGACTTGGAAAAAAAGTTTTTCCGCTTTTTAGAAATTTTTTTTTCTATCTTATATATCTTTAAAAGAGAATTTAATAGAGTTTATTCTTTAAGGCCTTTTTCCAGATGACGTAAAAACATATTTCGGAACAATCCTTCATATGAATAGAAACACATTTGAAAAGCTCTGAAAGCTCAATGCTTTAGAAAATCTGTCTTATTAATATGAAACATAGTGCTGAACAGGGACCGGTTATAACAGTAACTGGTAACAGGTAAAATATAAATAAACAGTTATATTGCAATTTTTATATAAAAGTTTTGAATTAAGAATTATAAATCGATTTTTATTTTAAAACTCTGGAAATACCAATTATTTTATGATGATTATGATTACCATGATTTTATTTTAGATGATAACAGTTATTGATGACTTTTTTTAAATAAAAGTCATCAATCAAAATTTATTTTTTACGTCATAATGAAAAAACTCATTTGTCAACGAGATGGACGACACCTGACTATTCTTGGTACCATCGCTCAACTACAAAATTCCGCAATAATCGTACGCTAATCTTACAAAAAAATGGGCTTTATCGATTACTCTTGTCGAGCTGATCAAGAATATGTTTACATTTTGGAATTTAATGGCTCTTTCAATGTGATATATGCAAATGACTTTTTTTGCAATGCCTTAAAAAATAAAAGTCTCTGAATAATTTTTATTAAAGCCATATATAACTGTTATCTATGTAAAGAAAATTTATAAAAATCAAAATAATTGTCATGAGCAGAGTAATAAAATAGAAATCACAAAATAATTGGTATTTCCCATTTTAAAATAAAAAACCAAGAATAATTGTTATTTCCCGAGTTTTTATTATAAAACGCAAAATATAACTGGTAAGTAATCACTTGTTTGATAAATTTATACCTGTTACGGCTGTGCTGAAGCATATAAAATTGTTATGCTATCTGGAATGAGGACGTTACGATGGATGAAATAAAGTTTTTCTTATAACTAGTTTTTTACCGATTTAAAATATATATTTGAAATAATCATCAATCCAGAAACCGAAACAATACCGGTATTAGACGTTTCTGGATATAGTTTCGGTTCTTTCGGATCCTATTATAACGGTTAACGGTTTTTGGTTCTCAAAAAAATTGTAATATCGGTTCCGGTTTCGATACCGATACGGTATTATTTCTTGGCTACATGAGATTGTGAGGCTTTTCAGAAAATCAAGTAAGAAAGTCAGTCGAGCTTGACTGTAATCTAGTTTGTACCTGCCAAAGTTTGTATATAACTGAAAATTTTAACCTGAATATGCCCGAATTAATTCTCATAAAATTAACAAAATAAAAAAGAGTTAGCAATATTCATTAGATTGCTTTTAGACTAAAAATGATTCTTTTTAATTAGATCTTCAGACGGTTTTTTTTTAAGTTTCATTTGATACGTTGCAATAAATTATCGAGATTGTAGTTTTCTGGCAATGGATGTTTTAAAAAGGCATTTGTGTGCGTTTTTGCGTGATCATATGGTCACACTATGAGGATTCAGCTTAAGTGTGGGGCCCATACAAACTAAGTAAGTGCTGCCCATCACGGTAGCGGCCGGTGCTGCCCAGCATACTTATTTATTTTGCTTATTACCCGACTATTGTTTACCTAATCGGGAAACGATGTATGGTGGATCGATAAATAATGATAATTGCTATAAATGTCTAGAAGGTCCGGAAAATCTACCTTCAAAATTGTGGAAGATATGAGGTTTTTCTCTCAAAGACCCATTTTCTACCTATAACAGCTATAGGATGTTCAGAACTGTTTGAAAGCATATAATGTTTATCATGGCTGAGTATAAGAACGCCTTCACGGAAAGGAAAACAGTTATTCTCCGACCGATATACAATTTTTTTCAGATTTAATAAACTTACCGATGAAATCCGCTAATGGGCAAACTGACATCTGGCAAAAATTCGGTGAGTGGTGCAAAATATCCACCATATTCAGGCATAGGCAGCGGATGTGGATGGGCATTTGGTGGAGCCTCTGAGGTGCCACCACGTAACTCTACATTCTCATCTTGTCTTAGTTCGGGATCGTTAATTAATATATCTTCGGGTCGTGGTAATATAGAGGGTCCCGAGGCGGCACGAATTTTATCAGCTCCACGTGGCGGACGACTGCCACCGCTGGTGGTGGGCGTTACAGCAGCAGCGGCAGCAGCAGCTGCTGCTTGAGTATAGGCACGTATGCCGCTGTCCGATTTACAGGTGCTATAAAAGAAAGGCAATTAGTTATAGATTTAAAGCTTAATATAAACCTTAGACTTGCCCTATCTTAATGGGATCCTCGCCGCTGTGACGTTTGGTATGTATGGTGCCTTTTTCCACAGCTAAATCTTGCAGCCTGGAATCATTTATGCCGCCCACAGCTTGACCTAAGCCCGAAAATTTAGTTAGTTTTCTTTTTATACTCAAAATAATTCTTAACCCACCATCAGCACTGTGACTGGAGGCCTTACGCATGCTGGTCAAACGATAGAAGGGAGGAGTTTCGGTACGTTCTATCAAACAATTAAGCGTCTCTACAGTTTGCAGCTCGGCCATGAGTTCATCTAGCAAACGATCTGGACAACTGCGTGCCAAATACAAAGCCACTCGCTTGGCCTAGCATAAAAAAGAAAACTTTAGTAATTTATTCCTAAGGAAACACCCATTTTTTAATACTTACATAGGGCAACAGCTCGGTGGGCGCCATGCCGCTCATTATAACCAAATAACGTAAAATAACCTTTAAATTGTTGGGCCAAAACTGACACAATGTGCCCCACAGCTCCTCAATGTCACGCGGATGTGCATCCGAAAACTGCAAACAACAAAAAAGAAAGATTATTAATGGCAAAGCTTGGCAAAGAAAAGTGCATTTACCTTAGCTGTGATATAGAATAGATTATTCAGTATCATTTCCGTTGCCTCTGTGGAACCGGTACCCTCGCGGCGACCTCGCGTGCCCGAATCCGGAAAATACTAAATGCACAAAAACCAAACCACATAGAAGTCAAATGGCAAACAACAATGAAGGGAAAATGCAATTTCATGCCCCGATGCTTACCATGATATAGGAGAGAGGTGTGGCAGGTGGCACACTGGTGGCCACCAGTTCCATATTCTGCAGCCAAGGTAAAAGGCACTGCAGCAGCAGAGCACGCACATCCTCACGAGCGCTTTGAAAGCGATGAGTAATTTCTGGCAATAAAAGAAAAACCTCGACTAAAAAAAAGGGGAAAAATGGAGTGAAATTGTTGAGTTACTAACCCGAAAAAATGGACATGGTAAGCTCAGGACGCAACTGGGCCAGCTGCTTGGATAGAAAACGTTGTGAACGGCAATAGGCGCTGCTTAACAAAACATCCAAAGTGCCCACCTTGTGGTCGTCCTCTGTAAAGATAACAACAAATTAGAGCTTATTAAAAAAAAGTCCTTGATTTAATTAAATTTTTTAAAATTATTTTTATTTCAAAACAATTTTGAAACATTATTTTCTCTTTTAAACCTGATTTTACGCTGTTTTAAACACAAATAAATGTTATAACTCGTATTTAACCTTTAAAAAATTATTTTCAAAAACCCTTTTGTGTGTTGGTACATTTTTAACAATTAAAAAAATACGACTCTGAAACATTCAAAAACTGGTTCAGAGCTATATATACTTAACTCCATCTAACCAACCTACCTACCAGGGAATAAGACCGTAGTCGGAACCGTTAACCTAAATAAACCGTTTAAAGCCAGGTACAGGTATCGAAACCGGAACCAATATTAACATATTGTTTAGAACCGAAAACCGTTAACCGTTATAATAGAAACTGGAACTAATACCGGTACTGTTTCGGTTTGATACTATTTATTACTACGTTTATATGCACAAAATTTACCATGATAAATTCCCTTAAAAGTATGCAATTTTTATTTGATTTCATAATTATCTGTTAGAACCAGTCGTTTATGGAAGGGTCATACTTAATTAATACTGTTCATTCGTTCATATTATCGGAGCAGATATAGTTATACAAAATAAGTTAGCGTAAAGACAAATAGAAAAAGAATAAATGTTCCATTATTATACACAGAAAATAAAAAGATCCATTTGAATGATATGGACATATCCTTTTGATATACATCCTTTTATAACTTTATTTTCATTTCCATCTTTGATATTTTTCAGCTCCATTATAATGTCATTTAACATTTTTAATCTCATGGATCAAAAAATGAATATGGAAATTTTTCACAAATGGATAAGAAATATCAATGGCCTAATTTTTTTCTCCTAGGGCATGCATACTTTAGGTTTCATGATAATGTTATGAGCTATATATATAACTATATGTTTCAACTGATAAAATGGCAATATAAGCACTCAAAAAAAAGTCTAACATTTTTTTTATAAATTCGGCTTTAAAGAATAACCAGTATCAAATTATCTTTTTAAGATATATTAGATATAGAAAACAAATTTCTAAAAAACAGTAAAACTTTTTCTTTTGTAAATATAAACCCTCTAATTAAATGTGAAGGATTTTTAAGACTTGTTAAAAATACTCCCTAAAATATAGAAATTTTAGAAGAAGGACAACAAAATTTTATAAATGAAGTTTCTGGATTTTAATCAAAAGACCTTCTAAAATGTATGTTTTAAGTATTTCGAAAAATGTATTGCAAGGCAGATTTTATCTTTCACTTGGTTTTTGTGTTTTTAGAGCTGGTATTCCCTTTTCAGTGTTTTACCAGCTTGTTAAGCCTTTATTGGACTTTAGTCTTATACGATGTGTTCAAATCTATTTAAATTGCTGAAGATCTCTATTTTTGACGGAGATACGGCAGATTTTATAGCAGATTTTTTTTGAACCATTATTAAGAAATATGTGTCAGCTTTATGACGAGTTTGTCTGAGCGACATAAGAATAAAGAAATCCTCAACTCTAGGTTGGTTTTTTCTAAGTGTAGTAATATCACTGGCAGCGAGGACAGAAGCAATTAGCAAAATTGTTTGTCCAAACATAAAAAAGACTAAAAATGGGAATATTAAAATAAAAACCTTTTTCATGTTGCATATTTTTAGAACACAATTTTTAGTCATCTATTACATCCATTAATATTTTGGATATCTTGAAATAATTTAAATTTTTGAATATAAAAAAATTATACTTGTACCATTACATCGAAATAAAAATCTGAGAAATCGGACCTTAAAAAAAAAATGGGGTTTCCTCAAAAATTTTTTTTTTCGGTTAAACAGGCGAGAAATTGAAAAAGGAAAATGGAGATTTTTTATGTTTTTGTTTCCTACAAAAAAACCCACCCCCCTGCCGATAAATAACCTATTAAAAAAAAAAAAATATTTTGTTTTAATTTCCCAAACAAAAATTTGGTACTTCCCCATGGAATTTTGGTTTTATTGTGAAGAAAAATAATTAAGAAATTTAATTAAATTTTTTTAAAAAAAATTTTTTTTTTTGAAAAAAAATTTTTTTTTTTTATGGTTGATATATTGTTCGTTTTTTTTTTTTTTTTTTTGTGGGTGAGGGGGGGGAATTGTAGTTTTAAAATAATTTTTTTTTTTTTACATTTTCAATTTAATATAATTTATTTATTTTTTTTTGTTTTTTGGGGGGGAAAAAAAAAATTTTTTTTTTTTTTTATTAACACATCTTCAGATAGCCATTTCGCCGTGAAACACGTACGACATTTACTAAAACGTTCGAGGCAAAAAAAAAGGACAACTTCATACCATCTTCTTATTTAAAACCCCCACCCACTTAAAATTAGTTTTATAATTCACGTAAACACACAAAAGCTAACCACAAATGACTTTATCCTCTGCGGGCATTATGTGACCGCTCTTGACTCGAGTAGTGTCCACGGGCAACTACTTATTCGCCTTATGTGTACGGCGACACAAGGTTGTGGCTCTTTCCAATGCCACAAAAAAAAGCTTTTTTACCGGCTTCTTTGGAAGTCAGCCCTTCCCCCTATTCGGTAATGGTTTGTTTTTGTTTTGTTAAGAAAACTGTGTCACCAACAAGAACTTCCAAACAATTGAGCAACAAAGCTATTCTTGATCTGCCTTAATGGTCGCATTGTCTAACCAGCCAATCCTTGAACACTTGTTGCTGTTTCCACTGACTAGCCCTGACCTTGTCATCTGTTGATTTTATGAATGAAATGGCGATGTGTTGGCATTGCGCCGACTCCAGTCAGAGAAAGCTTTTTGGTGTTGCATTTTTGGCGCCTTCCAGTGGCGCGGCGAAAATATCCTTAAAAATTGTTTATAAAGCCAACTCGTCCATTGTCTTGGCTTAGTTGCGCGCTTATTGTCCTGCTGCTGGTTAGTGCTCGAACTGCCGGCAAAGAGGACCAAGCGGAATCACGAGTCAGTGAAGTGATCGTATTTAAATAATTCCAACAAACAACCAAACGTGTAGAGTTCAATTAAAAACTTTTTGACCCTTGACAAATATGATAAAAAAAAAACTTTTTCAAAAGTAGAAAAAATAATTAAAATTTGGAAAACTAACTTGAAAGTTGTCGCTTTATTTAAATGTGTGCATGGACTAATTTATACTGGGAAAAACTAGAGAATTAATTTCAAATTAGATTGAGTTGGGTTTTTTGTCTGGTCCTATTTAGGCGTTCTGTGATTTTTGCATTCTCTTTTTCCAACACAAAGATTGAACTGGTTAACCAACCATGTGTTAAAAATATATTAATTTAGTCAAAAAACAATTTTAAGAAAATCTATTGCATGGCGATCTGATAACACTAGATTACAAAATTTAAAAAATAACCTATTGAGAAGCCATTATATTTTTTTGATGAATTTTCGAATGCTGAACTCGAAAATCATGTTCAAAACTTTTTTTATGGATACGTTTTTGAGATCGATTTTTTCTTTTAAGTTTTTCGGTAGGTATACAGGAAAAAAATTCAAATATCAACTTTTTCATATAATTTTGATGATAAACAAGTAAGAAAGTCGGTCAAGCCCGACTGTAATATACTCTGTACCTTTTCGTATATAACTGATAACTTTAAAGTGTGGGGTCACAAAAACTGTGCAAGTGCTGGCCATCACGATTACGGGCAGTGCTGCCCAGCGTAATTATTTGATTTACTTATAACTCGAATATCGTACATCTGATCTGGAAACGGTGTATGGTGAATCGATAAGAAATGTTGATAAAAATATATGCATAAAAGGTTCAAACTATCTTTCTTTAAAATTGTGGAAGATATGACATTTTTTTCAAATTGTGGGGGTGGCAACCCTACTATCGTTCATCTGATCGGAAAACGATGTATGGGGGCTCGATAAGAAATGATGAGTAGAATATATGTCTAGAAGGTTCGAACAACCTAACCTAACTGTTAAGGTTTTGGTTCGAACATTGGTTCGTCCCAAGATTTACTAAATTTTGATTGAAAGCTATTAATATTTTAAAAGTATACAAAAAAATACTCAAAAATTCTGGATTTTTGTTTATTTAAACATACGAGTAAGTTTATTTTCAAATTAAATTTATCAAAATAACTTCTTCGAGTAATTTTTTGGTATATTATTCTTATTTGATCAAGAAAAAACTTAACTCAGTTAAGCGACTTTTGCTGAACCGAACCGAAAGTTTTGGTTCCAAAAAAGTTCAACTATTTTTTTCACAAGATGTTCGGTTCAAGGTTCGGTTTAAGGTTCGGTTCACAGTAAACAAAGAGTTAAAATTCCGGGTTCGAACCGATTCGGTTCGAAACCGGTTTGCTGGCCTGGATCAGGTACTCTTGTTCTCTCCGTTCGATTACTCACTACCCAGAGACTGTTGACTCCATTGTTTTTTCTTGTTCAGTGACTTTTTGCTGTTTCTAAATATGTGGCAACTTTGTTTGGCAGTACTAATCCTTGTTTTTATTTAGAATGTCTTTGATTAGAAAGTACATCGATATCTGGAACTATTTCACAAAGGTTGTTAACCAAAAGGCGAAATGTTAATATTGCAGCGGAACCTAATCACTGCAAACTTCTTAATAATTGCGATACCATCATATCACACTCCCCAAGGATAGAAAATTTGTGCCTGTTAAGTTATAACAAGATAATTAAAAAGTGTACTTCAGAAGTTTAATATTTTTTATCATATTTTCACTTTATTTTTTTATCATTTTCTTTGCAAAACTGAAAAAGTGCTTAAATTATTCAATAGTTTTTCATACAACCAGCATTTGGTCGATTTAATTCTATTTTTGCGACACTAAATTAACATATCAATGCATTTAAATTGCGAATAATAGTTTTTCCCAGAAATATAAATTATTTACCAGCACATCCAAATTAAAGCAATGTTCAACTTTTCAAAATGTTTGTGCAAAATCCATTTAATATTGTTTTAGTTAATCCAATTGAAAGGAAACTGTGACAACCATTGTAAATTGCAATCTACGGGGACACTTTAAATGAAGTCAAATCTCAACCAGCCAGAGGGATAAATAATGGCCACAACAATGAGGAATGTGGCAGCAACAGCAGCAGCAGCAACAATATACAACAACATATCATCGGCACCCACCACTACTTCGGTCACCACCTTAAGCGATGCCTCCTCCTTCATAAGCAATTCGACAAATATTTCTGGATATTACAATACCAGCTATTACAATCCGGATTATATTTCTAGCGAGGATGAGGAAATGCTACGCATTGCATTTCTTATTGGCGATTTTGTGAATCAATATTATGTACCCATATTGTGCTGCACCGGCAGCATTGGCAACATACTCTCCGTGTTTGTCTTCTTCAAGACCAAGTTGCGTAAATTGTCATCGAGTTTCTATTTGGCCGCCCTGGCTGTCAGCGATACCTGCTTTCTGGCCGGACTCTTTGCCCAGTGGCTCAACTTCCTCAATGTAAACATCTACAATATGAACTATTTCTGTCAGTTCTTCACATTCTTCAGCTATTTGGCCAGCTTCTGTTCGGTTTGGTTTGTGGTGGCCTTCACTGTGGAGCGTTTCATAGCCGTGATTTATCCGCTAAAACGTCAGACCATGTGCACGGTGCGAAGGGCCAAAATTGTGTTGGCCGGATTGACCATTGTGGGATTTTTGCATTGTTTGCCCTACATGCTGATTGCCAAGCCAGTGTTTGTTCCCAAATTGAATTCCACCATTTGTGATCTGAATACGGAGTACAAGGTGAGTGTGAGAGCGCATAGGAATGCCACATGTTTGATGTGTGCGCGGTAGGAATGTTAGCCATCATTAAATTGTAATATACATATTTATAAACATCAAAAACATATTTTTAATAATAAAATAAATTTAACTTGGGGATTGCCTTTGGCATCGAGACACCAAATAAAAGAAACCTCAGTCAGACGACAACAAAAGGTAACTGAAATGTCAACAACTTATTTGTATTTTTTGTTCAAATTTCTTTGATTATTGTGAGGATTCTTTTACAAATGCTCATAAATGTGCATTCACATTCTTGTTTAATATTTGGTGAATACATTTAAAGCTGCAAAAAGTGAAATTTCTTCATAATTTAATGAAATCGTAATTTAATATGTGAATATATATTAAGCTTAAACTGTACATTTTTATAACTTGTGAGTGAATCCGGCGAGCCAAGGGCTGCACAATCGCTGCCCAGAGGGTCAGACCGAGCTTCTCTCATTCTCTTGGCTTGTGTGTTTTTTAATTTCAAGAATCCAAATCTTTTTCTTTTATCAGTTGTGTTAAAGATTTGCTTATTTTTGTTCAACTTTTTATTATATGTTTCGGAACTCGCGGTCAATCGAAAAAAAAATAATTTCGAAATTTTCGGGCACTTTTTTATCCCCTTGACAAGCAGTCAAAAACAATTCAGAATTATTTATACACATTGTGACTGTCCCAACGACCTTTTAATATTCAAACAAACAAAGTTTTAGCCGTCTAACTAAAGAAACTGTACACACACAATACCACAAAGAAGGCTGGATGAATATACAACTATTTCAAAAGGTTTCAACCTCCTTTTTCAGTTGTGTTTGCCCAACAAACTGCGGATCAGCAACTGCCTTTTCATGATGGGCATGCCATAACTGGTTGGGGAGTCCAAGTGCAAAAGTGTAAAATCCTTTACAAGCTAAGAAATCGGCTACAGTCCGCTAAGTGTATGTGTGTGTATCCCATGGTCTTCTTGTGCTAACACAGAGACCAATAAGTATATCTGAATAAATACAAACAAACGGAGTTTGAAACTATTTAGCTTTAGTTTTTGAACAACTACACCGTGCCTAGTGTTTTAAGTACACATTGTGTGCGTTTGTTCCAACGACCTTAACAAATATTCTATTTTCTATGATTTATTCTCCGTCAGTCTTAATACTTTGGAAGGAAGTCTTAAAATAAGTTAAAGCTAAACATTAGTCGGAAACGCCCCGAAAGTATGACTATATCTTAAAGCTTCTATAGGACCGTTCGGACAGAAAACTGATCTTAGTGAGAAAAACTTCTAAATACTACTGCAAAATTTGGTCAAACTCGGATAACTATATCCTGCCCTAGAACCAATCGGTTGAAAAATTTGTCTTTGTAAGAAAAGCTTATTATACAAACAAATTTATATAAAATAGCTTCGTAAAAAATTAAGCTACGTTAATCATATTTCGGATATTTTGGATAGATTTGAAATCGTACTTTAAGACTACGTTTCTATATTGCCCTAAATACGGCCGTAAAATACTTTTTGGACTGATCAAAAAGGTACAACAGCCCTAAAAAAAGCTCTAATACTATCACTAAGGTATGCGGATTGAAAAACGAACAACTGGAGTAAGAATAGTAGAAAATACAGTCCATGTCTAAGTAGCTTCCATTTTAAAAATGTTTTTATTTGTAATTTTTCAAAAAAATAATATGACCATAGCGATCGGTCTTCCTTATATTTTGGGAAACCTTGCGCTTATGCGGCTTGTATTGCTCTTCGCAAGCTCCCTTTTAATTTTTATGATCAAGGAATTAATGTATTTGGGCTTATACCAATTGCCGTAAATTTCTTTTCAAATTGGCCCAAAATTTTTCGATTGGCCTTAATTGGGGCACAGTGTAACTCATAATACAAACTTTTGATGACAGTGAAGAAAACAAGTTTTTAGAAAGTGCTCTTAGGCGATTTTTAATTGTTTCTCTATGCTGTACAAAAACAGTAGGAACGTTTTTTTTCAACATATTATTACTTTCATGTCTAAAATATATTTTTTTACAGTTTTTTACAGAGCAAAACTTAAAATTTGGGGACAAAATTCGATTTAAATTAGGAAATTATATTCGTAACATTTAAATCACACTTTTCTGAGATTTAAATATTTTAGAAATGATTTTTTTTAAGACTTAGAAATCCATTTTATGTTCTACTTAAAAAAAAAAATATTTTTCCGACTGTATCACATACTTTAATACGTATGTACATCTATAAATATATTGATATCTTACCACTTGATACATATCGGTGGCTAATGAATGCTGCTACCAAAATGTAACGTAATAGCTTTTTTTCTGTCGGTTAATTTCTTTGTTTTAATTTTGATTACTCATGCAACGGAATTGCGTCCAGATTTTAAAAAAATTTATATGATGTTAAAAAAAAGGCTATCTAAGTTTATTTATGTAGCATCATTCATCAGCCACCCTATAGATCTTAAGAAAATAAATTTGGCAGCATTTTTAAACAATTTTATTGCTTTATATAAAAGTTCAGGAACTTTTAGGAACTGCATGGAACTTAGCTAATACTGGGTATATTACAGAAGGGCTTGTCCCAATTTTTACTTCATCTCCTTTGCATCATACACCTTGAATTGATGTGGAATGGAATTCTTGGTTGATCTTTTATCGTGTTGAATTAAAACTTTAATCAGCAAACTGCATTGTGTAAATTCAAGTATAGAGTTATATAGAAACTTCAAAAAGACATCGAAGATAACTTCTTGAAGCTAACTGCATTGTGTAAACAGGGACTATGTCTGTGTATCAAACCTTTTTACTGTAAGCCAGCTATTTAAGATTTTCTTTGAGCGTAAAGAAAACCCTTGTTTGTTAAACTTTTAATTAGCTTCTGTACACCAATTCAAAAAAAAAATACCGTCTTCATCTTTGGCTTTTCATGGCAATGACAAACTTGTCATCAACTGATGAGGGTCATTAAAGGACTCAGTGGGTAGACCTAAATTTAGTACGAGTATATGTTAAGATACTCATCCAATTAACCACAAATAATGCAAATGGGACAAAATGTTGTATCTTTTTTTTTGGGGGCAATTAATCAATCCCACACTGAGTCAATGAGTGGGGCTAAGTGAGTTAAGCACAAATTGACAATTTATTAGTCGACCGACGACAACAACACAAAAATTAGTAAAAGAATGTGGCACACAAAAGTAACTACTCATAAACCAAGGCAAGCCTTTGGGTGTGACTTTCCTTTTTTCAATTCACGCCTGATAAATCTCAAATTTCATTTTGTTGTGCAAACAGTTTTTTGGGACTGGAAATTTGATGCTAATTTCTTTGTGTCAAGCAAATCAAACAAGTTGCACGAGAAAGGAAATGAAATTTCCTTTGCCTATTAGCCAAATTGGCCACAGTGAAGCGTAAAATGTCGCGCCTACACAATGATGGATGGGCAGTAGATTGAGCGAGCGAGAACTCTGTACACACACATTCGGGAAATTCAAATTCAATCAGCAGCGAAAATAAAAGACCATGTTTTCCCTGTCACTGATGCATGAGTGATGTGGCAATTGTTTACTTGTCCTCTACCAGTCAATAGATGTCATTTTTGGCAAACTTATGCAAAGTCCGTTCAAAGAAGGAGACCTTATTGGCAATATTGCTAGAAACCGCCAACACTTTATGTGAGGCCATAAATTGTAAAAAACCCACGAACCCTCAAGATACAACAAGACATTTTGTGCACTTGGTTGGGAGGTTTTGCCCCGCATATTGAAAGAAACAAATCATTGTTTAATGGGCTTTTGTTCAAAAGAGGAAAAACCAAGAGCAGCACATGGAGCAGATGTTGAAAGAAAGAATTGAATGAAAAGTTATGTGCAATTTGTTCAAACAATAAGATATCTAATGGCATGTAATGCATATTCAACTTTTAGAGTGATCAGGTTTGACCATAATTTTTTTGACATTTTCATTCTAGGAAGTTGGTATATCCAAAACGAGTTATTGAAGGCTTTAATAGCATTTTCAGGCTTTCGCCTTCTTAACAATGTAATATTGAATTTATGTTGGGCCCCTTTTTTGTCGAAGAAGATTAAGGAATCTTTACGAAATACCAACTTACGCAAAACAGTGACCAAACATGGTAGTAATTTTATTAATGCATCCTTGTCTTGATATCCCATATTAAAAAATATAATGATTAATTGTACGAAAGTGTTTGACCGAGTTTAAGCTAGGTACTCAGACACCAATAACATTCTTGCTGCTTATCTAATTATATGGCTCTTAGAATGCGCTCTGAGAATATTTTAAGATGCCGAAAATGCGCTCTGAGAATGTGCATGGGGCTGCCAGATCGTTTTTCAAAAACAGCTGATTAATTCGCGCAGGGGGGGTCTTCGAATTATGAAACATGTTTGATAATTCGAAGAGGTACCTGCGAGAATCGAGCACTTAATTTAAACAAATTTATTCAAAGAAGACGAAAAGGCAAAATAGAAATATTTTGGAGAACTTTGCGGTGCCCAAAGCGGTCAAGATAAATCCTATTTATCTGACTCGCTGGCTTCACTTTATCCTCCTTCAGCGCTACAGAAAACTACCATGGCAATTCCCATGACCTCTGCATTTTACATAAAGCCTCCCATTTTCAATTATAAAAACATTTATTTAACTCTTTTTTTTTTTCTCTGACATAATCAGAGTGACCATTCGGATTTTGCTGTCGTTCTTCGAATTATGAATCAATTCTCTCTGCAAGAATGTTTTTCGTGTCTGAGTACCTAGATTTAACGTTTGACACAAATCTTGCCAAATGATAAACTTACTAATGGAAATGTCAATTCGAACATGGTCACACTAAAAGATAAAATCTTTGAATCTTTGAATGGACCGGTTTCCAATCTTATATTCTTCATACAAAATTCTAAGATCGTTTAAGCAAATACTTTTAAACTTAGAAGAAGGGTAGGGAAAGGTGTGATTTCTGGATTAGGGAAATTTTTACCGTGTATTTTTAATTTTACATGTGTGTGAATCTTAACGCATTCGACCACTGCGCTCTCGTAAGGTATCGCGCGAAATTACTGAACCCAGTCGTATGTTAAATTCTTAAAGTATTAAGGGCCTGGTGGCGTACGTGGCAAGACCGTTGCCTAGAATACCAATGACAGAGGTTCGAGTCCTCTACCAAGCAGGGTTTTTTTTTTCCTTTTTTTGTGTTTATTTCCTACATATATATGGTCCCTTAATCGATTTTAACCAGGGTGTCAAAACGGAACCCGAACCGGAACCGTATACCGAAAAGATCCGATTGAAACTCAGAACCGGAACCGTTATTATTTATTTTTTGGGAACCGGTAATTTGGAACCTTTATTTTCGGAACCGAAATGACCGAAAAGAACCGAAACATTGTACCGAAGGACCACTTTCAATATTGTTATCCTTCAGCAAAAATATGGATATGATATTTAAAAAGCATTTCTGTAGATAATGCAAGGATCCAGTACTTAACAATTATTTTGTTCCGGTTAAAATATTGTGAAAATTATATTAGTTGATTATATAAGTGAATTAAGACATTTTTTGAACCGAACCTGTTTCCAAAAAGAGGGTAGTCCGGTTCGGGTTCAGGAACAGAAAGTTATTAAATTAGAATGTTCGATTATAAACCGTCTGAAGCCTTTGTTAGGTTAGGTTCAGGTTTTGCATGCTTTTTGATTCCTAACTCTCAAGAATTTTGGTCTTTTCCCAAGTAAAAATTCAGTAAAGATTGCATCTGATAGCAATTGCAAATAACCAAAAATCATAGTCCTTTAAATAGCTATACAGATTAACTGCTGTATTTTGATGTGGACTTCCTTGTACTTGTTTCCAATCAGAAAATATTTAAAGCATAACTTACGCGATTTAAACCAGTTTCTATTTTAAAAAATAAATATGTAACTTCAGCTGGAAAAGCTTACCTGTAATAAAAGAAGAAGAAAATTTAACATAAGTAATCATTAATTTTTAGAAATTATATTATGAATGGTATTCAATTGAATGGTATATCGATATGCCTGAATCTCCCTATTTTATTTGTAAATCGAATAGAACTAATCAATTAGTTCTTCAAGTGCCTTCAATGTAAATTCCTTTTGCTGACAAACAGCTGGACAATTTATAAGTTTAATAAAAAGCCAGTTCATTTGCATTCTTTGACTTTTGTAAATCCTAAACAGCAGGAGCAGCAGCAGCAGCTGCAATATATAATTGAAATTGGCAGGGCAAATGCGGCTGGTAGCTGGAACTGCAGGCTGCACAGGAAATGCCAAGACAGTTTATTAAAGACTTATAACTTGCAAAATTGCAAACGTCTTTCACACTCACATTTACATCCAACATATGTAAATAGTATACCAAGAGAGAGAGGGAGAGAATTTTTCAATTTCCCCTTGCAATTTCAAGTACAACTAAATTTATTTGCAAAACAATAAAATATTCATAGACTGCCTTAAGTCTGATGAGAATTGGAGAGCAACATGAACTACACAATAAATGGAAAATTTACGAGCTGTTGAGCTTTGATCCACTCGACACACACACACAAAAATGAAACAAGACAAATAAATGAAACGAGAAACCCAAATAAAGTTAATGGTTTGGCGTGGCTTTCACTTTTATGACGGGCCATTAAAGGATTTTTTTGGGTCCCAAGGTGTTTAGTGATAAGAAGAAGACAAGCCTGACCACTACAGTAAATTAAAAATAAATAATATAAAAAAAAATTTAATGCTCAATAAAAATAACAACTTGCCAAGGACCATTGAAGAGAAACGCCCAACCAGGAACTGGCCCAAAATGAAGTGCGACACAGTTAACTTTTAAATTGAATCAAATTAACAGCAATCATCGATTTCTCTTTTGCACACTTAAAGCATTTTAACGAGGTCAACAAGAAATTGCAAAGAAAAAAAAATAATTATAAATTCGGAATTCGCAGCAAATTATGCTAATAAAGTACAAAAATGTTTTAAAGCAAACAAAATTCCATTAGAAGCTCATCAGGGAACATTATAACAGGCGACAGCGAATTAAGGCCATAATTAATGTTAATTAACTCATTTATCTAATTGTAATTAAGCCAAATGCGATTCCTTTTCTTTTTTTGCATTAATAGCAGCAGCTCCTTAAAGTCTCATTCACATTATGTAAGCAGCCATGAAAATATTTAACCAGCAAAAGAATTTTCAACGAAATGTGCAAGCAGGCAGATGATGATGATGATGCTTTGGCCCCAGCTAAAACTAAATGCGCACAATCTGAAGAAATAGTTTGACGAAGAATGAGGAGGACGCTAAGGATTAGGCATTGGAAAGTTCAAACAAAAATGTATGCTTGCTCATGCCGAAAAGTAGACCATAGTTGAGCAAAAGAGCAAAACGCTTAAACTAATCGAAACCAAACAAGTATGAACGATTTAAGTGGAATAGTATATGCAAGTTCAAGTCGAGTGGCTAATAAATCGCTTAAAATACAATTTTCTTTAGAGCAAATGTATTAAAGATGAATTAGTGTTAATATCAAAAATATAAACTGAAGGCACATTTAAACATTTTTAATGTTAGTTATATAAAATGATATTGATATTAAAATATACGGGTGTGTCCCGGAAATCTCTAGAGATTGTCGTATGAAACTGCTCGACTTTATATAGGAAGTGACACAAATATGTACGGTACGGTAATATAGTAATTATAAATCCATTTTGTGACATCCAAGAAAGAGACATCTGAGAAAGCACTTTCATTCAAGTCCCTAGGAAATCCCGTCCCGAGCCCATCTCTAGTTTAGACTGGCAAATTTTAAAAGTATTTTAGTCAGGGATTTAAACCGAAACACGAACCGGAACCATATACCGGAATGAAGCGATTAAAACGTAGAACTGGAAACAATATTTTGCATGTTTCGAGAACCGATATAAAAGAATTTTGTCAAGTATTTAGGTTTAAAGGATTCAATTTAATTTAAATGATCGACTCGGTCAGACAGACGGACTTGATTATATCGACTCGGCTGCTAATACCGATCAAGAATATATACACTAGAGTTGGGCGTGTTTCGTTTTTTCTTCGAGCACGTGCCTGTCAATTAAAAGGCCTTAAACACGAACACACTCGAACACGACTTAACACGAATAAACACAATCCAAGTCGATACTACTTGAATCGACAATATATAATATACCAAGTCGATCAGCTAGATAAAATATACTGAAAAAAATATCTACGTTTTTCCTTTGTCGTCTGTTGGTCAGACTTATAAACAGTCGACTCATTAAAAGAAAAAACAAAACTCAATAACGCAAAAAAAAAATTATTCTTTCATTACACTAGGTGCTCAACACCAGCTAAATCGATTCCATAAAAATGCTTTCGGAAATTTCAGAAAATTCTCTACGCTGGTCCAGTTTTCAGATAAACTAAATTTGAGCGCTCATACCCATTGAAATGCTCATGGGGTTGCCACCTTGTGCGACTAAAACAACTGATTGAACAACGATGAGTATGAGCAGATTATTTGTTTGTATTTATTCCGACGGTACCCAAAAAAATTGATATGAAATGGCGTCATTTCCTATTTTTCATATCAATTTCCTCCGATATGACAAGATTAACTGATATGATAAAAATATCAAAACGATATTTTCTATAAAAAAAAAAAAATTACTTGTCGTGGGATCGAACCGGACCTTGCGTGACGTCTCAACGCAGTCAGCCAAGCACACTTTATAAGAAGACGTCTAAACTATTATTAAGTATGAAAAAATTATATTTTTAAAAGATCATTTTAACCGCAAAGTTAATTGTTGATTTGTTTTTTTTTGTACCATCGGAACTTCAGCAACAATGTCAGACCCAAAATATGGTCGATTGGAAAAATTAGAAAACATGAAGCTGAATTCGCATTGCCCACGAGTTGTGCTTTCTGCATTTCATCTTAATAAACAAATCATTTATAACTACTAAATAAAACTCTCAACAATGTGCTAAAGGGTCATACTGAAATTTTAGCTCACCCCGACCATAAGATGTAGCACAGTTTCGCTTAGCGGAATTTAGCTGTTCTGAGTACTAAGCTTTAAACGGGATAACAACAATTGCAAGACGGAGTCCTCGTATTAGGCTACAACTTAAACGTGCATCTAGCAGTTTCCCATAGTCTCTTGAACAAACGACTTTAAACACTTTACCAGACCGAACCTTCTTTAAAATTTCAGGCGTTTTGCAGCTTTGATGAAAACATATGTTTATGTACAACAAATGCTTTAGAAGGGAAAATATGTATAAATATAAACATACATTTACATATGTAAGCGCGATAAATAATTGTTTATTGTTTACATATGCCATTCGTGTTAGAGTCGTGTCGTGTTAGAAATATACGACACGTGCCCATCTCTAATATATACTTTATAGGGTCGGATATGCTTCCTGAAGGCGGTTACATACATTTGCACAAACTCATTACACTTTGTGTACCTTCAGTAAAGCGTATAAAAACGCCAAGATAAATTCAATCTTTCTATTCTAAGATTAGGCCTGTCATGTGCTTAAAAATTCAAGCTCGTTTTTAAGGCTATCGTGCACAATTCAAGCCTTTTATGCTTAAATGCCTTTCGAACTCAAATCATGGCAAATGTTCTCACTTCAATACTTTATAAATATATATATAAATAAGGAGGCAGAGAGCGACGAACCGAATTCAAAAAGATATAAGTAGCATCTCAGAAGGTATAGCAATAAACGTGTGCGATGGAGCAGCGCTTTGAGATGCGATTCAATTCCAGACAAGATTAACCAAAGTTGACAATACAAGTTATTATATTTCTTTGTATTTTATAAGACTCACATGAACCAAAACTTAAAGTGTATAGTCTGAAATGCCTAATGGAATATCCAGTCCAAGTGGATATTCCCCATTCGCAGTCCATCGAGATGTGCCCTATTAGAACCCAACAACTTGGACTACTGCCTCTGCCTCACCGTCCCGTAGATTTTAGTTTCAAAATGTAGATCCTAGAAGAGTTTTTTTTTCCAATCTCGAACATGGAACACAGAAAGTAACGTTTACATTGCGGCTCTAATTGGAACATTAGACTTATTAATCTCTCGAATTTTTAAGTTACTAAAAAGTACTTTTCCCCCATAGTACACAAGAACAGACCAACAAGTGCCTTATTGTGGCCTTAGCAACTGGAAAGCAGCAATCGTGTTGTCCTCTAGCCGGATTATCATTTATAATTAGCTTAAAGCTTAAAACTATTTTTGTGCCTTGCGAACTCGTTGGACTTAAGTGTACAGGATGCTCAACGAATTTAAGGTTTACCTGTTTGCCATATTTTATTTTTTTTCTGTTGAAGTTTGAGTTCCACATTTTTGTGCATTGACTGCAATTTTTGTTTTTTAAGCTCACAAAAGCTTAAATTTGGAAAATAAAAATTCCTCAGAAATAAAGGATTATGTATTCGTACTTTCGTTATTTTCCGCGGAAAAAAAAACTACACCTCAACCACCCACTTCACTGCAACACTTTTTTTCTGTTGCTTAATTTAATTAATTTCAATCCCGTTTGATGCATTTTCCATTGCGTAGATATGATTTCATTCCAAATGATAAAAAAAAGGCCGCCCAAGGCAATTAGATTAAGTTTGTGCCAGATGGATGCGCGTATATCGCTTTGAAAGCAATTAAATTAGCACCCCCGCCCCCACATTCGAAACGGAAAAATATAACAAAAATAATCTATTTACAGGAACAACTGGCCCTGTTCAACTATTGGGATTCAATAGTGGTCTATGCGGTGCCCTTTACCACCATTGCAGTGCTGAACACCTGTACGGGTTGTACGGTGTGGAAATTTGCCACAGTTCGACGTACATTGACCATGCACAAGATGTGAGTAAATAAAACATTCAACTTAATAGCTCAACAGTCTAGTGACGAAAGCATATACAAAACTCAAATTGATCATAATAAATTTTTGAAACAAACAATATTGAACTATTTTTTAAGTCTATAAATATTAATGAATCTGTTTTAATAAAGGATAATCCATTTGAAGGTATATTTTTGCTGACTGTGCAGTACCCAAAAAAAAAAAAAAAATAATAATAATTGGCAACACTGCGTTTGAGTGATTCAAAGAAACTTGAGGGCCTCCTCGCGCCAGTTTTAACACAATATTTTGTAACTTCTGTTGTATACGGTTTTTAGATAGGTGTTATAGTTGTCATACTCGGCAGGACCGCTCTAAGGTACACTGACAAACAATGGCCATGTTCAGCAGAATAACTTGCTCCCTGATCAGTGAAATATTTCTTGGCTAAGTTCATTACCTACTTTTCCTTCTTGTGTCTAATACAATATTTGCATGAAGCTTTTTAAAATGTCAATTTTAAAGTATGCTAAACAATAAGAGCAGTTTTATTAAGCTGATCAGTGATCAAGTGTCTCTGCTGAACGCGCCCAATATCTTGAGAATAGGAATTGTGTTAGATATGCCAAATTTATAGAACATCCAGGTCTTTAGGGCCATTTTAGTTTTATCAAAATCATTTAGGCCTTTTTGAATTTCTATTAAAAATGGTAAAAAAAAAAATTTATTTTACCTGTAGTTTTTTTTGATAAAAAATAATGAAGGCAAGGCTTCCGTCATATTGATGGTTCCAAACAATTTGGACTAGCTTGACCATTATTTTTAATAATCTCCCCAAAAGAAGCTAGGATATGAAGTCTTAGGGGAATTAAATTGCATTTTTTCGACATCGGAAAGCAGAGTTCTCCTTAGCATGTTATTTTATTCCACAGAAAAATGGCAATTTTGATTATTAAATTAACTGAAACAACCAAAATCATTGCCTGCCAAACACAGCATGAGAAATCAAACTGTGCGGCTATATTTATGCACCAAATATAAAGCGAAAATTAAATCTTAACGTAAACAGCTTTGAGTGGCGGTTTCACCAGTAATTATTACACCCTGACAAATTATAAAATGCAAAAATTGTTCACCACATTCAGTTTTTTAAATAATCTTATTTCATGTTTGGAACCGCCAATGCATTAAAAAACGACAAGGCAAAGCTAACTTTGACTGTGCCGAAGTTTCAATACACCAAGTTCACTTCAGTTGATTTATTTTGTGGAATATAAATAGATAGATATATAGATAACAGATATTCATAAACTCAAAATCATTGAGAATCAAAATTTGGTCTGAAAAAATTTTTTCTTAGCAAAAAAACACAATTTTCGACCGATCGTTTCTATTGCAGCTATATGCTATAGTCATCTGATTTTCATAAATCCTTCCAAAATTGTGTGGAAGCATATAAAACTAATATACACCAAGATTGGTAACGCTACGATGAAAAATAAAAAAGTTTTTCTTACTAGAGCTAGTTTTTTTACGGACCTTTTCTATGGCAGCTATATGCCATAGTCATCCGATTTCGATAAATTTTTTAGGAATTATGTGAAAGCATATAAAACTAATATATACCAAGATTGGTAACGCTACGATGAAAAACAAAAAAGTTTTGCTCACTAGAACTAGTTTTTTGATCCACCGTTTATATGGCAGCTATATGCTATAGTCATCCGATTTTAATAAATTTTGTACGAATTGTGTGGAAGCATATAAAACTAACATATACCACGATTAGTGACTTTACGATGGAAAACAAAAAAGTTTTTCTCACTAGAACTAGTTTTTTGCTCCACCGTTTATATGGCAGCTATATGCTATAGTCATTCGATTTTAATAAATTTTTCCAGAATTGTGTGAAAGCATATAAAACTAATATATAGCACGATTGGTGGCGCTACGATGGAAAACAAAAAAGTTTTTCTCACTAGAACTAGTTTTTGGACCGATCGTTTCTATGGCAGCTATATGATATAGTCATCCGATCCGGCCGATTCCGACAAATGTGCAGCCCATGTGTATTTAAAGACTTTTTGCAAAGTTTGGTCAAGATAGCTTTTAAACTGAGGGAGGATATAGCATAGAAATAGACGTATTACGTATACGACTCGTTTCATCAAAATCTCTCTATCATTTTAAAAGCTCTTAAATTTAATATATTGTTAGCGTAACTAATAAATATGGAGCAGTTAAACAAGCAGCGAATGCTGATTCCTAATCCTAAACTTATAAATGTAAGCAAGGGCAACACTACGTATGAGTGATAAACTGAGTATCCATCTGCGAGACTTTGCAGTTTTTCTAAAGTTCGAATCAATTAGTTTATGTTTCAAGCATTCTCTGAACTATTCTGGTTTCCCTGACGTATACTTAACAAAACAAAAAAAACGTAGCCTATTTTTAAGAGAGCATTTTTTAAAACAATTTTTATTGCCTACATTTCAGCGCGTGCCTTCAATAGGCAAGTATTCCAGTACGTTTTCACCTAATTATTCTTCTACGAGTTTTCATCATTTTTCCTTTGGCCACAGTTAATTAATATACACTTTGCAAGTGTATAAAAATCGCTTTTAAGTTGGAAGTGATAACACTTTTCGAGTTGCTTTCGTCACTAGCATAAACTGCCGTCCACAGTGACAATATTGTCTGCCTATTGTGACTTAAAACAAATTATAAAGAAAATATCGAATTTCAATGGAAAATATTGTGAAAAACAAAGCCATTCCCATATAATTTGCATGTTTTTTAATTGGCAACTACGACAATTGTAATTTTGTGAATTATATTTAAGACTCTTTAAAATTCTCTTCCCCTCCCTTTGTCAGGAAACCACAAACTACAAGTATGCCCTCAAATTCCAACAATACAATGGCTTCATATCGCAATTCAGCTTCGTTGAAGCGACAAAAATCATCTTGCCCTCATCCAACTGGACAGCACAATACAGTTTCCAGGCAGTCGGGTGAGCAGCAGCCGTCAGAGCAAGACCAGCAGCAACAACAACAAGAACAACAACAACATATAAACAATTGTCAACACCAGTGTGAGATGATAACACAGAAACCAGGTGAGAGAAATGAACAAATATAATTTCACGGAGCTGGCAAACGTTTCAAATTACTTCCCTAACAGATGGGCTAACAAAACTTTGGCAAACTTTTGTTCACTTTTCTTTCAAGCCATTTAAGTTGGCTGCTTGTACAAATCTCAACAATTAGCTGCATCTTTTGCGTGAAACTTCTAACATGTGACATATAAAATGACAGACTCAAGTTGACACAGTTGACAGAGAAATCGTTTCTTCTGCTGAATTATTAAAAACTAATTAGTGTGACTAAACTTTCTGCTTATCTTTTTTGTTTGTATTTACAGGACGTCGCAAGGTACAAAACTCATCACAGCTTAAGGTTACCAAAATGCTGCTGATTGTATCCACGGTATTTGTATGCCTCAATTTGCCAAGTTGCTTGCTACGCATTGAAACCTATTGGGAGGTAAGTGGTCAATTGGGTAGACAAATAAACAAGAGTTTAAGAGGATTGAACTTGACAAAATGGATATTGATAGAAAAAAAAAAAAGAAAAAAGGTTAAGGGTTTGTCAAATAACTAGGCAGCTTTTTTCATAGCATACTTTTTTGGGCAATTTTATATAATTCGAAAACTTAACTGAACTGTGGTAAAAGTTCACTTTACAAAATGGGAAATATTTAAATTTTTGAGGCAATAATTTATAACTTTAAAAGTAAGTAAATTTTTGTGTCTTGTTTTTTTTGCTTTAGGTTAGACATACCATTGGGCTAGATTTGACAAAAAATGGACGTGGCAGCACTTGGCCATGGAATTTTTTCTTAATTTGCAAAAACCCACAAGAATATTGTTTTGCAGGCCACCTTTCAATTTTGCATCAAAAACAACGACGATTGATAGTCTAAATACTTGTTCTCTTCATAAATATAGCATACTTAAAAGGGCTACTCTTTTTGAGACAAGTAATAGAATGTTACTTAAAAGATGCTGCAAGGTCAGCTTGACGTCTTTACGAGCAACTGTGCTTCAAGCAACACTTGCATGGAAAGACCATTGATGGTTCACTTGTTGTTTTTTAAAGTAATGGAAACATAACAATGACCTCGTGCCGGCAAGTCTCACTATCTTATTCTTAAAAATACTTAAAAAACTTCAGGGTTTACATTTTTTAATGGAAGTGACTCCAAAGTGTCCTCTACTTTTACAGTTTTTAGATATTTTAAAAGTAATGTTAAAAAATTGTAGAATTTTTGTAACCTTTTTTTTTTAACAAAAATACCAAAATAAAATTTTTTTAATGTTTGATAAAAAAAAATGCTGAAAATAATCATTAAATAAAAGTAATTTAAAAAAATGTAAAATTTTCGTTTTTTAACCAATTTTTTAAAGTAAAATTATTAAAATTAAAAAAAAATATATCTTTAATGTCTACCCCTTTTTTTCTTTGTTTTCCTATATGTATTGAAACGTGTTTTGGTAAAAAAAATTTGTTCAAAATAATGTCAGTTGCTATAGTTTTTGAATAATAACTTCAAAAGGAGCGATGATTTTGAAAATGTAAATTGGGTCTTAAAAAATATAAGCGGATTTGAAAAAAAAAAAAATTTAACAGAATCATTTAAACATTTAAGACATTTAAACTTGTGAAAAAAATAAATTTTCTAAAAAAAAAAATCAAATTTTTCACATTAAAATCAAAATATTGGTATCTTAAGACTAATCTCCAAACATCGTGTTTGGCGTTTCTGTATGGTTATTCATACTACTTCACATAAAAACCAAAGTAGTTTGAAATAATTTGATGTGGCCATAAGACTTGAAAATGTAAACATACTTTGATAATACGCGTTTATTTAAATATTATCTGAACAAGAGGAACCAGGGAAAACGGATTGATTTGAGTTCAGCGCATAAACACATAAAAACTATAGCTATCGCTCTGGTCCAAAACCTTGAATACGAAGAATAATCATTGTGAGAACATTGTACCATGTTTTACGTGTTTGTAATTTTTTTGCTTATTGTTATTTTGATTATTAAAATAATACAAATATTCTATTCATTTAAAGCAAACCTATTAAAGAAAAATGTTTTTTTCATTTCGACAATGTTATTTGCGCATAAAAATTTTCTGTGTGTTCCCAAATCACGAGATTTTATTGCTTTCGGTTTAAAATGTTGCCGAAAGTGACACCTCTAATACCCTGTACTTTAGAGCAGGGCTGAAAACCTCTTAACATTTTAAGGCCGTTCATTCTGAGGGGATGACGGTACGAAACTTTTTGGGAGCAGGATCAGGTGATTGGTGAACCTAGGTTCAGGCTTATTTTTTGAATAGTTCAGAAAATACTTACATACAAAAATTAGCTTTATTCCGAATTTTTAATTAAGAAGAAAACTATGCGTGAACTCAAGGTTTTAATATTTCGCTTTTTAATTCTACTTCCACAAAATACTTGCGATTTTAGCCCCGTGTTCGGTCCTGAGAAGTAAGTAATTTAGCTTACTTCGCCATATATTACGGCCAGGTGGAGCGTAGGTCTAATGGTACCAGATTTATATAAAAAATTACGCGGAAAATTAAACTTCGTGGTGTTTTTCAATTTCCTGTGCGTTGGTCACACTACTCGATTAGCTGTGCTTTGTTTTGAAAATGATAGCCAACTTCTCGTCAAGCCTTGCTTACCCCTAACAACTTTGAAAAGGTGACTACCGAATAGTTATAAAAACTGTTTTGATATGCTACACTATACCAAGCAAATGCAAAGTCGAATATTTATTTTGTATAATCAAACTTTGCTAGGACTATTAGAAATCTTTTGAGCATTTTAAGCAGTCATGATTTACGCAATTTTTTAAATCAAACCCTTGTTAACTGTATTAAACTTCGGCTCAAACAAAATTCATTGGACATTTTTTTCTTCCATTTGATCGGGCTCAAAAACTTTTTCAAAGCTCAAACAAACAACTTTCCAAGCTGTATATGGAAATTTCATAAAAATTGTATACACTTATGTTGGAAAATCCACCCGATTTTTTTTAAACTCATATTCCAAGCTGCACATTCAAAAATATTAAATACATCTCTTTAAAATTTTAGAAAATATTCTACGAAAGTCGGAATATGGGCGGAAAACTGTTTTATGAAAATTGTTTCATCCGATCAGCTCCAAATTTATTATTAAAGCTCTACATAACAAAATGTTACCAACGGGATTTAAAATTTTTGAAAAATCCGTCAAATTGACGAAAATTATCAGACAAAATTTAATTTGTTATTCATTTTAATGTTGGGAACTTATCAACCGCCTTCTCAGGTTGATTTTCAAGATATTAAGATAACATTGTTATGTTGTGTTATGAAGGTTCGAAAGAAGAACAAAAAGCAGCATCAGTTTTTCGACATTTTTCCTACTTTGCAGGCGGATTTTCTATTATTGGAAAACCCCTTTGCTAATAGTTGGTTCCTTATTCGGTTACTTTTTACAAGTGCGAGCAAAGCCGTGGGCATAAGCTAGTACGTATATTTACACAACCGCTGACATACACACATGCTGACGCTGCTGCAGACGCGCCACCGCAGTCGCAACGCTGGACACTCAATGATGCCAAAAACTAAAATATAATTAGGATAATTTCCAAAAGTTCGGAGAGCGTGAATATGCTTATGATTGAAAGGCAAACCCTTATGAACACAATTGACAGAGTACGATAATTAGCAATAAACAATTACTGTCTTCTTGTACTTTCAAGGTTTGGATATGCCTATTGGTAGATCCTGTAAATAAGCTACTTTGTTAACCAAAGTGTAGCTAAAAGTGCTTAACATTATTTGCATGCAAAGTTGACCTTAAATTTTTTGAATTTCTTTCTCCAAAATGTAAACATTTTAGTTTTAAACGGCTTAAAAATTCCGCAATTAAGAGCCAAGTTCAAACAAAAATTATATTCTACAAACAACTAAAAGTTATCGCCAGCTACTATCAGCCAACACATGGCTATTGCTACTGTCTGTTCTGTTCCTAGTCTGTTTGTTATTGTTTAATTAAAATAATTAAAATTGCGAGAGCAGAAGCAGCAGCTGCCACTGGTCAATGCAGTGGCCTCCTGCTGGCTTATTGTTTGTTTCAAACAAAATGAACAAACTTCTGTCATTGCTAGGCAAGCATTTGGCAGCTTTTAATTAACTGGTCACAGATGCCAACTGCAGTGAAACTAAGCAAAAGGGAATAATCTGATATACATAATACACCTAACATCAAACGACATACAAACGAAATAAAACCTTGGTATAAAAATTGTACAAAAAGTCAAAAGGGAGTCGCATGTTTGCGTGTGTTTGTTAATTCTGCTTTAATTAGTTTGTGCACTTTGGAGACACTTGAATCGTAAAACATAAATAAAAACATTCCTAAAGCATCCTTTGGCGGTTGTCAAGCCCAGACACATGACAACAGTTAATTACATCAATTTTTGTTGTTTTTTTTGTTTTTATTTCCTTGGTAAAAGAATACAAATGGGACAGTCAGATTGGATATAAAATGATGTAGTCTTCTTTTATTGAGAGATAAATCTTGGAAATGCTTCGCGGTTCAATGGGTTGCAAAACAAAGATAAGCCCAAATATTGGTGCAGTGATTAAGGATTTAAGGAAATATGTTTGGTTATACGGAATTGCATCCAGCTCCTTGAATAATTTCTATAAATTACAAAAAATGTTATTTAAGTTTATTAATGTAGCATTATTCATCAGCCACTCTATATTTGATGAAAGTGGTTCGATTTAGTTTTTTTTACAGGCTGCCCATCTAATTCACATTTCATTCTTGTGCCTGCCCTAAAATAGCAGTCTATCGAGACTTTTATTCCAGTGAACATTCAATTCAGTCAATTTTGAGGCGAAAGTTTTCCCAGTCTCGAATTGTGATCTCGGTTCACTCAAAAGGTTGCTCCTTATTCAAATGAAATTTCATGTCTCTCACAAATTCCACGAAAATTCATCAATAAGTTTGTACTTTTACTAATTGAATTCACATGTCTTTGCCGGATGCCGGATGACAACCCACTTGAACAATGGCCAGACATTCCTTGACAAAAGACAATAAGTTATAGGCCGCAGCTGTTTTGTTTTATTTTATATTATCGCTTTTGACATTTGACACATGCCCAAAATTGTCCTTTTGTCCCTAGAAACTTTGTTTTAGTTTTTTGTATTTTGTTTATGCAAAACACGTCAAAAGTTAAAGGCTTTTTTATTTGGTTTGGGGTTGGTCTGTGTTGAATAAATGAATAAATTGCGTGGAGGTCCATCCTCTCAAGTAAAATTCAAACATTGATTGTGACAGAAAATTAATTGAGTGGAAAGGGTTTGGACAAACATGGCAACAAAAGCATAATTTTAGGTCAAAAGGGCTCAACACGTGTTCATTATTATATAAGTACGCAAAGGCGTTTAGATTGATTCCTTTTAAGACGCAGAGGGCATGAAACGAGAACATTGAACTCAAGATGAGCATAAACAAAGTAAGAAGGGATTTTATCAATTGGAGTTAAATTTACTGACTTAATTTTTAAAGAAGGTTGTTGCAAATCTCCAAAATATTGACTAAGTTCGGTTTAAATTTGAGGATATCTTTGGGCCTTAAATTTAAAAATTTTAGCTATTTACTTGATGTGTTATTGTTAGAGAATAGAGGGGGTTGAGGTCCAGAATTTTTGATCTGGCAATATTAAAGGGGAGGAAATTTTTTTGCTTTATACAATTTTAGAAAGCTGTTAATGAGGAGCTATAAATATGCAGCTTTTTACAAAAGCTATAGCTATTTTTGCTATTTCGTAATTATTGAGACATAGTGAAATATTTCCCAATAATTCCCAATAACTGTAGTAATGAATTAAGACATGAGCATTAGAGTTATCACCAGTTCATGAGTACAGTTCCGTACTGTTTCAGTTCTACCCATAAAATTCAAACACATAAAAATCAAACGTCATAAAAGAACAATCCTTTGATAAATACATGAACTTCACCATATTAATCAGGGCCTACCAAATAAAGAGGACAGAAAAAATGTGACTGTGTTGGTGAGCGCTACAGTCGACATCCGACTTGCTTGCAAAATTAAGTGATTTCTCTGCTCACCGATCCACACAGCCCTACCTTCAGCTCTCGTCTGTTTGAAAAACACAAATGCGCTCAGCTAATGGCTATGGCTTGGCCAGGTCTCATATAATACTCAGTAATGATTCAATACCAACTGCGACTTCCTTGGGGTTAAACGTGTCTTCAGCCTGATGAACCTGATGAAAACTAACGTAAATGCAGCTGAAGACGTTAAATACTATTTTAGGCATAATGTTGAATTTTGAATTTTTAATGTGTTCGAAGATACTACATAAAGTAGGATCTCACTTCGGAGTTGTTTGAACGGCATTTTATCAAATTTTTGAAATAATTTAAGTAATGTTTCGTTAGATTTATTGACACGAAAACAATAATTTTTTTAAGTTTTTTTCCCGGTCCTTTTTGTTAGCTATTTTTTTTTATTTTCCGCTATTTCTATTGCCATTCTAGCCATTTTTTTGCAAATCTAGCATATTTTGGTTTTTTTTCTCAATTGGCAAAACACAAAAAATATAATCCCATTTGACCCCAAAATCGAACCTATTCCCATACGATTCGGATCCCATGGTAATAGTTTTTTTTTCTTGTATTTTTATATTTTAATTCAAATTTGCTGATTTGCTTAAAAATTTTGCAATTCGGTTGCAAAAAAATGTCCCTATGCTCATTCAGATTACGACGCTTCTCTCTTTTAAAAAGTTTTTCGGAATAACTATCAGTGTGATTTTGAGTGAACCAGAAGTCGTTAAAAAAAAGAAGCAAAAATCCATCTCGAGTTTTGAAAATAAACCAATTTAAAGATCTATTAAGAAAAGAATTTCAGGATTAGAAATTCCGTACTTAAGTCAATCCGTTCTTACTTGGTTTGAGAAAACTCGGAATCGAACTACTTTTGACATCGGATGGAATATCTCGGATTTTCTGATTTTTCTTAACTTAAGGCATTGTGTCTAAAGCATTTCACTTCTACTAGCTTTTAGATTAGAAAAAAACTTTAAGGCCATTTTCTAATATTCCCTTTTTGTAAATCCAGGTGCTTATTGAGAAAATATACGTAGCCCATTTTAAGGCCGCGGTAAAAATCATACGTGGATCGCCGTAGACAGCAAAGAAATTTAAAAAACGTTCTAAAAGTAGGCAACCTTTATTTTCTCAATAAGCACCTGGATTCACAATAAGGATACATTAGAAAATGGCCCTTAGTGTTGTAAATGCTCGTACAACTAATACCCGGAACAGGTTTTAAGACCTTTTAAAAGTTTGAAAACATTGGTTGATGTATGTATGTTCGTTTGCACAATTTTCGAAGAAATCTTTAACATCATTGACAAATTTATTATTTGATAAATGTTTATTGCTTTCATAAACTTAATTCCTAATACTTTCATTATAAATTTATTTCGTTTGAAAAATGACCTAATATAATGAACTGAACGTTTTTTTTTGATAAGTGGGTTAGAGGATTCTGAACCGGTTTTCAGTCATGGTTATTTTCCATCAGTGTAAAAATCAAGTTTAAGTGATTTGACTAATGAACAATTACAATAGTTATTTAATTATTCAAATATCCATCAGGGCAACCACATATATGAAAATCTTTATTTAAAATTATTTTTAACTTTTTTATAGACGCAGTCGGCCAAAACGCAAAATATTACAATCGCCTTGCAGTACATTTTCCATGCGTTTTTCATCACAAATTTTGGCATCAATTTTGTGCTTTACTGCGTAAGCGGACAAAATTTTCGGTAAGTAATGAGCCATAAATACAAAAAGAAAATTTGGACACATTTTTATTACATTTTTCCCCCGCACGCGTTTTTCTTCGTTTGTATTTGCAGCAAAGCGGTGATAAGCATTTTCAGACGTGTCTCGTCGGCCCAACGAGAAGGCATTACCCAGGTGACAGGTAAGAATGAGATTGAAAGGAATTTGAAATATGTGTAAATGTAATTAGGAATTTATGAAGGGGAAATTCTTAGCTAGTTTATTAACAATTTAGAAATGTTTAATAATTTAGCTTAAGAGAAGATTGAAAGAAGGCGAGTCTTGAATAAAAACAGTATCTACTTTAACAAAATTGATGCCAAAACAAAAATCTCCATACAAAATTTGGACACAAAAATTTTGTTAGTTTTCAGCTGAGGGATATTTAATATTTTAAGCTAAGAACCAACACCGTTTCCATATGTTGTTTTATTTGATTTAAGTTGCAATATTAAACTGCCTTCTTTTTGCCTTGTCTCATTAACTTTTGCAAAAGTTAGTGTAGGAGGGTTTGAATCTCGACCAGCCATTGCCCTGTTATGGCACAAATTGATATTAAGGTCAGCCGTGCGGTCTTAGAGGATGAAACTGATTGCTATTTATGGTTTGCTGTTTAGCATGACTAATGCCAAATTGCTCAGAGTAGACACCATTTTCCCCACTTTATTGTGTAGCTTCAAGCCATCATTGATTTATTTTATAGCAAGTAATTGGTTGACTTTGATTCCTTTCGTTGAAAAAAATCAATGAAACCATGTAAAAGTGTATGTAGTCTAGTCAATGATGATGGGACCGCAACTGAATGTGCTTCAATAATTCCTTTGTGTAGAGCGGCCAGAATCAAAGTTTAAGTATTTTCAAAACTAAATAGTAGAAGGCTTAATTCAGCTGTGCCAAAGTTTACATACCCTTGTATTTATTATAATTTAATCAAATTAAGTTTCCATAATATTCTTACATTATGTCCATTATGTCGAACGTGACCGTCGTACACTTTTGAAGTGAAAAAAAAGCAAAATAAAAAGAATTTTTGTTTTGACAGAAGGCTTGTTTGGTGCTAAGGTTGATTTTGAGCAATTTCCACTTTTTAAAATAATTGCAAAAAACCAAGGCATTCGCACGGGACAAAAAAATAAGTGACCAACAATTGAAAAGCCGACTTCAGCGAATCCTGAGGCAATATTTAAATGTGAATATTGTGCATAGATGTCACTTAAAAATGGTTTTCATTTTACCCCAAAAAAACTTATACTTTTTATAAAATTCAATTTTAAGCACTTTCGCACGGGACATGTCGAACGGGACATTTTTTCGTGATAATTATGTTATTTCAGTTACTCTTTTGACGAAATTATATATAAACAAGCTCATTAAAAATGTTTTCAAATCAACAGAAGATTTTAATAAATTTGTTTTCAAAATCAAAGAAAAAAAAAAATTTTTTCCAAAAATATTGGATCGACCTTCAATTTTTCACTCCACCGTTTGCAAGATCTATACCATACCAATCCCCTGAAAATGTACATTCCTCTTTTCCGTTCCTATCGCAGTAGATATAGTCATCTGATTTTGATAAAACTTCCAGAACTGTGTGGAATCATATAAAACTTATTTATTCCAAGATAGGTGACGCTACGAAGTAAAGCAAACAAGTATTTCTCACTAGAACTTTTAGAATGTTGTGCATAGATGTCACTTAAAAATGGTTTTAATTTCACCCCTAAAACCCGTATACTTTTTATTAAATTCAATTTTAAGCACTTTCAAACGGGACATGTCGCACGGCACATTTTTTCGTGATAATTATGTTATTTCAGTTACTCTTTTGACGAAATTATATATAAACAAGCTCAGTAAAAATGTTTTCAAAATCAACAGAAGATTTTAATAAATTTGTTTTCAAATATCAAAGAAAAAAAAAAAATTTTTCCAAAAATATTGATCGACCTTCAATTTTTTACTCCACCGTTTGCAACTCTCTCTTTATTTTTTTTCGCTGCCGTTTTTGCTTATTTTGATATAAATATTTTAAAAAAAAATAATTTATATAAGAAACATTTTTAAATTTCGCATTAATGATGTCGCACGGGACCAACTTTATATAAGTACCAAAATCACAAATCTTTTTATTTTTTAGCACGTTTTTTTTTTAATTTGAATTGTATAAAAATCTCTATTTGTATTCAATATTGGTTAAGCATTCTACATATACTTTGAATCACTGATAACAAATGTTGTTTTTTAAAGTCGCACGGGACATCAAAATATGCGATAATGCAAATCAAAAAATTACGGTTTTTGGCAATCGCAAAGTAAAGTACCCTTGGAAAGATTTCAGTAAGCAAAGGTCAATGCATAAAGAGAGACATTTAAGAACTTTTATCAACACAAAAAGTGCAAGGGAAATTTCAAAATGAGAAAAATTGCGCTTGCTTTGAATATCTCGAAGTGGTAACCCAGAATTAATGTAAAATGGGTTTTATATTAGTTACGAAAATATCATTAAAAAAAGTGTTTTGAAGAATTTTTCTACCTTTCGGTGTAAATGCCCATATCTAATCTATTTATATTATAAAGGCACAAAAAGATCGGTTAAAAAACATGGAAGTTATGTATAAACCGTTGCTGCTCGCTTTTCAGCAGGTTGGACAGCAGGTTGGACAGAAGAAGTTTATTAACTTGGGCCTAATATCTATCTATTCTAAAAAACACCCAATTATTCATATAATAGCATTGCAAATCAAGTGCATTTCGTAGTCGGTACACTCGACCGCAGCTCTTCCACTTCTTCTTTTAATATATTTTTCTGTGACTTTCTTTCAAGTTGTATGATCCTTTTGGCATGCAATTTGTAACCTTGTCATAATCTTAGTTGATTTTTTTCAGCAATTTCAATGCTTGACAATGGGTGGCCCGTCAAGCTTAAGTAATCTTTTGCACTCTCCCTCTCTCTCTCTTGGCTCCTGGAAATTGTCAGCTTACAGCAGCCAACAGTAGCCGCTGTCGGCAGTAATCCTTAAGCACTCCTTTTCACCAACAGAAAAAATAAAAAAATATATAAATAAGCACCGGGGTTTTTTTTTTGTATTATTTTTTATATTAAATCTGTTGTTGCCAGTAACAATGGCAGCTGATAATTTCATTTGATGTAGCTGTCAGTTTTTACATGCACATCGTTACACACCTTGTATATAGCGTGTACGAGTGAGTATATTTGCCTGTTGTCAATATTTGCCTGAACACACCGCGTGGTTCGCGTTTGATACTTTGAGCCTTGGACTTGGTAGCAGCGCGTCAGCTGACATCAACCTTCGCGCCGGTTACCGCTGGCAACTTTTAACATTTACTTTAATTTCATTTTCGTTTACATTCCCATTTGCTGTACACTTCGTGTATAAAGTGGCCTTTGTACTTTCTGTTAATGAATTGGCAAAACGCTTTCTCAATTTGCAAACAAAAAGAAAGAGAGAAAAATTCACACATATGAAAACGAGTAAACAGTTTTAATTAAAGGTCTTCTCAAGTTGACAGTTTTATGATTTCTAGCAAGTAATTCATGTGCCCCTAGAGGTATGCAACGGAATTGTAAAACTTATTTTAAGGGCATAATTCTTTGAAAATGAAATTGTTTTGTTTTAGACCTTTAAGGAATTGACCTAAAAAATATTTAGATTTTTTAAGTATGACCTAAATTGCCATTTTTCGGGCATAAAAAATTGCTAAAATCTCAGATTCCTTCTAGATAGCGCTATCTGTTACATATACTACGTTTATACCACAAAATTAATCAGGATAAATGATCCTAAAAGTATGCAAGCTTTATATGCATTAACAATATATAAGAAAAAGTTTTCATATTTATTTCTATTCATGGACATAGCATACTTTGATGGGCATTTATCATGATATATTTTATGTGTATAAACGAGGTAATAGACTAACAAATCTCAGAGTAAATTTTAAGTTTATCTGATGTATTGCCATATATACAAGATAAGAAATCAGTCGGTTAGGCAATCGGTTCCGCTTCGGTTTCATTTAAATCGAATCGGGTGGAATGATCAGTAGGATATATAGACAAATCATTAAGTAAAGAATTGGCATAGATTTAATAGTTATAAAATCCAAATTTTGGGTAGTATTTCCCCTTTCTAATCTAGGCTTAAACATATTAACTGACTGACTGAGACTGGTGACCGTCGCACAGCCCAAAGAGATTGAGATAGTTAGCTGAACTTTTCCCAGTAGATTTATCATATGCTGAAAGTGAGTTCTAAGACGGTGTTTTTGAAAAATTTTGGATGAATTTTTTTTTGTGTATCACCCGATCAGGTTCAAACTGATTTTCTATATTTAAATTTAACAATAACTGCAACGCAATCCTCCAGAAAATGTACCTCCCCCCGGGTGGGGGAAAATATAGTTTCCTATCGATTAGCTCCAAACTCACTGTGCCGGAAAAGTTTATTCTTACTGATATAACCGATAGAATATATATAGGATATAGATTTCAGATATTTATAAAATCAAAATCTTTAAGAATTTGTTTGTTGTTCTCAAAATTTGATTACGCTTCTACCAAAAAATTAAGTTTTCTTAGAAAGACATATTTTCCGTCCGATCGGTCCTTTGGAATCTATAGAATATAGTCATCCGATCTTAACCATATTTTTTAGAACTGTTTTAAATAATATGATATTTATAATTTCCGAGACAAAGAATGTTATTAAAGAAAACAACAAGATTTTCTTATAAAGACCCATTTTTCGGGGGGTAAAATTCGGGGGGTTAAAATAACGAATAACGCTTAACGCTCACACAGACACAACATACCCTCCAAGCAATCGCCTGGCCAACCACCATGGCATTTTAGTTAAACTGTGTAGTAGTATATTCTAGACCACTTGATCTTTGTCCTTTAAAGTGCCTTCTAACACTGTTTTTCAACATTATTTTCCAACACTGTTGTCCACAATATTTGCCAACACTGTTGTCCACACTATTTACAAACACTGTTGTCCACAATATTTACCAACACTGTTGTCCAACACTTTTTGTACATTGTTTTCCAACACTGCTTTATTAAACAATTTTCCAACACTGATTTGTCAACACAGTTTCCAAACACTGCTTTCAACATTGTTTCCTAACACTGTTTTCAAACACTATTTTCTAACACTGTTTTCCAATTCTGCCTGGAATACCGTTGTCTTTTTTACGAAATATTAAAAATTTCAAAAAATGTTATCAACTGTTTTTTTTCGAAAATCCACTCTACTGCGTCGAAATTAGTAGGGACAATTTTTAATATTCGTCCGATTATCGTCCAATATCTTCCATTGACTTTCAAATTTTGAAAATTATTCCCCTAATTTCGAAAAAATGGTCGGAAAATTGTTCTATAAAACTCTTCTGTTTTTCATCCGATCAGCTCCAAACTTTATTTTAAAAGTTCTGCATAACAAAATATGCCCATGTGTTCTACAAATCGCTTTCGACCCCAAAAACGACCCAAATCGTATGGGAATGGGGACGATTTTGGGGATTAGGCTGAGATCACATTGATAATCTTGTAAGTCTTAATGTTGAATGGTATGTCAAATGACAAGCTATTCACAATGAAAAAAAGACAACATAAGGGACTACTAGGTTCTTATGTCTCATGCGTCGAACAGTATGAACCCAGCCTTACTATCGTTATTTTAAAATTTAGGAAAATCCGGAAAATTCGCGTAAATTGTAGGTACATTTTTCTTCTGTTTTCTATGTCCATGTCAAGAGCCCATTTTCCGACTTTACCTGGTGATTTTCCGTTGTACCGTTGTTATTATTTTCTTACGTTGTGCTTTGAAAATCAGCTTGAAGCTGAATTGGTAAGAACAGTTAAAAGGCGCATACAACCGTTTTCGACCATTTTCCGACTTTGCAGGAGGATTTTCCATAATTTTAAAGCCCTCTGCTTGCACTTAATGCCTGGGTTACTATTCAACAAAAATTATATTTAAAAAAAAAAAAACAATTTTTCTACAAATGCCTGCGAATCTTTTCAAAATTAAGAAAAATCAAGATTACTCCGTCGCAATTGTTTTAAAATCGAAAGCGCAATTTGCGTTCACTCTTGACATTTCCAAAGTGACTATTAAAACCCTGAGATACCTTCACGTCATCGTCTCACACCCACGTCATTAGCATTGCGTGCTGACCTTAGATAACTTACAAAACAAAGTGTCAGCCAATCAAACGCCCAACTGGGATTTATTCTGTTGTCTTCGGATTCCCTGTTTGTTATTTCGTTTTCACATTTCATTAATGAAGCGTGGACGATGACGTTGATTTGCCACCGGTTCTCGCTGTTATATTTGTATTTGTGTGCGCCATTAAATGAGCAGAAAAACTGACCAAGCGTTTATTGCAAAAGTTTTCCCTCTAGTTAACAGCAACAATGACAACGATACCGCGCTAGCAATTAGTAAACTCGACAAGCAAAACGCTCAAGTTCTTTTGTGCAGGAGGGGAGAATGCAGTTTGCTTTGGCTGTGGCTTTAATTGTTGTTGGGCAAGTGATAGTTAATTCAACCGGCTTAAAGCGCTCTTCTGCAAAAATAGTTATATATTAATAATATAAAAAAAAGTTTTTCAAACTTGCCCAACATGTCAAAGCTTTGGCTGTCACTGTCTTTTGGTCTAATCAGCTAAATTGCAAACTTAATTAGTGACAGATTTTCACAGAGCACAGCGCATGTGTGTGTGTGCGTGCGTGCTTGTGAGTTGGCAAGTGGCAGACCTTTGGTTTTTGGTTGATGCAAATGAGTTATTATCTGTGAGGTTCAAAAAAAAAAAACCTTGACAATGTGTCAAAGGCAGGAACACACTTAAATAGATTAGAAAGTTTAAAATGGAAATTTATGCAGTGACAATTTTAATTAAACTTTTATTTTTTGCTGAATATGGTCATTTTTAGCAATTTACAATTTAACGGCCCGATTTCGGTGAATTCGAAATCTGTGAATAGTGGGAATTTCAAGATCAAAGTTGATTGTTAATGTAAATCTGGCTGTTACAGCCCCAAAGGGCCAAGCCGAGCTTTTCTCAAACTCTTGGCTCGTGTGTAAAAGTTTTTACTCAAAAGCGAGGGACCTACCGTTTATCGCCGAGTCCGAAAGGCAAGGTTTTGATTATTAATTCAAAAATAATTAGCGCACGAAAATATTCTTTCAATAGTGGACTTAGCTATAAGAATTCCAAACCCAAATACGGAAATAACGAGAAGGCAAAGCTTACCTCATCTGTGCCAAAGTATGAATTAGAGCTGTAAAACTATAGACGATATATCGATAATATCGATGGTGGCTGTGCTGCGGGTCATCATCGATTGTTTTTTCCACCATCGATACATCGCGATGTTGGAAAATTCGACCCAAAAGTGGGGAAAGGGAAAATTCTATATGGTAAAACCTATTTTAATCCGATTGGCTTCAAAATCATTTTGTGAACACATTATGAAAATAATTAGACATTTGATTTCTCGGTGGTGGAATTTCCCGCCCACAGGAAAGAATAATGGTGGGCGTATTTCGGTTCAGTGACAATGGCTATTTGTGAGCCGATCTGAATAAAATTAGTTTTGTAAGCTCTAGGGTCAAAATGAATTGATTTATTTCGGGAAGTTTACTGCAAATGTCGGAATATAGGTGCAGGGCTGGGTTTTTAGCAACCTGAATTATTAAAACAAAATTGTTTTTATTTGTTTCGATAATATCGAAATAATCGATGGTTTAGACTTCACTATCGAAAACATCGATGGGGGCACTATCGATGTTTTTACAGCTCTAGTATGAATACACTTGCAGTAGCTCGCTCCAACTAATCTGACAAATAGTAAAGATATTGGATCTTATTAAATTCAAAATCTTTTAGAATCTGATTGTTTACTTAAAAATTGGACCACCCAAACATAAAAAACAAGTAAGAAAGTCGGTCAAGTCCGACTGTAATATACTCTGTACCTATTTGTATTTATCTGATAACTTTAAAGTGTGGCAGTGGTGCCCAGCGTAATTATTTGATTTGCTTATAAATCGAATATCGTTCATCTGATCTGGAAACCTAACTCCAAAATGGTGGAATATTTGAGGTATTTTTCAAATTTTCTGATCGGAAAACGATGTATGGGTGCTCGTTAAGTATTGATCAGTAGAATATATGTCTAGAAGGTTCGAACAACCATCTGATCGAAAAACGATGTATTGGGGCTTAATAAGTATTGATGAGTAAAATATATGGGCAGTAAAACTGGAGTGAACAATTTTTATAAATTTTTTTCATACTTTCCATCAGGGAATAATGCCGTAACCGGAACCGTTAACCGAAATAAACAGTTTAAAACCAGATACCGGTATCGGAAACGGAACCAATATTATAACATTTTTGAGAACCGCTAACCGTTATAGTGGGAACCGGAAAAACCGGAACCATACCGAAACGCTAATACCGGTATTGTTTTATTATTATTAATTTGATTGATTTATTATTATTTCAAATATATATATTTCAACTGGTCAAATAGCAATATAGACACTCAGAAAAAGTCTTACATTTAAGAAATTTGCCCTTAAAAAAAAACCAGAATCAAATTCTCTTTTTAAGATATTTTAGATATATAAATAAAATTCTAAAAAGCGGATAAACTTTGCTTTGGTAAATATAATCCCTCTAATAAAATGTTAGGCATTTCTAAGACTTAGCAAAATCCTCGCTTAAATATAGAAATTTTACAAAAATTATGATATATATTTTGGAAATGGAGTTTCTTGATTTAAATCAAATTTCGTTCCAAAAAAATTCTGTTTTAAAATTTCGAAAAATATAATGTAAGGAAAGGCTAAGGCAGATTTTATGTTTAAATTTTTTTAGTTTTTGTGTGTTTTTGAAGCTGATATACTCCATTGAGTATTTTAACAGCGTATTATAGGCTGTATTGGAACGAAGTCTTAAAGTAAGGGTTCAAACGGACGATATTATATATATATTTCTACAGGGATATTGATCCAGGCTACCATAATTATGCTTTGTTTGAGCAAGCGTGCGAAGTCTTCTCGTTTGAGTTCACCCCTAAGCTTTTCTATAGGATTCGGGTCAGCAGATTTACTTGGCCACTCAATGACGGTCACTTTTTGGTCCAAAAATCATTCCCTCACAAAATTTGAAGAGTGTTTTGGGTCATTGTCCGGCTGAAATTTTCATACAAGGGGCATATTTTCTTTAGCATAACATACTCCAATAAATCTTTGTTAACAAATCCACGCCTTGCCACGAAAAGCTGTCACTAGCATGCTTCAATCTTTTCTTTGTAAACCTTACATGGAATTCTTTGCCTTTTGGTCGACTAACCTTTCATCGTGACCAAACAAATTTATCTTAGTTTCATCACTCTAAAGAATGTTGTACGATTTTTTTTGCACCCTCTGGTCCGCGGCAGTCTTTACGACCCAATGCAAAGTTTCACCTCATCATAAAATTTGCCGTTCTTAGCAAAGGGTCTTTGGGGGCTATACTGCCAGGTAGCTTTGCTCTTATTAATCGCCATCGGACAGTTTGTGATGACACGACGTTAACAATTTCTCTTGCCATCGCTTTTGATGATTTGATAGGGTCACGTTTGGACAATAACACAATTCGATTATCTCTAACTGATTTCTTGGATCCTTCGCGCCTTTCATTTATTTTTTCTGGTTTAAGTGTTTCTTTTTAAATCTGGAGAGAAGCCCATAAGAGTTTTTTCAATTTGGTTTTTTGTTTCGTATTGTTAAGTAACTATATAGGAAAATAATAAAAATAAATTTCGAATTCGATGGCTGTTCAAAATGTATCGGCCTGCCAAATGGGGTCTCCCAAAATAAGATGTAGAGGTGGTGGCCATGATTTTGGGACTCCAGGTAATCGAAAATTAATTCGGTAAATGAGGTTCCGATCAGAATTTATGTAATTCTGACCTTACCTCGATCATAAAATTTTTATTTTTTTTCCATTTAAAAAAAAAATATTTTATTTTTCGCGATAATTTTTTTTCAGTTTTTTTCGTCCCTTTTTCATGTAAATTTAATCACACAGCTAAGAAATTGTGTTTATACTACCAAAAACAAAAATCTTCTTTGTTATTTTGATGACAAATATGCAAAACCATCTTCAGGGGGTAATCAGATATCACAATGCGACACACAAATGAATACAAATCGAATTGTCGAATTTGCTTTGTTTGAACAATTTCCGTTCAATTCAATTTCCATTTACAACTTCTCTGTTTGCACTTTAGCCAAACTAAGCCCTATGAAAATTGCAATTTAGTAACCACAGCTGACAGCGCAGCAAATAGTCGTAACATTTTCCAAAAATTCAGGAATGTTTCGGGAAAAATCCAAAGCCAAACAAAATTAAATCCACAGCACAAAAGCTCACCTGGCGCGTGGTTAATGAGCGTTGGACGATTTCACTCACGAGTATTTGCTGTGCTCACGCTTAATCATGGCCTGAAGCGATTTGGTTTTTTTATTCGATGCGTGCACACTCATACGTATCACTCATACGCAGCGTAGAACGTGTGCGGAATGCCATCTCTCTCATTAAAGCATTCACAATTGTCAGGCTTCTGCCCAAGTCAATCAGTGTCTGACCCTGGGGAGGGAGGAGAGAGGCAGGCACCGAATTGTACTTATAAATTAAGCTAAGCCCACTTAAGGGCGAGATGATGATTTCTAGCCTTTCAATTTGCTGCACAAAAACTAGCGTCTTGCTGTATAATTTACTTAATAATTTTTAGAATGCCGTCAAGGACAGTTGCCAAGTTTTGTTAGACAACAATTAACAGAAAATTTGTAAAAAAAGCTTTAACAATTTTTTTTTAATGTGAAAAATTATGAAAAACTCTTTTCATTTCAAATTCAAGCTGAGTCGCAAGTTAAAAAAAAAAAGATTTGTTTAAGTCCATTTTTCAATTACCTTTGCTGACTTCTTTGCATAAAGCAAAAAAAAACATCAGAACAAATTTAAACAATAACACACACCCATGCAACTGTTTATCATATCAAATATCTGTTTAAATTTTCAGCAATGGGAGGAGAAAAGTATTAGCAATTTCGTAGATGTTTTGCCATGTGAATGATTGATTGGCGTAGATTGGTGTAAAATATGCACACATAAAAAAAAATGATACAAATAATTTCAAAAAAAAGGCAAGCCTGGGTATCCTTGTCATATAATTGATGGCACCAGAAGTAAGGGTAGATAAATTTAAATATGGTTGCCTTTTTTTATAGAATTTGCGCTTATTTGTATGCTACAATAATATCAACTTTTAGCTGTTGACTTAGTCAGGAATTATAGCATACTTTTGAGGCTTCTTAGGCAACTTACGTAAAGACAGTTGATTAGAAGTTGAATAATCTACAGTGAAAAGCCTCTCAGTTATATGAACACATAAACCAAAAATTCAACGGAAACTGTAAGTCAAAGCAGATGCAGATGAAACAATATACAAATTGGTTGACAAATCAGTTCAGAAGCGCCAGTATTTAGAGCGACGCTGAGCACGCCTTTCACGAAAGTTACTGGTGCCACTCTGTCGCAATTGCTTCGGTTTGGAATAAAATAGAAAACAAAATGCTTGCAGTGCATACGCCTGCTTGGCTGCAACAACAAAATACACGCAGTGTGTGGATTAGTGCTCGACTCGAGCCTCGCTGAAGGGGAATGTTTTTCTGTTATAGTTGTAGGACTGCTCCCAAACTCAAGTTTCGTAACCACCGCTGATTTAAACGAGAACGTAAATAAAGGATAAATTTAAAAGATAACTCAGGGAAAGAATTATTTTGAAAACTTTTATTAAGTGACAAAATGTTAATATTAACATTAAATGTACACATTAACATTAAGTTATCTGACTAAGCGCAGAGTGACCCCAAATATATGAAAAAAAGTGATATTTTATATCCGCTATATAAAAACTATCCGGTCTTTCTGAAAATATCACAGATTTTAGTTATTCAACATTTCTATTGCGGGGGCGAAACAAACCTGATCTTAAAAAAATTTTAGCTCTTATTCTTATAGTCTCTGAGATCTAGGTGTTCATACAGACATGGCTATATCGACTCGGCTATTGATGCTGATCAAGAATATATATATACTTTATGGAGTTGGAGATGCTTCCTTCTGCCTGTTACATACATTTGCACGAACTTAGTATACCCTTTTTACTCTACGAGTAACGAGTATAAAAAAAAAAAACTTAAGCATTTAAGCGAATGAGTTTGAGAAATTGTCAATTGCAACAGTGTGACCAAACTCTAAAACTAAAATATCCCCGAAAAAATTGGTTTTACGATGTATTTTCCAATATATAGATTTTTCAACAAAAATGTAGATTTGTCAATATATCGATATTATTTCCCTAGTATCATCATTCTATAAATGGCGTATAGTTGAAATCTTCTTCTTAGTATAAGACATATTGTATTCTACATTATTGTTACTCCATAAATGAAGATCTAATAAATCATCGTAGACTTCAAACAAAATAGAGTTAAAAATTATATTTGGGCATTTGAGTTCAATTTGATATTTAATCATCAATATCTATAATGGTTCATCTAGTTCTTAGTTCAATTGTTTAGTTAATCATTCGTTGATAGTTCAATAGATCTACGTACAATAGTTTCAAGTTCAATATATTTAAAACTATAAATCTGACTGTTCCAGCCCCAAATGGCCAAAAGCCAAGCTTTTCTCAGGGCCCGAAAGGAACCTACAGTTTAACGCCTGGCTACATACTTCTGTCTGTACTACTGTAAAGGTATCCTTATGTGTAAAAGTGTTAATGAAACAACTTTTTAATTAGATGTTCTGAGGCGGGATCGAACCCACAACCTCCCACACAATAGAGACACACGCTCCCCACTGAGCCGCACAAGGTCACAGTTCAATAAAGTTATTATTCGAAAACAAATCGACTCGAGGATTGTTATAAAAAAAAAAACGGTTTGTGTGTACTTATCAGGGATTTATCCATAAATGCATATCGGTATTCGATTTCGACACGGTACCTGGTTTTTTATTTTGGTATTCCGATATGTACCGGTAAAAAAACTTAAGATGTTTCAAGATATGCAAAAAATTAATGAATGTAATAGAAAAAATACCAATTTCTAGGCTTTTTATTTTTGGACGAACAAATTTGCTAAACGCTTCCTGTGGTATCACCACTCAGAAAAAAAAAAAACGAAATAGAATTAAGGAATTTTATATTTATTTTTTTCACTCAGCAAGCTTCCATCTCTTACACAACACTATCTGTCACGTAAACTTACAAATAATAAAGCACATTGTAAGTTTATATTTCTTTATAAAATCTTTATAAATATTTCTTAATAATGGTTCAAAATAACCCTCTTTAAAGTCTGCCGTATCTCTAACAAAAATAGAGATCTTTACCAATTTGGACAGATTTGAACCCATACTATAAGACTACGGTCCAATATAGCTCATAATACGCTGGTAAAATATTCAAAAAGGTATATCAGCTCTAAAAAACACAAAAACAGATTGAAACATCAAATCTGTCAAAGCTTTTTCTTACATTAAATTTTTCGAAATATTAAAACAGAATTTTTTTAGGCCAAAATTTGATTAAAATCCAAAAACTTAATTTCAAAAATTTATATTATCAATTATTTAACATTTCTTTTTAAATTTTTTAAAGACTTAGGGCCGTTTTCTCATCTTCATGGTTTTCCAATCTAGATGATTTTTTTGTAAATATGTGTTGCCTACTTACTTGATTTTTATGAAATATATGTCCTTGTGTTAACAACGACCCGCTTTATGATTATAAAGGCGTCCTAACAAGTAGGCGAAGATCATAAACGCGTCCTAAAAACCACCTAGGTTTGAAAACCATGAAGATGAGAAAACGGCCCTTAGAAATCCTTTACATTTAATTAGAGCGTTTATATTTACCAACTAAAAGTTTTTCCGCGTTTTAGAAAATCTTTTTTATCTTATATATCTTTCAAAGAGAATTTGATTCTGGTTATTCTATATGGGCTAATTTTTAAAATTAAAAAGTGATTTTCTGAGTGTTTTAATTCCTATTTTACCAATTGCAATATATATTTGAAATAGTCATTAATCAATCAAATAAATAATAAGAAATCGAAACAGTACCGGTATTAGCGTTTCGGTATGGTTCTGGTATTTTCGGTTACAAATATAACGGTTAACAGTTTTCGGTTCTTAAAAAAATTTTAATATTTGGTTTCGATACCGGTATTTGACTTGAATCGGTTTATTTCGGTTAACGGTTACGGTAAGGTTGATTCCTTGGTACAATAAAATAAAAAATGTTTCGAAAAGATAGAATTTGTAAACCATCGTTGCTTTAAATAGTGAAGCTTTAAAAATATTAATATAGCTGGCGTCAATGCCTGAACTTCCACTGAGCTTGTGCAGTTAATGAATTTCAACTGATGCACGTGCAACAAATGAATATTTTTCTCTCACATTTCGCATCATTTGTTGTCTATTTTTTTTTTTTTTTAACAGTGTCGGAGTATTGTCGCAACACCGGAACCTCAACCAGGCGCCGCATGATGACACAGCATTGTTGGAATGAAATGCATGAGTTGCATCCACTAAAATGAAGGAATTTTGAAACGGCGGGGAGAAATTGCATTATGCGCGCTTCATTTTTCCCCACAAGGAGAAGGCTCCCCCAGGATAAGTGGGAGTTTCAATTTTAATTAGATTTGCAGAGAGGAAAAATATAAAACATAAAGAAACCGAAAACTTGTTTTGTGATGTTGCACAGATCAAAAGAAACAACACAAAATTAAACTTAAATTTTAAATAATTGTATTTAACTAACCAAAGTAGAATGCTTCATTTTTTCAGTGTACGCTGTAAAATCGAATTTCTCTTTAATGTACACGCTAATCGAATGGCAAGCAATTGATTTTTAACCCAAAAAACACAACTAATTAAATTTTAACCACAATTTTAGATTTCCAATTAAATATATATATAGCAAAACTTATAACCGACAAATAAACAAAAATGATGTATAAATGTAATAAATGTTAATTATGTTAATTCCAAAAAGGGAGTAAACCGCTTTTTAATCAAAAAGCAATAGCGAAATTTAATTTACCAAAATGGGCTTATCCAATTCAATGTACAATGAACCCAAGCTAAATCTTTGTTACCTTTTTGCTGGTATAGCGGGAGGAGAAGGAGCACAAGTTAAGGAACGCATCAAGCATAACACAATTTAAGCAGCTTAAAACTTGACCTCAACATCAAAAGGGCAAAGCAAACATGGACCACTTTAAGGCCCTTGGCAATGTAAGTAAAATGGAGAGCTTAAAGAACAAATATTATTTACTTAGTGTAAAAATACTTGACCCCATGTTGTTAACACCTACAGCTAGTTAGTTGGCATAAAAATAAAACAAATTTGTGTGTGTCCCATAATTTTTTTGCAAGACAGCAAATGGATTTCCCGGAATTCTCAAAAGTAAAAAAAAGTTTTGAAATTTTCAAGGCACAGAACGGTATAAATTTTGTTTCGAAAGAGAAATAATAATAATAAAAAATTTCGCCAGAAAAAAAACGACAAATTTTCGACAGAAAAAAATGATATAAAATCGCTCGGAATTCTGGCGATTTAAAACGATAAAATTCCGAAAAACAAAAAAAAAAACGACATAATTCCGACAGAAAAAAGTGACATAATATCTAACGTATGTTAAAATTATTTCCAGAAAGAAAAATTTATGTCGCAAAATTATGCCTATATAACTTTGAATACATATTAACATTTAACACATATAAATTATGAAAAACATTTTGAATTTTTAATTCAGCCCTAACATTTTTTTTTATAAAAAATCATCTTAAATTAGGTAAATACCCCAACACACAGTCACTTATACTACCATTAAAGAATCCCCCCAAAATTAATTCCATTTCAATCAAAGACCACCCACACATACACACTTAAGTATAGATATACGCAGGAAGCAGAGCCTTATATTTGTGTGCGTGGTGTGTATAAAAAAAAGCTGCTTACATAATGAAATAAAATTTTCAGTTACCCACAGCAAAGAAACATCCATAAGGTTGAACAAAAACAGCAACTACACAACGCACCAAACAACCAGGGAGCATAAAATTTAAATACAAATTACCATAAAACAAAACACAATTCACTGCAGCACTTGACGCATGGGGAAATATGTCTGTTTCATTCACGTGTAATTTAAGCTTAAAGCATTTGCCTCAAGAAACAAATGTTTGAGTGCGAAAATTCAGGCACGTATGAATGATTGCCAAGTGAATGTATTTGTGGTACCAACAAAAACTTGAAATATTTGAAGTCATAATAAGCTGCTATTAGGGAGAGTACAAAAAAAACCGAATTGTATGACAAGATATTTCACATTTCTTTATACAATAAGTCAAAGTATAACATTTAATTATTAAGTTACCATTCTAGTTCGTCCTGAATAGAGTTGGGCGCGTGTCGTGTTTTTCTTCGTGTCACAAAAAGCACGACTCAAAATATTTCGTGCGTGTCAGTTTTGAGCTCTTAAAACACGAAGACGGCCTAAGGCTGGGCTCACATTGTTTGACGCTTGAGAAATGATAATCTAGTAAGCCATCATGTTGTATTGTTTTTAATGTCAAATGACCAGCTATTCACAATGAAAACAAGACAACATGAAGGCTAACTAGATAGATTATCATGTCTCATGCGTCGAGCTATGTGAACTCAGCCTCACACGATAAAACTACTTGATAGTATAAAAAATACTAAATCAATAAGTCAACCGTACAAAATATACTGTATAATATATCTAGATTTTTCCTTTACAGGCTGTTGGTCACACTTATTTAATATTTAAAGACGACTCGTTTAAATTAAATTAAAATCGAAATTCAGTAGGCGATTCGTCGGAATTTGTATATTCATTATTAATAAAGTCGTGCGTGTCGTGACGTTTCGTGTTTACGAAAATTTTTGATTCGTGTTACAGTCGTGTCGTGTTCAAAATATTCGACACGTGTCCATCTCTAGTTTTAAACCATTAAATGGCAAGGTGTTGAATGTCCTCGAGAAAAATAAGTTAAATGTGCGATAGGTGGGAGCATCACGATCCAATTGATAAGTTCAAATTAAACCTCCTCGTGTCTTGGTCTGAAAAGTGCCTTCGATGCACAGTCCGACATGAAGGCAGAATAAAGACATAGGACTGCTTTTCTTACCATTATTTCTCATTAATTAAAGGGAGTCAATGGGCACGTTCAGCAGAGACTCTTGATTAGTGATCACCTAAATAAAACTACTCTTATTATTTAGCATACTTTTAGGGAGTCTTGTTGAATTGACATTTGAAAATGGTATATGTATATAAATTTACAAGATTTTAAAGAGTTATTAACATTTGAAAAGCTATTTTTAACCCTTGCAGTATTTAAAATTGTCACGATGGTCTAACATCGAAGGGCATATGCCGCCAAAATATTCTTGATACCACAGACAAGCTGAGTTCATTCGAAAGTCCGCTACCATTGGTAACAAAAAGTTTCTCCGTCTATTAGCATTAGTTTTTAGGACCGATCCTAGTTTTGACTATCTTGTATAAAACTTTTCAAAAGTCTGTAAAGACTATATAATATAGTTGCATAGCCATTTACCAATTCTAATTTTAAAATTGTTTCTGCGTCATGCCATTAAGCAGAACAGGTAGTAGACTCTATTTATAGGTCATTGTACTATTGTTAATAAATATATTGGGTTGGCAAGAAAGTGATGTCGGATTTTGTCAATAGATGACCCGAACTGCTTAGGCTGGATGCACACTGTTCGACGCATGAGAAGTTGTTTTGTTTTCAATGCCAAATGACAAGCTATTCACAATGAAAACAAGACAACATAAGGGCATACTAAATTATCATGTCTTATGCGTCTAACAGCTTAGTGAACAGTTTGAAACCATTAAGTCTAAGCTACTATCGATGAAAAATTGATCGTGAATCGATAACATTTGAAGAAGCTACAGCAAATTCAAAATGAAAAGAAACAGTGAGCATTTTCGGCATATTTTGCGAAAATAAATGTAAGCAAAAAGTAATCGACAATGACAGCGTTGAATTGCCAAATTCCGTTCCCGAGATTTTCAGTTGAAGAGGCTGATGACAATCAAATCAAGGCTATGACTAATGGGAACGTCGTTATTCATCACGAGAGATTGCCGAGTAAATGCTAAATGTATCGCATACTACAGTGGAAAACCACCTAAATCCACTGGGATACGTAAACAGTTCTACCTTTTTCGATCTCTTCAGAATAATTTAAATGGTAAAACGTAAGTATCTGATGTTGGGAGTTTTTGACGATAAGGACAAGAAGTTGTACGGGGGGTCGAGTCAAAACGGCTAATACATAATCTTTATATAATACAACCCAATATTTCATTTACCCAATTTTCAGTCATTGTAAATAAACTTTTTGAGTAACGCTTGCTTAAGTTATTGGTTAAACAAATGACCTATGTAACCTTTTGCTCAATAATCAAATAATCATCTTTATTGCATTTACTATTTAAGCTTGAACTTTGGTTGATTAAATCTATTTTAAGTATTCCCAAGTTTATGCTAAAAATACATCTACCAGCTGGTCATAATAATTTTGAAAATCTTTAGCCATCCCCCCACACACACATACACACTTAATTAAAAGTTTCTTAAAGTCGTTAGTATTGTTTTTTTTATTATTATTATTAAACCCATCACCAGATTAAATGTTGTAGTTCATACCTTTCTCATTCTCGCTGTGGAGTGTGCCAACGACGCTGCCAAAGAAACGCTTATCCAGTATTTGCAACAATTGCAAAGCAGTGGCATGTACCTCAACTCTGGGACAGCCGGTCATGAGCAATGTCACGGTTATCACGGATGTATAATGATCACAAGGATATTCTCTGGAAAAAAGGTTAAAGGAAATTAAACTACAAAGTTAAGTGAATGCAAAGTATTTTAATGAGTTATTTGCTTTGTGGTCTTGCGGTAAGCAAAGAGTCAACAATCAACACTTGTTGCCAACCAAAATGCCATTAAGGGGGTTGTAATTTGCTTGCCAACCCCATTTACCTGGCTTGCCGCTCTCAATCTATGTTGAAAATGTTAGGGAAATCGATTTTTAAGTTTGTATGCACGTCCCTAAAAAGTATGCTATAGAATTTGTTATAAAACTTAAAGCAGAGCCCACAAGAGTATCTCATAAATAAAATAAACTAAAAACTGTTGCCATTAATCAATTATCATTAAAAAACCCCCCAGTGTACCATTTCCATTTTTTTTTTGTATATTAAATCAGCCTTCTAATTCATTTAGGTATTAAAATATAAAATTTATTTTATATATGGCACACACACACAACATGCAAACTGCAGCTGTTGCACATGTTTCAACAAAATAATGAGCAAAAAACAGGCAAACAACATTCCCAACAAGGCAGCACAACACAACTGCCCGGAAACACGAGCTTGGTCCAACCGACGAAGAAAAAAAAGATGATAAATATTAAGACAAAAATTGCTCTTGGCAATAAAAAGGTTAAAAGGTTTTCTCATTTTAGTCAGACCCTCGTGATGCCCCTCGTGATTTTAGTTAATATTTATGATAAATATTTATGAAATTTCTCATGGCATAATTTATCGTTTAGGAAGCTATTAAATTGCTCCCTTTTATTAACATTAAATTTAGTTAATGCTGTTTGACCTTTTAAAAAGTTATATTTATCGGTTAAGGTTAGGTCAGGTTGCGCTGGCTGGGTACAATGATTTGCATCTAAATATAGGTCAATTTAGAACCTAAATATAATTCAATTTGTGATACTATATACTCCCTTTTTAAACCGGGGAAGGTTTCCCTTAACTGAAACATTTTGGGGACAGAATAGCTTAAGGCTGCAAACCGGTCCACAACCGAATCCATAGCAACCGGTTCGGTCTAGCTTTTATGCTAGCTAGTATGCCTGAAACAAACGAACAGCGCTTGCAAATCATTAAATTTGATTTTCAAAATTATTGTACTTCCATTTTATGGTCGTCATAATCGACTCACCGAACAGGCTATTCAAGCTATTGTGCCCAAATTTCGCAAGAACTAAAACCAGGTGACCCTTTACAACGTCGTTTGTCTACTGAATAGGCCTTAGGTAAGGTTGCAATGTTTGAATTGGGATAAAATACCATTTCTTGGCCCATTGTGTTACCATATAACCCTTTCTACGCTATGACCGTAGAGGGAGGGGCTTCCCTTGTAAACCATTTTGAAAGTAGTACAAATCTTAGCAGTAAGGAAGCATCCATCCAACGAAGCTCAATTTTGGCAGCTAGAGGCAGTTTAAGAGCTGCCAATGCACACTGTAAAAAGCACTGTTTGGTGCGGTTTGTGGGCCGGCGGCATCATTGGACCCAAATTTTTTGAAAATAATGAAAATCGCAACTTTTCAGTCAATAGAGCAAGTTACCGTGCGATGATTACCGACTTTTTTTAGGCTTATAGTGTCGGTGTGCGACGTCACTGCTACAGCGACCTTTGCCTACACTGTTTTAAACCAAGACTGAAATCCGAAACTGAACCCTTGAGAACCAGTTCGGTTCGGATTTTACAGATTGCCCGAACCGGACTATGAAGCGAACAGTTTTTATGCGAGCAATAGAAAGCAATAAACAAATATCAACTATAAAATCTGTCAATGATCTATTACATTTCTTTCAAAATTGTCCAAGACAACATCGAAATTTTTTTTTCAAATTTTAGAAAGCTCTTAAAAGCGAAGACTCAAAATATATTGTTTACTATCTGTGCCTGCAACCTAAGTATCATGCCTAAGTATGTATGCCTATTACCTTAAACTAGGTTGGGTAAGGAATGATTATAGCAGTGGATGAGGTTTCCCCCAGCACACTAAAGATTTAGACCCTTGTGACGTCGCATACAGACACCTTACTGTATATTCCTCCTACGCTTCAGACCAAAATGTGTCTGAAAAGTGAGATGACCTACGAAATATTTAGGAGGGTTACTTAAAGTTAGATCGATGTCTAGGCGTACTCTCAGCTAGTTCAGATAAGTCCATTTGAAATTGAAAGCCGCGATAATTTTGTAACCGTCGAATCAGGGCAGGGTTAAAAACAGAAAAAGTGGGATACTGACCCTTCACTTCCTCGTCCCGTCGCGAACAGCCAGTGCCCATGGCCCACTGCAAGGGTCGGTTAAGCACATCGGTTTAGATTGCATGCCACTTCTGATTTGCTTTAAGGACTGACCTCAGATGAGATACAAATTTAGTTTGAAACAATATTTCATATATATAAGGAAGCTATTCAAATGAAATCAGCTTTTAAAGCTGCTTGAAAGTGTTTCTATTTATATGAAGTAGTGTGAAAAACTAAATTTTTATCTCATCTGAGTATAGGCTTTTAAGCTAGAAAATATTTCCCAAAATGAGCCTACACGTTGCCATACTCATACCTACATTCTCCTTTTCGGGAAGAAGATTGATGATAGTGCCCTGCGATAGCGGATATCGAGCTTTTACAAGTGTATTAAAACTTCCGCACTGACTAAGACCGCCTTTACACGATGAAGCAAACTTCACGATGTTTTCGAAAAAGCTTATGTTTGTGGGAAAGAGGTGTGGTGGGGTGGCTTGCCCCTCTACGCCTCTTTCCTACAAGAAGGAGCTTTTTAAAAAACTTCATGAAGTTTGCTTCATCGTGTAAATCCCGTCTAAGTCAGCTTTGTATTCTTGCTTGAACTTCTTTCTCGGCCTCTCAGTTATCTTCTGGAACTTTTTTCATTCCCCGAAGCTCTTGCGAAAACTAGATATCTGAGGCTAAACGCTAAGCTTTTTTGATAAGGTAAATACTAACAAAACGATGATTCTCTTTATTGATTGTGAACAAAAAAAGGTATAAGGGACTTTATTTGGCAAATTTTAAGGCATCATAACATAACATCGCTTGTCAATATTTTTCAAAATTTTAAATCGATAATATCAAACAACAAAATCAAACAAACAACATTTTAAAGACCAATCGATCCTATAGCAGGTACATATATGATGATCCGATTCAATGAATCTAGACCAGACGTTGTCGTCCAAGACGCAGGCGGCCGAACACATTCGGCAAATTCACACAGACACGAGCCGAACACATGCCGAGCCCTGCGCACAAGCAAAGCCAACGCCCCCCTTGCCGCTCTTGTGACTAAGGCTGATCTAGACAGAACTTTTTTATGTGAAAACTTAAAAGATTTTATACTGATACATTCTCAAAGAAAAATATCGATATATCGATTTTTGAATACGATATTGAATCCATTAATTCGATCCAAAATTAAACGGCAAAGTTTGAAAAGTTTTTTTTATGTCTACTTAAGTCATAGCTAAGGCCAATAGCTGGTGAAGGTGACTTTACTTTATATTAAACGTTTCGTAGGAGAGGTGGGTCCAGGACTGGCTTTATTGCTGAAATCGTAATCGGGCCGGGCTTCGTGCTGGCACAACCACAAAAGTACAATATCGCAACACTTTACCACATTTTTCCATTATTTTAGCAAAATTTACTACAAATTGTTTTTCAGTTTTGAAGTTTTTGTCGCCAGGCTGGGAAGGAATCAAATAAATGCAATGGGCTGTGCATGCTGGCAATGCATATATGTATTTTTTTCTTGCTTTAAAGTGTGCAAAACGGAAATAAAAAACGTGGAAAGACTTAATAAATAGGCTCCCCAAGCATATCTGCCAACTGCTTGTGTTTCTCATTGCCGACAGACACGTGAGTCGGTGCTTAAGTGCCACAGGATATGTGGAAAATGAGCTTATACTCGTGTGCAGGGAATGGCATTGGGCTAATGCGCTTAAAAATTATGAATTTTCCATTTCACTTACTTGGCGCTAAAGATCGAGGCCAAAGCCAAGAAGCAGGCATCCGCCTCGCGGGGTGTTGAGGTGTAACAACGATCGATGACCCATTCAAGCAATTGGCCCATATCGGGATTGGATTCCAATAGCAGTACCACCGTATCGCGAGCCAGCTGATAGATCTGTCAAGTAGAAACGTGAATTAATAAATTTGTTTCATAAAATATGAGTTAACCCGCAGATTTACCTTTTCATCCTTCGAGGTAAGCAGCAAATCCAACCACTTGTAGATGATGCCATCGTCTTGCAAATGCGGTGGATAAAAAATGTGGCCGCAGCACAACAAAGCAGACATGGCCTGTATGTTAAAGTAAAGGGAAAACTTAAATAAAACTTGCTGCTGCCTACGAGGATGCTAATGTTGGGGCTCTTGCCTGTAAAGCGCTGAACTGCAACTTTTCCTCCTCCAGAGTTTGGCCAATTTGTGAGCTAATGCTAAGTGGCTTAGAGAAGCTGCCACACCATGTGGCAAACAAATTGAATAGATTACGCTTTAAATCTCGCGACAGCAACGTGGCACAGGATTCGACTAAGAGAGAAATGAGAGCACAATGAATACGGATGGACAGAAAGAAAGATTCTTTCTATAGTTGCTTACGTGAAAAGTTCTTAATCATTTTCCGTATGAAATTGCAAAAATGTGCCTTCACCTCACGTATACTGAGATTATCCTTATCCGTTTCAGCCATTAGATAGGCCATCGCACCTTCGATATATTCCACAAATGTGGGATGCAGCGACATGGTATCACGTTCGAGTACACAGGTGCTGCAAATGATGAAGATAAATAAATCATTTAGGTGGTGGGTGTTGACAGAATCAACCATATCTTACAAATCAGTGAGAACGTTTACTTTTCTTATACAATATTTCAATTTCAATTGTTCAATCAGCAAAATAATATCGTTTTTTGGATAGACACAGGAAGCGCTGCTTTTATCTACCATCTTTAACGCAACATTCCCATCTCTCAGGTCGAAAAAAGTTTTCTTTATGAAGCTCTCTTTGACTCCGTTTTTAAGCGTCTTCATAACTCGAAGATATATTTCAGGACGCCTGACCACGAGTAATGGTAATGGTTGATAAGTAATGATGAGTAGAATTACCCTAGTACATAACTCGTAAAATTATAAAATTTGTATATAATTTCCAATTAACATAAACGTAACTATATTAGTCAGCGGGAATCACGCGTGATTTCTTATCGCAGGTCATCTCAATTGCATCGCTCCTCTCATACTTGGTCTTTGCCTCCTTAAACAAATATCTATGGGAAAGAAGGCGGGGGAAAACTGAGAGCGGCGCAGTCCAATAAGATCCTGCCGTCAAGCAAGGTCCAATTGGAAAATTACCAGTTACCTATTGCCTTCCCGCTCTCTCTTTCTCGAAGTTCTACCAATCGCTGCGGTGTTGTTGTTGTCGTTGGTTTTTATTTTCTTTTACGTATAGCTCTAATATCGTTCATCTGATCGAAAAATGATGTATGGCGGGTCGATTCATAATTAGTAGTAGAATATATGTCTAGAATGTTCGAACTATCTATCTTGAAAATTGTGGGAGTTTTTACGTTTTTTTTTAATTTGCGAGGGAGGCAGGGGGCGTGGCAAAAATTAAAAATAAACTTGATCTGCCTGCAGGTATAAGAATTATATGTTCCATTCACTTCAAACCTCTAGCTCTTACCATCTCTGAGATCTCTACGTTCATACGGACAGACAGACTGACGGACAAGCGGACATGCCTATATCGACTCGGCTGTTGATGCTGATCAAGAATAAGAAGAAAGTATATAACTTTATAGGGTCGGAGATGCTTCCTTCTGGCTGCACAAACCCAATAAACTCTGTGTACCTTCGGTACAGAGTATAAAAATATAATTTATATAAGAAAGTAATCTGAGTACCTATGTTTTGTCATAATCTAGCGAAATTTCCGAAAAAATAATTATAACAAAAATCCCAAATCGTATGGGAATTGGGACGATTTGGGTCGGAAGCGATTTGCAGAACACCAGGGATAATATTTTTAGATTAAATAAAATAAAAAAATCCGACAATAAATTATTAAAAATAATTAATTAAATAAATATAACTACTAAATAAATAATTTTCATAAAATTCAATATCTGAGCTCCTAAAAATTATTTTCCTTTTGGAAATTACTTTATTATTCGAAATTAATGGATCAGAGAATAAGCACAATGTAATAAAAATTCATTTTTTTGGCAATACGACTATTCTATCTAGCATGAAATGTGCGATTATATTTATAATGTTTATTCTTAGACTCTTGAGCCTCCTCAGATAATGCCTAAATGGAAAAATGCAACTCTTAATGACATCTCTGAGATGAAATACGATTTTGTGGACTGTGGTAAGCTATTATACCAAGAATAAAGTTTAACTTATACGTCGTTTTATTAATTCTTCATTTACTCAAGTAAAACGTGACTGAATTGAAACGTTATAAAAGAACTTCTTGATATGTTTCCATTAGTAATAGTTCCCATTCCTTGTTTTGCAATGTCAACTAAAACTCCTATCTAATCGCAGCGCACGTTTAATCATTTCGAGATTCAGTGATCAAGTGAAGTATTAACTGTCAACCCTAAGGCAATAACGCGTTATTAAATGGTGTTTTGGTAGTGCTAAAGCCTTATTAATTCAGAGAAAAATCTATTTATTTTTTATTTTATTTATTTTATTTTAGCCAATTTTTAAAGTCGCGCATTTCAAGCTAGAATCACAATTTTTGGACAAACCAACCAAGAAATGTAAAAATCGAAGCAAGTTTAAAAAAGCTTTTCTGCCTCCGGCTTGCCCACTGTGCGCCGTTCCGAATTGCCTCTCTATGTTTTTAAATCCATGGCTAACAAAATGCGTAACGACTATAGAACTGAGTTGCAAGGAAAATTTTTTTCAATGTAGACCCAAAGAAAGGGAATTAATTCCATTTTTGACAATTTGGTTATGGAAGTGGAATTGAGTGAATGTCGATATATTTTCATTTAGTTTTTTTATCTTATTCTCTCTTATTCTTCTTTCTGCATATTTAAATTTTCTTATATTCCTTATATGTCCTTGGTTCAATTCCATCCAACTAGGTATCGGTAAACGAGTGCCACAAATCTCTTCAAAATATGGCAGAGCAGTCAGACATACAACTCATTTGGGTACCAGCCACAGTTACATTGAAAACAATTGCAAAGCAGACGAATTCGAGAGCTCCTTCCCAATAAAAAAAAACTGTCGGTATACCCATGGCAACGTGCAGGCTTATTACACTGGATTAATACAAGCAAATAGCTGCTCAAAATGGCAATCAGTCACTTACTGCTGAATTGAACAATGATGTAATCTCCAGACAGTTTCTGTCTCCAGGAACTTAAAGTTTTTCATAAAGCTTTTCATAATGAGGAATGCACAGAAGCCAAGTTCGCAAGCGGCATTGAAATGGGCCAACCAGCAACGTTTTACGTTTTTATTTAATGTTTCTTTGTCCATTTTTATTCAGTTAGCTTTTTTTCTCACTTTTCTTAATAATACTTTCCTTTATCATTCTTCAACATTAACTTTTTCTTACCTTCACTTCTTTCTTTTTTATTCATTTACCCTAACCTTGTTCTCACCATCATTTCATTGTTCAATCTTTTTGTTTTTTTTTTTCCTAGTGTTCACTTACCTCACACCAAACGTTCCATTCTCGGCTATCTTTTCCAGCACCCTTACCACCTGCAAACGCAAAGCATCTCGTCGACGACGTCGTCGCATATTCTCCTGTTTTCGATCCACAGCCTCACGTATGTACACAACCAATTCCTCCATCAAATCCCTGTGTTGTCAAGCAACAGTATTAGTACACATAAAATCAGGCCTTCCTTCACTCTACTTACTTGAGCGCATCATGGTTTATCATGCCCAACGCATTGACAGCCGCATCTCGCACATCGACAACTTCACAGCGCAGCAGGGGAACCACCAATTTATATAGAGCCTGAGGGGAGGCACTGCCCAAGGCGGATTTGTCACTGCGATCGGCGTTTAGGGAATCTGGTGATGAGCTGTAAAATAAATTTATGGCACTGGATTTTAGTGTCAAGCTGTAAGGTTGTTTCGGCATTTGTGTTGGCCTTGGCAAATGGCCATTATTTCGGGTACATAAATTTGATTTCAATTCAAGCATTTTAAAGTGCTCGTCGAATTTTATACACTTTATGTAGATAGGGGGAAGTTCAACAATCTCGGCAAACATTATGAATATTAAAATCGTTATTTTTCAATTAAAAAAAAATTATTTGGAATGGGTCGGACGCGAGAATTTTTTTCGCAGAACAATTCAAATTTACACAACAACAAGAGCAGAGGGACGAATAATAATAAATGATAGCAAACAAACAAACAAAAAAAAAAATATGCTTGGATTGCTGTGAAAAACGGCAAAGCACGCAATTGTGTGTTGGGGGCGTGGCATTGCGTTATATGCAAAATAAATAAACTTGCCTTACAAATTATTTTTCATAAAATTGAAAGCTGCAGCCAAACAAATCTCGAGCAAATTGTTGGGCAAATTATATACATAAAACTGTCAATAGAGGGGGAGGGAGAAGAAGCCAAAACGCGTGTCCGTTTTCAGACAGGTTTGTTGAATGCAAAGAACAAAATTTAGATAGCAAATAGCAAACATTTATAAACTGAAATATTTGAATCAGCAGTTAGGTCAATATTTTGGGTTAAAACTATTTACTTTGAAAGGGAACATCTGCTTGGGTATGAAACAATATTTTCAAATTTATTTATTTAAACAGAAAAAGTTTGCTCAAAATGCCAAAAATGTAAATACATACACTGGACAGCATAACTCTGCAGAAATTTAAACAAAAATTAAATACAGGGTGACCCAAACAAAGTTTGTACATTGAATTAGGAATGCCGGAAATAGTATCGATATATCGAGTATCGATATTTTAATTGAAAAAGCGATATATCAATATCAGAAATTTTACTAACGCGAAATATCGGATATCGAATATTTTGTTGAGACATTTTAGCCAATATTTTTAAGTTCAGAACGGAAGAGAAAGACAAATTGCTAGCGATTTCCGACACCAGGAAGCTCGGTGCCATTGGAGAGTTTGGCTCTCCAATAAAACTAAAAAGTTTGGTTTCCGATAAAAAGAAAAGCAGAATGACCGATGAGCACATAAATCAACGCTTCTTTTTAAAATCTCTTTCTAAAGAATATTGGTAATAAAAATATATGTAAATGTAAAATTGGCTGTTAGCCCCCCACAAATGGGGCCAAGCCGAGCTTCTCTCAATCTCTTGGCTCGTGTGATTTTTTTTTCGCTTAAGAGAAAGGGACCTATACAGTTTCACCCCGAATCCGAACGGTACAGTTTTTTTGGGAAGCTTTTTCATGGCTTCATACCTCAACAACTTGCGCCAACAGTTGTAAAGGTGACCTTATGTGTACAAGTTTTAAGAAAAAACTTTTAATTAGATGTTCCGAGGCCACACAAGGCCACATTTCCACGATTTAATTTAATTAAATTAAAATTACTTTTACTGACAGGATGTTCTCATATGGACATTTCCTGAGAACAAATGTAACGTACAAATCGCATATTTTTGTTTATTGCTGGCGATCTAAGTGATATATACTCTTCACAAAAATATTATATAGGTAGGTTACATAGCGTTTGGAGAGTACTTTCAAACAAGATATTACAGTTTGCTCAGTTCGCTTTAGTAAAGAATAAATGGCTGTTTAAAGTGCCGTTCGTACGTTACTTAAATGGGAAGTCATATTTTAAATAGACACTAAATCCATTATTTAAACAGTTATGGCAAAAGACAGTGGATCATACCTGTGGCTAGGGTCAAATTTACCGTACCGTTTAAGTACCACTTTTGTACTGAAGCTCCCCATCAAATCTACACGAAGAGTCTTCACATTCGCGCATTTCAAAGTAGCTGGTCATTTGTAAAAATCTTAAGATCAGCTTTGCAGAATTGATCAATAGCACGTATGCCAACGGAGGCGCACATAATAGCCGTTCGACGAAAGAATATTATAAGAATAAATATAAATATAGTAAATTTTCACAATTTAATTTCTTGAAACCTAAGTAAGACTGCGAGTCGCTACTTGATAATTTAATTGTATTTTGTTCAGTGCTGCAAACCGGTTTCGGAATTCCGACTTTTTTACTGTGAACCGAACCTTGAACCGAACCTCTTTTGAAAAAATAGCTGAACCTGAACCTGTTCCATAACAAAACTTTCGGTTCGGTTCAAAAAAAAAGTACAAAACTTATTCAAGCGGGCATTTTATTAATAAAAGACGTAATATAGATCAATAATTTCTCGAAAAAATAATACTTAAAAAATTTAAATTCGTATGTTCGAGTAAACAAAAATTCAGAAAATCTGTATTTTGTTATGTTTTTTACAATTTAATTGCTCTTCTTAACAAAATTTGTAAAAACTTTGGTCGAACAAAGGTTCGAACCAAAACTCAATCGCAAAAACCTTGAACATCAAATTTCTGAACCTTAACCATTGGTAAATTTTGGTTCGAACCCGCGAACCGGACCTTCGAAAAAAATTATTTGGGTTTGCAGCCCTGATTTTGTTAAGATTTACCAAAATCTTTCAATATAAGATCAGGGGCCACAGTTAGAACATTCTGAATTTCGTACGTACGTTACATAATTCAAAGTGCAATATATCTTGAACGGCTATATATTTTGGATGAATTTTTTGTCCAGCTTCAAGAGCAGAAAAAGGTGAGTTTGCAAAATAAGTTGGTAGCAAGTAAAATTATGTATTTTGTTCGTTTAATTAAAAAAAAAACATATTTTTCGGTATGTACGTTCCACGATTTAAACATACTTATAAGCTAAATTGGTTTTCAAAAGCGCTTTAACATAAGAGGGTAAGTTAAATTAAAAGTTGTTATAGGTTGGGGAGCACATAAAATGAAAATCAAAGTTTTTTGAGCAACAAAATTTTTGTTTAAAGTAGGCGAAAATTGTTTGTGATATTGAGACTTAGGATGGTCGTAGAGAACTTTCCTTTACATATTCTTAATGGAAAGTATGTAGCCTATTTTATTCATATTTTTTCGATTGTGTTGGCGCAACTTTGAAAATTTACTCCTGACAGACATTTTCTTGGAAATGCCTGTAAAAATACCTGTCCAACTAACTTACTGTGCTTTTCAAGTGCTAATCGTTATAAACTATATGCTATTTAGACACAAGCAAAATTGTTCTTTAAAATAAAAATCATATTAAAAAAAATAACTTTTAATAAACAGAAAAATATGGGGCGTTAAAATAGATTACTTTTCTCATGTGTTATTCAATTGGCTCGGAGTGTATGTTATCAAATGTATGTATGAATACAAAACTATCAAAAATTCAAAATAAATATTTGTTTGCCAAATTTCATAAAAGCTTTACAAAACAAAAGTATTTTTTTCACATTTTGTACATGCCAAGACTACACACATACCAAATATTGTATTTACATATATAAAAGGAATGTAACTTTAATAGAATTAAATGAAACAATCAAACGTTTTTGTTTCTGGATTTTTGTGGTGGTTATTTTTTTTTTTTTGCTTTACCCAAGTCGTTTCTGGCGCGCCTCTTTGCGTCCATAGGAGAGCGGCAATGTGAAACGTGTGACAATTCCCTCGGGCCCAAAGACATTTGATGGTATATTGTCCAACGAATCGGATAGCGAACGTGAGTCCGATTGATCTTGTAAACTATAAATTGCAATCCAATATACATATATATATATATAGAAAGAGGAAATATATATTTGTGTACGAAAGTGACATGACATTTCCACAATACCCACATGGGATGAGTATGAATCATATACGAGTAGGATGGCACATTTAGATTAAAATTCAATTAAAGTTAATGCACACAACTAACTAGAATTAATTACAAATACAATGTGTAATGTGTCGATAATGAATGCGGCATCATTTACAACATGTGCACAAAATTAAGTCCATTATTGCGAAATTAAATTAGATTAAAACGCAATTGTTTATCAATTTCAATCAGGCAAGTACATAATAATGAAATTTTGATATTTATGAATTGTTTAATATCAAAACAGTTGCAATTAAATGCCTGCATAAATTAGATAGGTATCGATGCGGAAAATCAATAAGTTTTAAGTTTTCTTCTTTTTTTTTTTTTTTTTTTGATTTCAAGCAAGAACAATGGCTGGGGGGGTGTAAAAGCTTTGCCTACAAGAGAAAAAGGTGTAGTTGGCGGTGGTCAAAGGCTATTTTCAGAAATTTAATGAAGCCTTTTAGAATTTCTGGGAAACTGTGTGGCAAGAAAATCCGTCTCACTAATGCACTCACACCAAAGGGGTACGTACACACACCTATACACAAGGGTAGCTTGACATTTGCTGACCTGCAATTGTTGGGCAAAAACTACTGAAATTAGAGCAGTGAGGTTCTTGAAACAACTGTATAGTCGACCAGCCTTCCGGAAAAATTGTATTTAGACCGACAGATGGTCGGAAATACCTCAATCGGCTCTGCTTGTCGTCCTGATCAAGAATATATATATTTTATGTTCTCAGAAATGAATATTTTTATGCTTTAAAAATATATGGGCAAAAATTAATATGCACTTTGCCAGTGCATTAACATAAATAATGTTATTCTAGTCCAATTATATTGTTATGGCAATCAAAGCGGACCATCAGTCACTTTAAAACTAATTGCTCACATGCAATCAACAATTTTGTATGTCAATTGGTTGGATTAATTTCCAATCAAATGAAACAAAATTCTAAATTTTCTCATTGGTAAAATTTTAATTGGATTTTCTATTCAATGAAATTTTAATGCTTTTATTGTGAAGCCAGTTAAGTGGATCAACAGTCTAAATATTGTTTATTAGGTCGTGTTAATAAAATTATTTGGCTTAAACAAGCTTCGTTAAATGTCTTAGCTTGTGTGCCGTCAAATTTTTGTAAATAAGAAAATTTACAGGAAGGAGGTTCAGATGCGACAGACTACTTTGATTACCGATTTTAGTTTTATGATTGCCGATTGAGATTGGTAAATTTTACAATCACGATTGAAGAAAATGTATCAAGCAAATAATAGAGAGAATCCAGAAAGTTATTTGCTCTTGATTATGAATTTTGAGAATATAAATCCAAATCAGTTAATGAAAAGAACTTTTATCGCTTTGATATGATTAAGATTCCATGAAACAAAGGAGCAAAATCACAAAACGCCGAAATTGACAGCCTCTTCAATAATAGTTTGAAAGCAGAGCTTGTAGTTTCAGAAAGTTCGCAACTGTACAAAGCAGAATAGAAACAAACACCAAACTTAACCGCATAATATTCTCCGAAGAGTACAATCACACTAGAAAGCAAAACGAAATCAAATTAAAATCAGCCTTGGAACTGATATTGTGAAATCTATTGGTATTACCTTTATTTCCATACTTTTTCTGGGCACACTGCACATTTTGTATGGAACAGCTGTTCGACGAAATTAAAATTGAAAGCAAATCGCTTTAAGGATTTCAACTAGTACAATGATTGCCTCAAGCGATTACCGATTGCACTCATATTAAAATATACAGTGTGACCAACTATTTTAAATACCTTAACATGACTTTTTAGTGTAAATGTATTTTTTTATATAAAGTACTAAAGCTAAAAAATCCCATAAAACTAGCCATGTAGTTATGCCCTTTAGTAGACACTGATTATTAATACTAATGTATTACTACAGCGTATTGAAGGGTAGGTACTATCTACTGGGTACATACCTAAACACAAATTGTGTGTACCTTTTACCTTAAATCGATATTTTAAAATTCAAGTACCTAGAAAGAAATTACCGTACCTAGGACCAAATTTATTACCTGCTCGAAAGGTAAGTACTAGAGGTGGAGAACTATCGATAGTCAGCACCATCGATAGTCAACGATAGTTTTTTAGAAACCATCGATAGTGCGCTATAGTTTTCGATAGTATGTTAATTAAACGCTCATGTTTAAAAAAGCCAAAAATTTTTAAATAGTTTATTAAAAAACGAACTAAAAAAATTGTTTTCGTCACTTTTGGTTTTATCTTTTAATCATTAATATTAGGTTGAGGGTTCCGATTATTTATAGAAACTCTGATGCTAGCATTAAAATAATTCTGGGAACCCTATTTTTTTAACCTAGGGTCCAAAATAGACTTCACTATTTTTATTTTTTTTCTTGTTGTTTGGACGTCAAGGGTCACCAAGCCGAAGCTTGTTACGCGCAAACCGTAGGTAAAATAGGCTCAGCCACAAACGTGTGACACGAAAACGCGTAGGAAAACACTAAATAAAGGCAAACTTCGTGCTAAATAGGTTAAAAAAGAGGTTTTGATACCAGGAAGAGATTTTTCTAACCTAATTACTCGGTAGAGCTTATTGTAATCAGCACAAAAAACACGAATCGGCTCATGCATGCAAAGCATAGTTTGACAACGTTTTAAGGATTAGGGGATAAGGTTCCGAGTCGGTTTAAAAGGAACACATACGGCCCTGTTCCGAATTTCGAGTCGATTTTCGTGTAAACGTTCGTATTTTGCCATCGAATTCAATAGCTTTGTAAAGAAGGTGACAAATAACCCTACGGTACCTAGATCAGGTAGTAGAAAACTAGGAATTGTTTGAGCAGCTGAAACCGGCTGCTTAATTCCAAGTGAATTCAATTCGAGAAAAAATGACAACGGAATCTAGTAACCACAGATTTGATTCTCACTTGTATATACTTTTATTCAACTTGAATTCGAAATGCAAACGTTTACACGAAAATCGAGTCGAAATTCGGAACAGGGCCCATAGATTTATTTGACAAATCAACTCTGATCAGTTTAGATTTGGAAAATAACGTTTTTAAGCGCAACTATTAATTTTTTTAAGCTTGCAAAAAAACTATCTAAAACTATCGATAGTGCAGGGTTACTATCGATGGCGACTCGATAGCTCCCAACCATCGATAGTGGCAACGATAGGTCTCCACCTCTAGTAAGTACTAGGTACTAAAATTTCAATGAAAATTTCGGACTCTCTTTTACCAGTCAAGAGCTTATGGAGAAAAGTTACAGAATGACAAATTCAACTTAAGGTCAATTAAGCGGTCGCTCTTTTTAAAAGGAGGTAGATGTCTGCTGGTTACCCAGCTTAGCCCACGAAAAGAAAGGATTAGGAACTGCTTTTGAACTGTTTCAATCTGGTATGTCTGGTACTGCGACAAGAGACGGGATTAATATTCTCGATTTGGTAGAACCAGCGATGTGTAAAGGTGTCCCACCTTTCTTTTTGAACCGTGGAATTTTTTGGATTCGTTACAAATGACAGAAATATGGCTAGTAAAGCTCAACTTATATTTGAAAATTAGACACAAATCGAAAACTTTACAAAAATCTGTTCATATTTATTGTGTATTCATATAAATACGTCTGGATACTGTGAAGGGTCATGATTTTACACTGATCAATATTAAGGGGAAGCAGATTGAGTTATCATCAAGCGCTAAAAGAGTGTTGGACATTTTGCAAAAGTAGCGGTGAAACTAGATTGTCAAAAGAGGCACAAATCTTAAGACCATTTAAGTTGATGAAAGGTTCAATAACAATGGAAAAAAAATTAAACTCAGTGTGACCCTTAAAGTAACACGAAAGCGATGAACTCGGAATGACCCTGAAGAAATAAAGTTGGATGAAAGACACACTCAGCACAGTTTATATAGAAGTAAGTTATGATTCACCGAGACAAAAGTATGAATTGTTTTTATGCAGAAGAAAATCTAATATCTTTTTGCGTATTTGCCAAGGCGAAACCGAACGGATTGATTTAATTAAAGTAGTTTGGAGACAAAATTTGAACAAAATAATTATGTCAAATTTACTACCCGAACTCTGGTCACACTGCTACTTTACCAAATATAATTTAACATATAAATTGTATGGCAGCTATACATAATAAATACGTGTCCTATGTGGCTGATGTTGACATTTTTGTGAAGCTAATTAAATATAACACACGCTGTTCAAGTTTCATTGAAATAGCTTTAAAACTGACTGCATGGCGAGGCTTTCTTTTGGTTTATATTTTTAATTTATTTATCACTTAATGAATTAATATCTTTTAAACAACAAAAGTCACTATAATTTATAATAATAAACTTTAGCAACAATTATGTATTACATATTATTAAGTGAAGTAAAAATTGTTTAATTTATAGTTTTAGAAGCCACAGTAAAATACTAATCATAACAATTAACCCTAGATTTGTCCGATAAACAGAGCCCTGAGATATGAATCTCTTACAAAAATCCTTTTTTCGGTTTTTTGATTTTTTTTTAGGCAAAACAGCGAATTACGTTTTCTTTTGATAATCGGGGTCGAATTTTTCTTTTTTTATATTATTATCAAATTAAATTTTTTTTTCGACCTTATGCCATTAAAAATATCCTTCAATAATCGTAACACTTTACCACTACGCCACAACTGCCACAATAATTTATTAAGCATATTGTTCGTTCAATTTAAACTTGCGTTTTCCTAATAAAAACAAATCCATTCATTCTGAACAACAATCAACCCATTCGACACACATTTGAGCAATTTGTTTGTTTAGGCGCCACATTACACAATTATATTGTACCGCATTATGTTAATTTTGCATGAAATGCATGAAATACTTAATAATTGTGTGGGGTAAACAATAAACTAATGCTAATCAAATGCATAAATTTAGCATGACAGCTAATTGGCATTCGCATGATTCAAATAAAATGGCAAATAATCTTTTTGATCATCATAAAAATAGTTAACCAACTTTTCTCACTAGTTTTCGATTCATTTATTTCTGTTGATTTTTTTTTTTGAGATTGAGAATGGAAAATGATTTTGAATATTTGATTGACACGTGCGCATTTATTGCAGACGACTATGATTACACAAAAGCTGGAGGATGAGGAGAAAACAAATAAACACCAAAGTGTGTGTGTGTACACAGTATGAACAACAAACTGGCATAACATTAAAGCTAATTTTAATTGAAAATTCGATTGACACATGCGATATTTGAAAGATAATTCCACAAAGGAATGGACTGACTCGTGCCGATTGTAATTGAATGCAAAATGTTAATTAAACAAAACAATGGATGGGGCGACACAGTTGATGATGCAAGTACACGTTATTTGTCTTGAGAAACAACTTACCTTAGACTTAAATCAGGCGAAGCACAGCGCACAGCTACACTCGGTATTTGGGGTACCAAACGCATGGCACAGGCCACCTGATTGCGCCACAAACGTAAATAGGAATCCTTTTGACTTTCGGTGGGCACTTTTTTGGTGGGCGCTGAGCTACGAAGCAATGAGGCCCGATTGTCGCTTACAGGGCTAAAAATAGGAGGAGAGAAAAAAAAGAGTTGAAAAATATGAGATTAGACCACATTTATTCCTTGTGTTCCACAAATCGCTTTCGATCCCAAATTGTATAGGAATTGCGTCATTTTTGGGTCGGAAGTTATTTGTAGAACACCCCATATATCGTATATAGAATATTTTTTTCTGATATTTTTGGCGATATTTTAATGTTCTCCATGGAAAAGAAAGAAAGACAACTGAAGCCTAATAACCGATAAGCAAATAACGCAACGCGTCGTCAAAAAATCTCTGTCTAACGATTATTGGTATAAAAAAGTTCTTACGTTTCTTGGATTTAACTGCTTATTGATTTTTTTTTTTCATATTTTCTTTGTTGTGAATATGTTTTATTTTCAACTTCAACGTATTCTTTCAATATAAATTCTTGAATAAGTTTCCACAAAATCTTATACAAAATAAAATACATATCTTTGTCGATCCTATAAAAATACATTTTATCTGTATTTTTTTGGGGTTTTAGAGCTCTGTTCTGTAGATTTTGATCACAGACAGAATTTAGTTTCCTCTTCAAATGACATCTCAATTATTCTAAAAGACCTGTTTATTCTTAAGAGAAAACTTTTTTGTTGAAAATATCGAAAATATCGATTATTATGTCAGCAAAATATCAATATCGGAATGATACTTTTTCAATATCAAAAAAAAACCCTAATATGTGGAGAGTGTACGGGATTACCATTTTTAAAAGATTTATTTTCAGTAGAAAATCACATGGGAATTGTTTAATTTACTAATTACACAGGGCAACAAAATGAGCACTTTTGTGAGCTCTGGCCTTCTCGATGCAAAATTCTGTTCCTGTTCTGTGCCCTGATTCCAAAACTGGTCTCGGTTTTTTTTCCCATCAGCTCTTGTTTTCGAGAAATCGCGGAAAAACCATTCTGCTGTTTTTTTAGCTTATGGAAAATTATTTGGGTCACACCCAGCACAAATTTGTAGGTTTATAAGTTTTATGCGATACTACATACATCAATGCAGCCATAAAAAATCAAGCGAGCCGCATCAGCAATCCCGAAAGTGACTAAATTGGACCTTGAAGATAATTTTTTTTGCTCAATTTATAGCAAATTTTTTCAAAATAAACCGTCATCTACAGCCTATCAAATCGTACAACTATTTTAGCATATAGTAACAATCCGCTTTCTATTGTTGCCTGCTTGTTGACTAGCTACAGCCGTTTTTTCACGAAATGAATTAAATTTTATACATACTGATTAATTCACAAATGTTATAGGAAATAAAAGGCACCTCGATTAAGCATAGCTCTTACATTAATAGTCAAACAAATGTACAATAACATTCCGGCAGTACAGGAAATATAAAAAGGCTACTCGATCACAAAAAAGTTTTTCTCACTAAAACAAGTTTTTAGACCGATCGTTCCTATGGCAGCTATATGATATAGCCATCAGATTTTGATAAATTTTTCCAGAATTATGTGGAAGTATATAAAACTACTATATACCACGATTGGTGACGCTATGATGGAAAACAAAAAGTTTTCCATACTAGAACTAATTTTTGGATTGATCGTTTCTAAGGCAGCTATATGATATAGTCATCCGATTTTGATATTTTTTTCGGAATTATGTGAAAGCATATAAAACTAATATATATCACGACTGAATAAGCTACGATGGAAAACAAAACAATTTTTCATACTAGAACTAATTTTTGGACCGATCGTTCCTATGGCAGCTATATGATATAGTCATCCGATTTTGAAATATTTTTTCAGAATTATGTGGAACCATATAAAGGTAACATAAACCAAGATTGGTGACGTTACGATAGAAAACTAAACAAAATTTTCTTATTAGAACTAGTTTTTAGACCGATCGTTTATATGGCAGCTATATGATATAGTCATCCGATTTTGATAATTTTTTTCAGAATTGTGTGGAAGCATATAAAACTAATATATACCACGATTGGTGACGCTACGATGGAAAACAAAAAAGTTTTTCTTACTAGAACTAGTTTTTAGACCGATCGTTCCTATGGCAGCTATATGATATAGTCATCCGATTATAAAAAAAACTTACAGGAACTGTGTGGATGCATATAGAATTAATAAATATTAAGATTGGAGACGCTACCATTGAAATCAAAAAAGTTGTTCTCACTAGAACTAGTTTTTGAACCGATCGATCCTATGGCAGCTATATGATATAGTGATCCGATTTTGATCAATTTTTTCAGAATTATGTGGAAGCATATAAAACTAATATATACCACGATTGGTGACTCTAGAACTAGTTTTTGGACCGATCGTTCCTATGATATAGTCATCCGATCCGGCCGGTTCCGACAAATGTTTAGCCTATATGTATTTAAAAACTTTTTGGAATGTTTGGTCAACATAGCTTTAAAACTAAGGGAGGAGATAGCATAGAAACAGACGGACATGGCTAGATCGACTCTGCTCGTCAGGTTGATCAAGAATATATTTATGTTATGGGGTCGCAGATGCTTCCTTCTACTAATTTTTATAATTAGGCATTAATTTCAACTTACGTGGGATCAATGACACCATAGAGTGCATTTAGGCGTGTATAGCAAATGGGCCAAGCCTGAGCCACAGCCGAGGGACATTGTTGCAAAATACGCTGACGTTCCAGCAGACCAAATAGACAGGTGGCCCAAGGATCAAACTGTGGCTGCGGTGAACTGGCAGCTGTGGCTGAGGCATTAGCCGTTGAACTGGATTGTGAAAGATTTAAAGTGGATGTGGATGATTTGGAGTTATCTGAAAGAGAAGCAGACATATAATTAAAGATCCATTCATATAGGTATATATTAGATAATCTCACCCTCTGTTAACCCAGCCAGCCAAACGCCACTGCTACGCTCAGCTATCCACTGCAAATCAATGCAGTTGGCATTCAGTATGGCTGTCTTCTCTGTTTGTGGCAACAGGGGCAGACATTTCTCCACAATCTGTGGCACACAGCGATCCATGACATCGATAAGAGGTGGCTCCGTTTCGGGTATGCCCAGGGCACGCATTAAATTCTTGACCTCTTTCAGTATCATGGCAGCCAGTTTACGTAGATACGGGCGATAGTTGCAGAGCAAAACTAGAGCAAAGCCTTCCACAAAATGCAGAGTGGTTACCAGAGGAATCTCATTCTTTTTGGTCACATCCGTGGCCATATTCAGAACAGTGTGTTGGGTAATGCTGGACATGCCACTGGAGGTAGTGATGCTGGAGGCAGCGCTGCTGGCCGTATTGAGATGCTGCTGCTTGGACAGCTGGCTACTGGTGGTATCCTTGCTAACCCCCAATGGCGGAGAGGTCACAACTGTAGCCGGGGGAGCTGCCGCTGCCGCTGCCCCGGCTCCCATTTGCTTGGGCTGCACTGGACTGACCACACTACTGGCAACTCCACCACCGCCGGTTGCACTAACTGCCGTGCCGTTCACATTAATCGCACAGCGCCAAATGTTTAGAAACACAAACAAGATGCGCGTGCAGTTCTCCAATAATTGCGGATAGGTGTCGGTGACATCGCGCACCAGAAACTGTGTGTAACCGTGCACGACATCCTGACGCCAATCCGGGAAATCTATGACCAGCGTCTGCAGCGATTGATGCGTCAGTATGCGCAACTCCTCGTCCATATGGACGGTCAGGCGCGACAATAGATCCACCAGCTCCTGGGCGGTCATTGTATCGGGTATTAAGCGGGGCACGGCAGCCACACAAGTGCGAAAGAGATCAATGCGCGGCTTCCGTTCACCGGATAACATTTCATCCGGTTCCTTATTTTGATTCTGGGTATTGGTCATCATCAGTGGACGTCCATAGTGCACATCCAGGGCACGCAAAATATCCACAAAAACTCGACGTACATGTGGAAAGTAAGTGGACATGCCTATACTACGGGCCGTGTCATCGGTGAGCATTTTATTGATATAGGTCTTCTTCACCCTTAGCGTATTGCCTGAGGGCAGGACAGGCACAGTGCGTGGCATGGGTGGTTCGCCATCTTTCTGCTGCAACGAATCGGCCACCACCAGAAAAGCACGCAAACCAATGCTCATGCGTTCCGGATTGAGTATCAATTTGATGGAACGACCCACACAAAGTAAATCGTAGACTATCTCACGCATGGCAAAGTCCAAACGTTCTTGGGCAATGAACTGAATGATTTTGACAAAGATGTTGAGTGGTGTGTCTCGTGGAACAACGCCCTTGGAACCTCTGCAAAATTGATGATTGAAATTAGTAAATGGTACAACGATTTACAAAAACTTTACTCACTTGGGAAACAGCGAGTTCACTATACTCTGCAGACGCGAATGTGTTGCCGAATTGGATTCACATTTGATGCGTATCATATAGACCCAGAGTAAACGATAGAGCGACTCCAAGGCCACGCGACTCATTTTGGCATCACGATTCTTCAGATTACTCAAACACATGGCCAAAAAATAATGCCAATTGGTAAGGAAAAATGTCTTCTGGGAGACACACAACAGGCAGGTGACCAATGGAAATAGTGCCAAACGATGCTTGGATTTGGTTGAAGCATCCAATGTCTGCACATACAAAAGCTCCACAAAATTCTTTACACAGGGCACATTGACCTCATTTTTGACAGCCTGCGAAAGAAAATGAAAGAAAAAAAATTAGCAGAAATTATTGGACAATTTTCTAAGCAAGGAAATTTGGTTTAAATGCGCGTCCCTGTACCGTGTGCATAGCAAGAGCCGCTGCAGCAGCGACGCCTGTACACCGACAGCATAAGCACTATGCGCTGCTGTCAATTTCGTATCGGTTTCCACGCACAGCTTAAATGTAATTGTATTTTTTCCCACCACTGCTCTAGAACAAACAATTTAGAGATGAGTATTAACCTGCATTTACAAACTCCTAAGTTTCTCAAAATGTATTTGTTTGTGTTAAAGAGTTGTAGAGGGGCAAGTGATACCTGCTCACTTCTTCCCTACATACAAAAGGGTTTGAAAAAACTTCATAATGTTTGCTTCATCGTGTAAATTCAGTTTAAGTGTCAAACTCAACGAACCAGATAAAGGTATATTTGCTCCTTACAAGGAGAAAGCCATGTTATATGTAAAATTATTTCAAGGGCCAGCCCGTTCTAAGTCAAAATACGAAAGAAAATTAGCTCCCACTAGAATCCAATACCTCAAGTTCTTCTTGTAAAAAGTGGAATCTCGTGGAGAAATGGAAAATATTATGGAACTTAAAAATACAATTGTTTTGAAAGAAAATAGAGGCAAGCTTACATCGACTCTGCAGATGTTAATATACCCTAGCAGACTATGGGTCTGGACGGATGATGTCAGCTAATTTTTCGGTAGTACATTTTGTTGTTGAAAATATAATAAAATCAGTAAGTTGACGTGAATACCCTCAATATTTTTGTAGTCGAACTTGGGTGCTAGATCAAACTTTTAATTCAAAATAATTATATTTACAAGTATAAATACAATTTAATTGCATTTTCCGATTAAGATGAACCATTTAAAATGTTCTGAGCACTTTTAGCATTAAAAGTGACAATTTTTACGTATTCTTCTTAGCGTTTTTATATACCCGGCGTTGCTCGGGTTCTAACGATTTTCTTTGAAAAAGTTCCAAAATATTTTCCATATTGACATCAGTTTTAACCAAGGCTGCAAACCTTCCAAATTTCAGAAGAGGTTCGGTTCGGTGGTTCGAACCAGTGAGGAATCTTTGGTTTCGGTTCACGGACCGGTTCCTGGATACTCTGAACCCCAGGTTTTGGTTCACTAGCTTCATAAAATTTTTTTAATTTAGGCGACCTGCTGTTAGTTAATTCGTCCACTTCAATTAAAATTTCTACTCACCTTTGTTTTTAAAATCTGAATCCCCTCCCTGACATTTGATGTTTAGTCCAATATTTTCTCTTGTAGGCAATCTATCTTTTGGACGGTATTTCTTGTCTTGATTGGGGAATGTTAAATCATTACACTTTTTACTAGATTTATTTGACCTTTACAACTTTTAAAACATTTGATGTATGTTCCTGACTATTTTCGAAGGAATCTATAACGTCATTGGTAGATTTTATATATGATGCATTGGTTCATTGCTTTCTATTGTTCTTATAAACTTCCCTTCTTTATAGTCAGTGGTTGTCATTTAAAGTTACATTTTTAATAATCATATCTATAATTTATTCCGTCTGTAAAATTAGAAAATATTGTGAACCGAACCTCTATTTTTTAATAAGTGGTTCGATTCGGGTTCAGGTTAGAGGTGGAGAACTATCGATAGTAGGCACCATCGATAGTCAACGATAGTTTTTTGAAAACAATCGATGGTCGATAGTTTTCGATAGTATGTTAATTTAATCGATTATGTTAAAAAATAAAAAATACTTTAATTTTAAATTAAATATCAGACTTAAAAATTGTTCTTTTCTTTTGGTTTCAACTTAAGCATTAATATTGGGTTGTGAGCTGTTTTTTCTCAGAAATGAAACCGTGTTTTTTGCCCCAAGCAACATAAATTGCAACATTTTTCCTTTGTAAATATTAAAATCTGGTGATTGATGCTCCTTTTTGCGGTATAGGCAATAAATGAATGGTATTGTAATGGTATTTTTAAGCTAAAATTTTTTCTGGAGTTGTCAGTATTTTATTAATGTTCTTGAATATATTTCACAGCGTTTGTAGAAGCTGGTATAACATTAGCTATAGCATTATCTGAGTTCATTATTCTCAGAATTATAAAATATAAACTTTTACACACAACTAAAAGATAATTTAGAGTCCTTAGCAAGAATACATTTTCCTTCGATAAACTTTGTTAAAAATTTACAATTTTAGATTTGGTGAATAACGTTTTTAAGTATAAATAATCTTTTATGATTTTTAAGAGCCAGCTTTTTTAAGTGGTGTGTAAAACTTATAAAATAAACTATCTAAAACTATCGATAGTGTAGCCCTACAGCTACTATCGATAGCGACTCGATAGCGCAGAACCATCGATAGTGCCGATAGTTCTATCGATAGTTCTCCACCTCTAGTTCAGGTTCGAGGAATAAAAAATGTAGAAGGTTCGGTTCGGTTCAAAAAACCAGAACCGATTCTTAGGGGTTTGGTTTCCGGTTCGAACCAGGAATTTTGACTTTTCTTTCTTTCTTCTTTTCTTCGAGCCGAACCTCTTTGGGAAACCTGTTCCCAACAAAACTTGTAACTTTGTTAAACCGAATCGAAGGTTAAACAAAAGTTACAAGTTGCAAGAAAAACTAAAATAATAAAACACCTTAACAAGGCGGCAGCAGCACAGCAGCATTTGGGTGGGTTTAAATTTGAATTCTCTCTGGATTGAGGACCATTAAACATAAAACGTATTTAAATTAATAAATATTAAAAAGCACACGTACACATGCTGCTGAGTTGCTGCTGCCTCCAAATTTATTCATTTAAGTCCTGATTATCTTGGAAGGTGCGACAGCATTTCGGACCATTACAGGACACTAGCTGGTCGAAAGACACAACAACAAGAATAATTCGTCGCCTATTTCCGTCCGTATATAATTTGTAAATTGAATTACATACACAAATCCACAACTACTCATTCTAGATTCGTATCAACAATTTAAGTAATTAATGTAATAACAAACCCCTCATCAGTCTAGAACGTGGCGCCGTTTTTCACACATTTAGTTTTAATCGTGAATTCAGCACGAAGCAACATGCATTCCAAACTGCGCCGAGTGCTAAAGATTTGCTACTATCACCTGCTTTCTTTTGGTTTAGTAGCCACAACTTTACATTTTCCAAACAACTCCACTATAATCATAGATAGGCAAGTGCCACGATGCTATCTTTTTTATAGCTTAGTCCTGGCGGTACTACTTCTGGTAGAGTTGCCTTATCTAAAGTCGAAAAATATTTTTGATGACTATATGAAGCACAATATAGTGCTGCAATGGAGCTCCTTTGTGGTTTTCGCTTTACGTGTGGCGGCTATTATGGGTTGTTATGGTGCAGTTTGGCTGCAAAGGAAGAGCATCAGGCAATTGTATGTGGATTTCTATATTCATTGTCTAAAATTTGCAACATTTTTGAAACACTTAATTGACCAAAAGGACTTGGCAGCGCTACAACAATCGCTGGCATATGATTTGTGGCTTCTAATGTGTGCCAGCTATGGCACCCTAATATGCCTCATTGTAATCCAATTTCAACTGATAGATTTGACAGATAAGAATAATCAAATGGTGCTTATGGTGCGAATTTTGCACATGATGCTTTTGATGGTGGTTAAAATGGGTATCTTCACTTTTTTATTGCTGCTCAACCATCAATTTCAATCGGTTCACTTAGCCTTGAGAGCCTTACGTAAGAAGAGTTTTGTGGGAAAGGATCTACGTAGAATTGCTACCATTCATGGCGAGAGTTATGATTTAGCCAGACGCATCTTTCGCATGTATGATGTGGCTAATAGCGCAATGTTGCTTAATATGTTCGCTGCCAATGTGCGTATTCTTTATTTAGCCGTGCAATATGGCAATAAATCAATTAAATCCGATATTTGGGGCATACTGTTTGGCAATGGTGTGATCCTGGGTAATGTGTGTAGCTCAACCATGTTAATGAATATGATGGATAGGGTGTTGAGTTCCTGCAATGGCATCGCTCAACTCATACGACAGTATTCCCCGCTTACAGTCAACCAGGAGTGTCAGTTAGAGGTGCGTATATAGTTAATGGCCGTGTTCAGCAGAAGAACTTGTTCACTGATCAATGATATATCCTCTTGTGTTTAATATGATATTTACCTGAAGCTTTTCCAAATGTCAATTTAACAAGACCTCCTAAAAGTATGCTATACAATAAGAGCAATTTTATTAAGCTGATCGGTGATCAAGTGTCTCTGCTGAACGCGCCCAATATCTCTGATAAAAAACGATCCCTGATTATTTTGTTTAATGTTTTCCAGCTGGATCTCTTTTCAAATAGTGTGAGAAACAATTGCCTGATCTACAAAATGTGCGGCTGTGTGGAGCTTAATAAATCCACATATTTAAGCTATATCGGTTCGGTTCTGTATTATGTCATCGTTCTAGTACAATTCGACTTGAAGCAGCTGCCACAACAGAGCAACAATCGCAATTAACTAACGATTTGTTATAAGTTATCAAAGAATTAAATTTAATAATGTTTTGACTTTGTTAATACATAACTATCGATAATGAAACTAAAGAAGCGAAACGAGATTTTTAACAAATTTCTTGCCTATACAGTTTTGGTATATTTGAAAAATATTAAATAATCCTCGCTCCGACTTAGGGAAACTGCCATTTAAGGGGTTATACGGGCATAGCGACATAATTCCGACGACATAATTCCGCTCAGGTCAAATGAAAGCGGAATTATGTCGCTTTTTTTCTAGCGGAATTATGTCGTTTCAAAACGACATAAGTCCTCGCGGAATAATGTCGTTTTATTCTAATTGGGACGGCGGAATTATGTCATTTTAAAACGACTTAATTCCGCAAGGAAAAACGACATTATTCCGCGCGAAGTTATGTCGTTTCAAAACGACATTATTCCGCTAGAAAAAAACGAAATTATTCCGCGAGGAATTATGTCACTGATATTAATATTAAGTGGTAAATTTTGACTAGACTCCTAGTGCATACCTTCCGCGCGGAATAATGTCGTTTTTTTTCTAGCGGAATTATGTCGTCCCCCCATTATACGCAGTTGGCATTTCCAAAAATTTGTTTTTGCATTTTCGGAATGTACATATATTTAAGTATATTCTCTGAAAATTTGAAAGAAATCTGGTAAATGTTTTCGAAGATATGCCTATTGTAAGCGCACTTTAGGGCTACAGACACATTATCTTCCTCTACACATGACTTTCTGACTTAACCAACTGATGTTGCTGAAGACGTATTCAAAATTATGAATTATTGGAAAATGTGAGATGTATTGGAAAGTTTTAGTTAGGTTATATGTAAAATAGCTCCGAAAATCATTCTGCGAAGTAAGAACAGCTCGTCGAAAACATCAATTCGACCTATTAGAAGATGCTGAATCTGCAGAGAGTATAATTTTATGGCCCTGGAATAGAAGACACCATCAAACGCCTTTTTTAGGAGGACCTTCAGGAGATTGTCTACAGGAGCCGTATCCTTCAATATTTATACATGATCTAGCCATTAAAAACTTAAAATATGATACTTTGCTTCATCGTGTAAATCCAGTCTTTATCGAATATGCCGATCGGTTGGAAAATGGGTCTTGATAAGAAAAACTTTTTTGTTTTCCATGATAACGTTCTTAAACTCAGGAGTTATGAATATTATAAGCTTTTAAAATTTGATTAAAATCGGATGACTATATTATATAGATGCCATAGAACCGATCGGTCGGAAAATGGGTTTAAGTAAGAAAAACGATCTTGTTTTCGATTACAGCGTACTTAAACTCACGAATTATACGTAGGTTGCTATATATATTTCTGGCCTAATAATGAAAACGCGAATATTTATGATCAAAAATGGTTTTATTGTTTTCCAAAGTATTCACCAGCAAGATTTATACACTTTTGGGCAAACAAATTGTGGTGTACCACTCAGAATTGACCGTCCTACGTTGCTCAAGCGGAACAGTCGCCACATGACCAGTTTTACCAAAGAAACAGGCGACCATTTCTTCTTCCACGAACGACTTTCGTTGGATTTGGCTCGTCTTCGAAGACCCACATAGATCCATGATTCGTGACCTGTGACGATCTTATAAACATATTTTGAAACATCGCGATTATATTTTTTCAAATTTTCTTTGCACCAATCCACACGAGGCTTTTTTTTTGAGCGATTGTCAAATTTTGCGGGATCCAACGAGAACAAACCTTTTTTACGCCCAGGTGTTCATGCAATATCGAATGTATGCTGGTGAAAGAAATGCCCAAGGATGCCTCTATCTCACGGTATGTCACATGACGATCTTGCATTATCAGTTCACGCACGGCATCAATGTTTTCTGGCACAACGACTGTTTTTGGACGACCTTCACGACCTTCGCGTCTTCGAACGAGCGTCGCCCGCAACTGAATTCATTAAACCAATTTTTCACAGTGCTTCATCGCCATATAAAGATTTAAGTTCATCGTTGCACTCTTGTCGTGATAATCTACGTCGAAAATTGTAAAAAATGATTGCACGAAAATGTTCACGAGTTAATTCCATTTTTCTGCCGAGGTAAGTTTTTGATTAATCGTTAATCGATATCAAACGTGGTCACACATGAAAGAGTTGTAAGGAGCTTTTATCGATAAAAGTCCAAACTTTTTTTGGGAAAAGGCCAATTGGTCCTAAAATGGCTGGAAGTGATGCTTATATGCTTTTAAACAGATTTGCAAATATGGGTCTGAATTGGAAGACTATATCCTTTAGTTGTCATCGAACCTATCGGTCGGAAAATAAGTCTTACTAAGAAAGCTGAGTTGTTTTTGATGGTAGTGTTAGTGGAAGGGATAATGTTAGAAATCTAATCTATAAAGTCTTAAGAAAAATAAATTTTAAAAAAAAACTCACCGCGGCCACCGGCACCAGAATCTCCACAAATAAGCCAGCCAAGGCATGCTTAATATCCTTATCCTTCACCTCCAAAAAGTATTGGCCACACTCGTGCATAAACTGAAACGAGGCCTCAAACTCCTCAATGGGTACCATTTTGACGCGAAAGAACTTCATGCCCATCAGCAGGCTAATGATGCTTTGTGTGGTTGTGGGTGACACCTCTTTGCCACGCAGATCCTTCAGTTCGCTCATGAAACGCTTACGCACCGAACCAAATCTACTCTGGGCCAAAACACCAATCACCTCGGCATACAGATCCGCTATCATGTGTATATTATGTGCATTGGGATTATTCTGTAGTCCATCCTTGTATTTGAAATGCTTGAAAGCCAAATTCTCAATGCTGCGCACCAGATCCTCATGACCCGGATGAAAGGGCAACTGTTTGAGTATCTCAATCAAAGCCAGACAAAAGATAAATTCCACAGCAGCCTCGCGTCGCTGCAATTGAAAGTCCAAATCGACAGCGGGTTTAGGTTGATTGGCTCCCTGAGAGTTGTTGCCACCCGATGAGGGTTTTTTCAAATCATTTTTTATTTCCATATCAGAAAGTTGACGTCGATGCCAGGCCAGGAGTGTGTGCAACAGCGAGGGCAAACAATGCTCCGCCACCGAACCCAAGGCGGACAACAGTTGATCGAATTGCTGATCCTCGCCACGTTGCAGCAGCTTGGACAAATTCTTATCGGCACTCTCCAGCATAACCAGTTCGATTTTTTTCTCAGCCTGGGCGGTGAAATCACTAAATAGATTTCTCATAACAATTTCACCCGGACGTGGAGCGGACAACTCCACGCTGGCCACACTGGCGGCCAGGGCATGCATCTCGGCTTGCGTGTAGCTGGGCAAGACGTTAATAATCGAACTTCTCGAATGGGTACCCCAGGGTAAAAGGGATTGACGCTGCGGTATGATTAAGGCAGGCGGCGAAGCGTAACTCTGGCGATTGACTGGAGCACTGTAGGTAATAGCAGGTGAGGGGCTGGAGCTAATGGCAGCCGTTGGCTCCAGCTGGTTAGTCACAGTTTGAGCCTGCTGTTGTAGCTGCTGCTGCTGTGACTCATACTCTAGGCTGTAGGGATACTCATCCCCGGGTAGTTGATAATTTATGGGCGATGTTGTCCCACTGTTTTGACCCAAACCATTACGCTGACTGGATTTGGGTGTTGAGGTATATTCAGCTGAGTTTATGGAATGACGTTGGCCAGGCGATCCATTGATAGGGTCCGCCGTTTGCGTATCGGTGTTATCGGTATTATCGCCAGCACCAGCACCAGGCAAAGTGGCCTGATAACCATCTTCCGCGTAAGCATGGCGTTGTGGACTTTTTGTGGGTGTGGCTCCCGCACCTGGACTCACACTGGCGGGCGATGAGCCAGCAGCAACAGTTGCAACTGTGGCAGAGTCGCTCACCTGTTGCTCATTTGGGTTTTGATTTGTGCCTGGTAAACGAAAGAGACAGAAAATAAGTAAACCTTGTAAATTAATGTTTTTTTTTTTTTCCTTATCTCTATGTATGGGTAAGCAATGTGTCTACAAATGATTCATTCTAGAAATTAGCTTAGCTCATAAACGAGTGTGAAATAAATTATGAACTTGAAATTTGTGTTTTTACCCAACTTTGGAAGTTTGGTTCTAGTACACGCCTATAAATTGAAATCTGTAAATAGAAATATCATCAACATTATCATCATCATCTTGATCTTGTGGCACTCCCTCACTTTTGCCCTTTTGTGACTCTGGACTCTGGCCTGAGTTTGGTTTTTGTTTATATCTAAATTGGCAAAGCAAAACGTTGTTATCATTATCACCATATGGCCTGATTGATAGATATTGTTTATAGACAAATATATATATATGTATGGTAGATATCAACCATTATCGTTTGTCATATGCAAAATAACAAATTACAATGCTTGAATTTGTTTCCATTTCCAATCTGATTTTATCTTCGCTTTTGTATTGATAAGAGTTCAAATGAAATTCCTTCAAGTACCTAGAATAGTGTTGGAGAGGGGAGCAAAACATAATATGTTTTTATTCCAAGAAACTTTAATTTTTTCAGAAGAATTTCCCAAGAAGTTGCAGTTGAAATGTTTTATGATATTTGTGATTAACAATCAATCTTAGGGGAAAGGCAACAAGTATGGGAACCATTTGGAAGCGGATGTTTAAGAGGTTAATCTTACCTTTGAACAAGGTTTTGTGCGAAAAGGGAGCGCAAACCATAAGAGTTTTTCAATTTGGGTTTTTAACCCAGTTATTTAATAATGAAATAAAAAAATAATTTTTAATTAGGGATTTCGAAGGATGATTAACAACTTATTGAAGCTACAAAAAAGTGTAGATCTCCACACGATTCCGTACGGAATTGAAAACGGTAAATAGGTATGATCAAAATGCTCATCAAATCACAAAATTTCATTCAAAAAAAGCAGCAACTTTAAGTTTTAAAAATACAGGCTGAAAAACGTTTACGCAATTGATTTACCGGTTTTAAATATAGATATCAGATATTTAAAATTTTTTAATCATTGAAAGTTTAAAAATTTGGATACCATGGAAAAAAAAAATTTTCTTAGTAAAACACATTTTTCGACCGATCGGTCCTATGGCAGCTATATGCTATAGTCATCCGATTTTGATAAATTTTTTTCAGAATTGTGTGAAAGCATATAAAACTAATATATACCAAGATTGGGGACGCTACGACGGAAAACAAAAAAGTTTTTCTCACTAGAACTAGTTTTTAGACCGATCGTTCCTATGGCAGCTATTGATATTGTCATCCGATTTTGATAATTTTTTCCAGAGTTATGTAAAGGCATATAAAACTAAAATAATTTATACCACGATTGGTGACGCTACGATGGAAAACAAAAAAGTTTTTCCCACTAGAACTAGTTTTTTGACCGACCGTTTATATGGCAGCTATATGCTATAGTCATCCGATTTTGATAAATTTTTCCAGAATTATGTGGAAACATCTAAAACTAATAAATACCACGATTGGTGACGCTACGATGGAAAACAAAAAAGTTTTTCTCATTAGAACTTAGTTTTTGAACCGATCGTTCCTATGGCAGCTATAAGATATAGTCATCCGATCCGGCCGATTCCGACAAATTAGTCCAGCGTATTTGAATTTAAAGACTCTTTCCGAAGTTTCAGCTCAAGATAGCTTTAAAACTGAGGGAGGAGATAGCATAGAAACAGACGGACGGACGGAGACGGACGGACAAGCGGAAATGAACTCAGCTCGTCATGCTGATCAAGAATTTATGGGGTCGGGATTTCTATGCGTTACAAACTTCTGGGGAAAATTAATATACACTTTTCAAATGTATAAAAATTATTATGTGCGTAAATACAATTTTTTTAAATGTTAGCTTTTTGATGTACCGTAGTTATTTAATGCTATAATAATTATGTACATTTTTATTATAATTCCCTAAAAGTCTTCTGCTACTCTACCTATTTAAAGATGCACAAATTTCACAAAATTTCTTACAATTCGCGCCATTCAGAAATTCAACTGACAAGACATATAAAGATTCTATGCATAATGTATTCCCTTGTTTCCATATTGCATTGTAAGGCCTATTTGTAGTAGGGTTTAAAAATTGTTCTGATGGTCTCCGATGCGTCGTATGGAGTCAAATGGAACCTATTCTGAATAAAGATAATATACAGGCCTGTTCCGGTTTTCACTTTGTCGAATTTGAATATATGTGTAAAATTGATTGAGTGAATTATGCATTTGAAGTCGAGTTTGTCGCAATAAAAGTAATTTAAAATTTAAGATTTGATACCGATTACCTTGTTCGTTTATTAGAAAAGTTATTATGTACCACATTTGAATTCACTTTAGCAAAAACCGGAACTGATAACCTGATAATGTGTATTTTATTATATATCCAAAAAGTTCGGTTAGTTTTGGACTATAGACTCAGAAAAAAATCGGTTCTAAATGTACCAAAAACCGTGTTTTTCGTTCTCAATAGTAGGGTAAGTACGTTTTTTCTTATACTGAGAACGACGGGCTTAAGGTAAGAAAGCTTTTGGTGAGACCGGACGTTCCGCCTTTAAGAACCATCAGGTCTTGTTATTGGAACGGAAAAAATTTTAAGGATGATCTAGAATTGCAGGCTTCCACAAAACTTAATAATGCGATATTATTTTTTAATTCTATAATGGTTTTTAAGGACCGTTTTTGGTGATTATTCATTTGGTTTAGGGTTAATTTCATAAAAAAATCCTAATTTGGTTAAAACTCACAAAGCAATCTTAACCTCCATCTAAAAAGCAAGCACCCGGCTGCAGTACAGTTGAGGAAGTTTGCCAGCAAAAGCCAGTTTATGATGAGAAGTTATGTGTATACAGTCTGTCGAAAGTATTTGTTTTCCTAAAAATTCACATTTTTAAATTGTTATAATTCTATTCTGATTCTCAATGGTTTACTAAAGGGAAATGCAATAAATTTTTAGGTCGTCAAGAAAGTCAATTGAAAAGATATCAAATTAATTTTTCCTCAGTAAAAGACTCAAATATTTATTGAATTCTTAAAGTTTTTTCACCTAGAACCCGAATTTGGTTTTAGAAATTCCAAATCTCTAATGGACGAACTGTAATTTTGTAATTTTTAATTTTCGTTTTTTGCAAAACAAAATTCACTCATTTTTATGAATTTTCTTTCTGCTCTGCAGTGAACAATCAACTTTTTGTCATCAGCATTTCATTGAGATTTGAAAACACGAACAAATTAAAACATCCCACATGATGCGATTTCCCCGTAATAATAGATAATCGACTTCATGTTCTATTATGCCTCCAATCGATTTCAATTAAGTTGTTGTTGTTGTCCTTTCAAATACAATCCTGAACATCGTGTTGACCCTTTGCCCTGTCATGTTGTGGCATGACAAAACGTACAAGTAATCTAAATAATAAATGTTAGAAGAAGAAAAAAAAACGAAGGCAAAGCTAACTTCACTGTGAAGTTTTAATACATTAAAACTTTACTCCAACTGATTTAACTGAAAAATATATATAGATATAGTATCAATATTAAAAATTTTTTAATCATTGATAATAAAAATTTATACCATAAAAAAACTTTTCTTATAAAACACATTTTCCGTCCGATCGGTCCCCTCCTATATGCTTAGTCATCCGTTTTGATAAATTTTTCAATTGTGTGGAAACATATAAAACAAATATATACTACGTTGAGACGCTACAATGGAAATCAAAAAAGTTTTCTCTCTAAGACTTATTTTTCGTCCGATCGTTCCTATGGCAGCTTATGCTTAGTGATCCGATTTTGATACATTTTCAGATTATGTGGAAGCATATAAAACTAACATACCAAATTAGTGAAGCTGATGGAAAACAAAAAGTTTTCTCACTAGATCTCGTTCTTAGACCGATCGTTCCTATGGCATCTTATGATTAGTCATCCGATCCGGCCGGTTCCTCTATTAGTTGCGTGCAGTAAAAAGAAGACTCTGTACAAAATTTCAGCTTGATAGCTTTAAAACTGAGAGACTAGTTCGCGTAGAAACAGACGGACAGACAGACAGACGGACAGACAGACGGACGGACGGACAAGGAAACGATATGGTGGCTTGTGAGAATTTGACCATGAAGTAGTCAGCTGACGCAAAAGGGCCAAGGCGAGGAAAGGTCAGGGGTAAAGGTTTTACTTTTGTTGCTGCATAATTGATAAAGTTTAAGTGCAAGGCAATGGCAGTTGCATGTTTCAAAAGAGATTTTACACGCAGCAAATGAAATGGTTGTGAAATGTTGTTTAAAAATACCAAATGGATTCAAATGTCATAAAAGTCGGAATTAATTTGATGGAAACTAAACATTTTCCACATTTATCTAAACACACACATGAGCAAGCGAAAAGAAAATGCGCAGAAAAACTTTTCTAAAGACCAAAATACAAACAAAAACATAAACTGGCCAAAGACAGATTCACATTTGTATTATTAATAACGTATTAACACGCTCAACCAAACGAATCTTTCACGAACGAAAAATTCTTATTATACTCGTGTGGAAAAAAAGCTCTTTGGATGTGTCATCCAAAAATAAAAAAAAAAACGTTTGAAAGACGTGCGACGAACACGAATCCCTCGCAAACAAACAAAAATACGAAAACTGCAATAGGAGAAAAACAAAGTGGAAAATATTTTTAGCTGTTGAAATTTTCAAGTATTTGTTAAATTGAGGCTCCTTCATATTTATGGCGGAAATCACGAAAGAAAAAGTTGAAGAGGGCATCAAAAAAAAAAAAATAATGCCAAAAACTAAATGAGGAAAAATAACACAAAAATTGATACAAATTGATAAGTTCTAAACAAAGAACAATCTAAGACGTTATACGATTTATAAGTACATATGTCTGTATGTTTGTATGTACCTTTATTTATTGACATCGGTTGGGCTTATCGTTCAACTGATACGATTAAAACGTGTTACAAGAAACATAATTAAATTTATAACTACAATATTTTGCTAGTATTTTTAAGAATGAACTTTAACTTTAACCCATTTTAGGACAACGGTATGGCGAATTGGCTTCCCAACTTCTACATTTTAGGAGGAACAGGATTAGGACTATGATATAATCTGCGCGATGCACTGCACCATAGGCCAAATGGCCATCAGGATGCACATACCAGATCACGACTTCTGTCGTTGATGTAAGGAGAAGGAGACTTTATTCAGAAACGCAATCAGTACCTAGGAAAACCATTTTTCGAAGATCTGGGTTGTCTAGCAAATCTGTCTCTAGGGGACCTGCCTCTTTTTGATCGACCCCTTTAAAATGGTTTTTGTAGAGATTATTTGCGTAGTACCTAATACACCTTATCTAACCTAACCTTGATCAGTCCTTAGATATATATAGTAATCCAGTAAGTTTAGAAATGATCAGATTAACAATAGTCGAGGTATACGCAAATCAAATAATTCAGAGCAGCCCAATCACTAAGTTCACAAACACACACACGCTCGTTAGCGCCAGACGCATCGGCGATGGACAGCACTTAACACAGTTCGAGTGGCGCCACATTTAAAAGTTATGTAAACTTACGACTTAATAGCCTTGTTCAACTGGCAAACATTCAACAACATTCTCGAATGTGAATGTTTTCTTGCTCCACTGACGAATGTTCATCTCGGTTACAAGTGAATGTTCAAATTGACAACCAAGTAAATAAATGACAAAAATATTATATGAAATATACGTTTATGCCTTGCCTTGTTGATTTGTGGCAAAAATCAAAACTGCCTGATTCTAGTGAGCGAGGAGAATTTTGATGAGTTGGTTGCAAAGAAACTGAGGAAAACTGGAAAATACCTTTCTGTATCAACATTCCCTATCTTGGAGACAAAAATACGGACATGATAAGCTGTATGCCGTTACTGTGATCATTTCTCACTGCCTGAAAGCTTACGAAGCAGCCACCGCTTTATGCTTTATTGTGTCGACAAGCATAAAAGATCCTGGCTGAACTGGGCCGAGCGCGAAGGCTTGCCCAAGTAGAGACCCAATCCTATTGGCGCCTCGTAACCAAGAGATAAACTCTTGACTTTGTATTAAATTCTTTATTTTATAATTGAATTTAATTAACTACAATAAAAAGCCACTCATTTGCTAATTAACATTGGTATTCGTCTACTTACATTCCAAACCACGTGGCCCTATCTCTTATAGTTTATGAGATCGACGCGTTCATATAGGCAGACGGATATGGCTATATCGACTATCAACAAGGGAAAAAATTGGTTGAATATTTTTCAAAACTTTATTACGTATACGTAATATTAAATTTGTGCGTACATTTTTGCACATTGTTTGCGATACAAGTGTATAATCTATTACATATTGGAGATTTCTTTCAAATTGGGAAAAAAAACATTATGTTTACCATGGTTGCTTAAAGTGTCGTTCATTTTCAACTTTTTCTTTATTTTCAACCATTGTTGCAGTAACATACAAATATTTTTAATGCAAAATGAATCGAGGAAGAAGATTATTCAACGATTCTAATATAGTCACTGTGACTTCCATATAGAGGCTTGTTTATCCAAAGTTATAGAGTACTTTTATTCCACCTTATAGCATATAAAAGGATATGTTAAAAAAGTAAGTTTCAATTAAAGCAATTTATTTTCCCGATTAAGTTAGTTACAACTATTTTTCGTTATTTATCTTTCGAATGAGTTTTTATATAAGGCTCACTTAATTCAGCAATGGCATAACTAAAAAAAAAGACGATTTTTGGGTTATAAATGCGAAAATATTCGCCTTATCATGCTTTGCTTCATGTAGTTCGATTTCAATTCGCCTGAGAACACGTGTTTCGATAAGCAAATAACCCACAAATCAACCCTGCATCAGTTCAATCGGAACAAAGCAAAGGAGAATTATCGAAAAGCTTCACGCCACGGTAGGTCATGAAGATTTGCCAGCTGCGGCTGCCCCTCTTCACCTCTTCCCCACAAACAAAAACTTCATGAAGAACTTTATGAAGGAAACTTCATCGTGTAAATGCGGACTAAGAGCCATTAAATTATATACGCAGTGTAAATGTTATTGGTGTCTGAGTACCTAGCTTAACATACTAAAGTATGTTTTGAGCAAAGTTAATACATAGAGAGAGCGATGATTAATCTTTATTTTGAGAATTTAAAGTTTAAGGAATTTCAATCTTGATTTTTTTGAGATTGCAAGCTTTTTGATATTTCAATTTTTAATCATGGTTTTAGATTGATTTTTTTTCTCAGTGTATGGATTTCTTATATATAATAGGATCGACCCTATTTTTAAGGCAACCAAGTTTCAAGTCTTTCAGATGAAAAAACAAATGGTTTTTCCTATACAAACTATTTTGGGAGTTTTCTAATTTTCCAGAATTTGTTTTTCCAATTTTTCTTTCTTTAACAACGTAATTAGAATTACTAAAAATAAATAAATAAATCTATTAATATCCCATGTGTTCTACAAATCGCTTTCGACCCCAAAAACGACTATATTTCCACACGATTTGTTTCGTTTTTAGGGTCGCAAACGATTTGTATAAATATTATGGGTATAAATATCAGGGATGCAAACTGGTTCTGAGCCGAACCGAACCAAATCGTACCGAACCGCTTATTCGTGATCGTAAACCGAACCAGCGTCTGTTTGAAAATGCTGAACCGAACCGAAAACCGTAGGAATAAAACGGTTCGGATCATTTCATCGGATCATTATTGACGTTAAGTGCCTACTTTGAAACAAATATATTTATAATATTAGGAAAGTAAAGTACGCTTTAGCTATTCTTTTTCTTAAAAAAAAATCTACTGCATTTCTACTCTTAACGATAATACTGAAACTTATGGATGGCGTATCCGCATATCCGACTTTATCCAATGTTGCTCATAAATAATATTATTTTAAAGTTCTTTAAGGGGGTATTCTACCTTTGACGAGTGTTTTATGAGTGTTTTTTACAAAAATTCTGGAGGGAAAACCATAAGAGTTTTTTCAATTTGGTTTTTTGTTTTGTGTTATTAATTAATTAAATAGTAAAATAAAAAAAAAATTTTGGAATTCGAGGGCTGTTCAAAAAGTTATCGGCCTGCCAATTAAGGCCTCAAAAAAAAAGGTGTAGAGGTGGTGGCCATGATTCCGGGACTCCAGGTTATCGGAATTGAAAACGGTAAATGAGGTTATGATCAGAATTGATGTAATTCTGGCCCGTACCTCGATCATAAAAAAAAATTTTTTTCTAAAATTTACAAACATTTAAAAAAAAAATTAGATTTTCGACGTTTTTTTTTTGTTGTTTAGTGAAAAAAAAAATAGTAAAAAATTTTTTATCTTCATGATTGAGGTACGGGCCAGAATTACATCAATTCTGCGTCGATTGCAACATGGCTCATCAAAATCGGTTCAGTAGAACTGGCCCAATCATGGCTACCAGGTCAAAAAACGTGGTTTAGAGAAAAACGCGGTTAAAGTTTTCAGCAACGTTGAAAATACTCACATTGGCAAGAACATTGCTCTACAAAAACGGATATATCTGCTTAACTCTTTCGAATAATTGAAAATGGTTTAAAGGAGATGAAAGGGGAATGTTCAAGCTGTAATAATAAGTCAAAACAAAAAAATCGAAAAAAAAATATTTTCAAAGGTAGAAGACCCCCTTAAATGTTTTTCGATTTTAATTTCGAAAAAAAAATTAATAAAAGTCAACATTTCCTTAATAAAAAGTATAATTTTATTTTATTTTTTTTTAAATACCGAAACGAATATCGGTTATGTTATCGGAAATTGCTTGGCCCTATAGCTATATTGAACCGTTACCTTAACCGTTACATAAATCGTAACGTTAACCCTTACGTTTGCCGTTACATTAACCGTAAAGTAAAGTCGTATCCGAAATAAAACAATCGACATTATTCAATTCGGTTTAAATCTCTAATGTAAATCAACATTTAATGCCTATAATTTTGCCACCAGCCCCAATAATTGTTTTGTATCACAAATTGTAGGAAAATATAATCAAACTGAGTTTCATTGAGGAATTTCTGAAATTACTATTTTATAATGTTTACTAATTTCCTTAATGTGTGTGTAACTTATTCTCTGGTAAAGGCTTTAACTTCTAGAACTTTTTTTAGTACTCGCTCACCTTTTAGTTTTTTTTGTGTCCAGTGAAAATTCCATAACATGAAACTGGCGCATAAATTTGTAAAATAATCACAGCTAGGAAAATGATTACTAGGCGTAGGTGGAATCCCAATTGTTACTTTGTAAGCGGCGACAATTAGAATTCTCTGGAGATCTGGGAGCAGGGGCTAGTACACTCCGTTTGTGTGTTTTAATTACAGAGGCACGTGATTTTGTCTACACTTTATGTTTGTTTATTTATTAGTTGTAAATAATTTGGCACTTTTTCTGTTGAATTTTTCGTTGAAATTGATAAGAAAACTACACACAGCCTAAATAAAATGTGTCACTGGGTCGTATTGTTAAACGTTGAAGAATCAAACGTATTTTATTTAGAGATTAACCAAAGAATATTTTTTTTATTTCTTTTTCGGAAGATTTGTTTTTTATGCTAATTAGCTAGAAATAATGAGCTCAGCATTAAAGATTATAACTTTTTTTCACAATTTTTATTTTATTAGTTTGAGGCACTTGTTTCAAGCGATAACTATACTATATATATATATAAATATTTGTAGTTTTATATATGTATGTATGTATATGCCGTGAGACCAAATGAAAAATTCGAAATAAAAATTTCTCAAAACTAAATAAGTATTTTAAATGCAAAAAGCGAGACACCAAACACCGACAACGACGACGACGAATTTCGACTGCGGCGAAATCGAACCGAAAAAGTGCTAAGCAGCGGCAGCGGCGAATGAACGACCCGCCCGGCAGCGCGACAGCAGCAGCGAAAAACAATAACAAAATCCAAAAAAAAAAACTGAGCAACTCGCGCACGCTCGCAAATTGAAAGCACAAAATCAAAACAAAGTATAATTGTCTATTTAAAATTATGATTAACAATTTGACAGAGCGGGGAGAGAGCGAGAGCACGCGCGCCTCAAACAGCTGTTGCTGTTGCCTGTGGCGAATTGAAAACATTAAACAGCTGAGAGAGAGAGAAGAGAAGGTGTTGCCGACTTGCTCATTTAAATGCTCATACGACATGTGGTACCAAAAAATGATGATCTGATTAAGCTAAGTGAGTGTCGTTGGTTGTCAGTCGCTGTTGTTGTTGTTGTTCTCCAGCTGATTAGCTTAAATTAGTACAACGGGTGGGAGGTGCAATACTCAGCATGTGTTAAATGGGCTCTAGAAAAACTTTCCGTCCCTTACCGTAAGTTTCTTTTTTTTTGCTTCTTTTTGTTGGCACCATGTGGCGGCTTTTACATTGCACGAGTACACATAAAGTGAAGGTCGGAAAACGGTTAGCTGACAGCATGTCCTTAACCCAATTAAAAATAAAACATTTTATTCCATCATTTAGTTAGAAACAAATTTCTTGATAAATTAAGTGAAAAGTGTTGCTTATTTGATTTGAACTATTTTTATTACTCATTACTTTTTGTTAACAATAATGTTTAATTTCCCCAAAGAAGTTTTTGTAATAGGTAAGTCATTCGGCATTAAAAATGTAACATTTTATTTTGGAGCTTCATAAGGTAAGCCACAAAGTTCATTATATGGAAGGCCTTACAATAATTCCACTAATACCTAAGAGAAACTGTATTCTAATTTGGTAGATCCTATAAATCCCAAGCAGCAAGTTGGGGATGTTTCAGTTCAGTGTTTGTTTCAAAGGAATAATTCCTTGTTTGATTCATTTACCACGATCGTAGCATAGATCCATCACTTTACACCTGAGATAAACCAACAGTCAAAATAATGATCAGAAAAATCAAGAACTGGCTCCAAAATACGCTAAGACAGTTCTATATGCAGGTAAGTTTATGGCGTCAGTATTAGGGGATGCACGTGAAATAATCTCATAAAAGAAATTACAATCAAGGACGAAAACAAGTAATACGGAATAACTATGCTTTTTTTCATCAAAACTATCCCCCAGTTAAAACATCTGAAATTGCGATGGCTAAAATTAATAAATTGTAGTTTGAATTGCTTTCTCACCCACCTTATTCGACAGACTTAGCCCTCTCGGACTACGTTCTGTTCTCAAACTTAAAAAAATTCTTCGGTACGGTTTGGTTCAGATCGGTTCAGAACCGGTTTGCATCCCTAATATTTTGTTTTCCTAATGTGTCTAGAATGTGGAGGTAGATGTGATTTTTCGATATTCGAAGCCATTATAAAAGATACGACAGAAGGGACAAACTTCATACTCAATACATATGGACGCATCAAGTGGACAGTTATCGGCCCAAAATTTAGAAAAAGTCATTTCTTTTGTATCAAAAAATTGTTGTTGACAAAAAATACATGAGCTTCGGACTTTTTTGTACCAAAGTCTGTCAAAAATCCAATTTTCAACATTTTTTTTATCGTAGTCTACTCGGAGTATTTAAGTATACAGATTAAAACTCCGCCGGTTTTTTTTTGTTTTGTTTCGAGATAAGCTCAAATCGAGCTGATATCATGAAGGAAGTAGGCGTCAATTTTTTTTAGAGGGGAGTGACATCAGACTACAATAACTTTGGTTCTAGTGAATATTTTTAGCTAAAAAATATAATTGTAATACCTCGCGCATTATTTACTACAGCTTCAACGAAGAGGCTGCAGATTTCTAATAGACTTACTAGCTGGTCAATGCCTAGCAGCCGCTCATGCGAAAAAGCTAGGCATAACAACAGAGGACTCCTGCAGAAAATTCAGGGGTTCACTGAAAGAGGCAGCTAATTTACTGGCATTAGCAAAAACATCAAGGATCCTTGTGGACAAGTTAGATCTCCATATAAAAGAAAAACCCGGTCTCACTAAGGGCCAAAACGGTCTATGTGTGGCCTAGCGGGAAGGTAGGCAGGTCTACCTTAAGGGTTGCTCAAAACTTTAAGCACGTTTTTTTCTTGAAACCACGTTTTTTTTGACCTGGTAGCCATTTGAATTCCACACATTCTACCAAATTAGATCGGTCCAAAAACTAGTTCTTGAGGGAAAAACTTTAAACTTGACATTTATTATTTTAAAGGGCCCATCCACATAATTTTGATCCAAATATTTTTTACAAAATCGAACGACTATATCTAATAGCTTTCTTACACTCGTGCTGACAATCAAATTGCAGAAAGCATTTTACTTCGAAAACTTCGGTGTTTTTTAACCGATCTTATTGGGCGCCTCAGATTAGATCAATTATTAAGCCTAAATTAATAGTCTTTAGGTTAGAAGGTTTTAACTTTTGTGGGTCTGACAGTTTTTTGTTGTTTGTTGGGAAGGGGTGAAGGAAATTTTCCAAGTTTACACGCCTACACCTACACAGATCTCAAACTCTTATAGTCTCTAAGATCGACGCGTTAATACAAACATAGAAATAGTTTAGACTTATGGAAGAAGCTTTATGACATCATTCTCAGTGTTAAAATTAAATTAACCCAACTTGAACATATTTCTATTTTGACTTTTGGTTCGGTTCTGCATTTTCGAAACGATACAGATTAGGTTCTCGAGACGGTATACTAGCACGTTCGGTTGGGCTAAGAACTTGAAGGGTATGTTAACGAATCAAACCGTTATATACAAAACTATTCCAGCATTAACTTACATTATTTCTACCGTTGAATCTCACATTTATTTATACATTTTCCATTAAATAAATGTGCCGATTGTGCCAGTTGCAAATTTGCTAAACAAACATTTTGTAATTTCTTTCACTTTTGTATGCAGACAAAGAGCCAAAAAAAAAAAAAAATCGACTAAGTAAATAAATAAATAAACAAAAACAGAAAGCATTTGGTAACAACAAACAATAAACTGACTATGGCCCTACCGCTGCCGCCGCCGCCGCTGCTGCTGCTGCTTCTCCTCTGAGGATAATAACTGCCAACAATTTGTGTAAATATTATGTGAAATTAGCACATGGTTGAGACTCTGTGGCCCAGGCACTTTCCATATACACAAAATATTGGTTTGCAATTGTTAGTTAACTGCTTTTATTGCAAATTACATCACGCCCACACACCGAGGGGGCAGGGAAATTATAGTCAAACACGCGATATTAGAGTAAACACGCCACCGGAACGCACTTTACACCCGCTGGAAGCACTCGAGAGAACGCACTGCAGTTGGAACGATTTTGCTGTGTACTTGGTAGCTCGACAAAGACGCGCAAACAAATGAGCTTGGCGCGGCTTGGATTTGTTTTTTTTTCGGGCTGGCAAAGAGCTTTGGAGAGCAGGCAGCGTGCGGCAGCGACCAAACTTATGCAATTTTGCACAGGTGACGACTCGACATTTGACTTTGGCAAGCAGCGAAATTTTCTAATTTTGCCACACTGCGCTACAAAATCCGTTGGATAACTGCCAGGTTGTGCCCCCAAAAACAAAACAACAACCAGCCCAACGAACGAACGAACGAACCCAACCCATTGACGCCACCAGCAGACGACAGACAATGTTGAATGTCATTATCAAGGTTTATATTTTTGCGCGCTTTAGTTATTTATTTTATTTTTATTTTAGCTTTTGGGTTTTTGTGAATGAAATGCGCGAGGGAGAGAGCAAAACAAGTCGCACGCTAATAGTAAATCAATCTTGAAAAACTGCATCGCCATGGGTCATAAATTTTAAATAATATGAGATAAACACCGTGCACAGTGGTTCAATAAGGCACTTTTTAGTGGTTTAGGAGTTATCTTATCTAGACCATTGAACTAGCTGTCGAATTCGGCTAGTTTCAACAGGTGTGCTGCGCAAATAGGAAAGAAGACCAAGTGCCAAGTTTCATTCAAATAGATTTAAAACTGAGGGAGGAAATGGAACAAAAGCCGACAACGAGCAGACGGACAGGTCTATATCAACTCAGCTCGTCACGCTGATTAAGAATATATATACATCTGGACAAAATTATTATACCTTCTATAAGGGTATAAAACCAACAAAAAACGAGGAAGCAAAGCTAACTTCGACTGTGCCAACTGATTTAACCGGTAAAATATATATAGGATATAGATATCAGATATTTAAAATTTTTAAATCATTGATAATAAAAATTTGATACTATAAAAAAAAACTTTTCTTAGTAAATCACATTTTCCGTCCGATCGGTCCTATGGCAGCTATATGCTATAGTCATCCGATTTTAATACATTTTTTCAAAATAATGTGAAAGCATATAAAACTAATATATACCAAGATTGGGGATGCTACGATAGAAAACAAAAAAGGTTTTCTCACTAGAAGAAGTTTTTCGACCGACCGTTTCTATGGGAGCTATATAATATAGTCATCCGATTTTGATCAATTTTTCCGGAATTATGTGGAAACATAAAAAACTAATATATACCAAGATTGGTGACGCTACGATGGAAAACAAAAAAGTTTTTCCTACTAGAACTAGTTTTTGGACCGACCGTTTATATGGCAGCTATATGCTATAGTCATCCGATTTTCATAAATTTTTCCAGAATAATTGTGGAAGCATAAAAATTAATATATTCTACGATTGGTGATGCTACGATGGAAAACAAAAAAGTTTTTCATACTAGAACTAGTTTTTGGACCGACCGTTTATATGGCAGCTATATGCTATAGTCATCCGATTTTTCATAAATTTTTACAGAATTGTGTGGAAACATATAAAACGTTATATGTACCACGATTGGTGACGCTACGATGGAAAACAAAAAGTTTTTCCTACTAGAACTAGTTTTTGGACCGACCGTTTATATGGCAGCTATATGCTATAGTCATCCGATTTTGATCAATTTTTCCAGAATTGTGTGGAATCATAAAAAATTAATATAGACCACGATTGGTGACGCTACAATGAAAAACAAAAAAGTATTTCCTACTAGAACTAGTTTTTGGACCGATCGTTTATATGGCAGCTATATGCTATAGTCATCCGATTTTGATAAGTTTTTCCAGAATTGTGTGGAAGCATATAAAACTTATATGTACCACGATTGGTGACGCTACGATGTAAAACAAAAAAGTTGTTCTCATTAGGACTAGTTTTTGGACCGATCGTTCCTATGGCAGCTATATGATATAGTCTTCCGATCCGGCCGAATCCGACAAATGTGCAGCGTATTTGTATTTAAAGACTTTTTGCAAAGTTTGGTCAAGATAGCTTTAAAACTGAGGGAGGAGATAGCATAGAGACGGACGAACGGACAGACGGAAATGAACTCAGCTCGTCATGCTGATCAAGAATATATATAGTTTATGTGGTCGGAAATGCTTCCTTCTATGCGTTACAAACATCGTGACAATTTTAATATACCCTCTGCAAGGGTATAAAAACAGATCAGAAAAATATTTAGTATCAAAATAAATAACGATCAGAAAAGGTACGGGTCTGACTTCGTTTTCTACTTCGTGACTCAGCTAAACTACTGAGAGAGCTCACTCACTCTCCATCCAAAACGCCAAAGATCATAGACGTAGCTCTATTTTTGGCGGAATTACGATTGTTTTTGAGCGTTATAAGGTACTAAAATATTCTCATGATAATATAATAGGCCATACAGGTAGGTGGTCATATAATTGACGTTTTAATCTATTCAAAACAAATCATAAGCTTAGCTCCATTTTTTTACGGAGGTACAACAGATTTTAGGTAAGGAATTGTTTTTAAGGGCTTATAAAGTCCTAAAACATACTTTTAGACAGCAAAATGGGCCATATACTGGTACGAATATACCTAAATGTTTCAGAAGAATGATCCATTAAAATCAATTTGGTATGGATATTATAATCGGGACCTGTTCCCGTTTTCGATTTCGATAAAAAACATGCGGAATCGGAATTGGAAAATGTTTCCGTGTCCAAAAATCTATTGTGTTATTGGGCGAATAAATTGATATTTCCATTTATCTTTATTCGACTGTTTTGCTAGCAAAATTATCTAACCTTTACCAATAATATTGATCAAATTCGGAAACGAGAACAGGCCTGAATATCTTTTTTTTAGGAATATTTTCATATTCTTGAAAAAAAAATATTTTACGTTTAGCGATTTCGAATTTTCAAGTACTAATATCTAAATACAAAAGTCAGTTATGGGTACTGCAGTGGCTCGCGAGCCAAAAGTAAGAAAGGGACAAAGCTGACAGAGGCTGTGTGCTTTGTTGTTGTCACTTTTGTATGTTTCGTCTGTTACTTTATGAAACACCTAAGTCTTCCCACTAAAAATAAGGAAAATCAATACAATTTTGTTCCAACTTGTTTTCTATATATCTGGTACCACTGTGCACTAGAACAGACGGTGATTTATTTTGGCATTGCCATAAAATGCAATGAAATTGATACGTTTAAAATATATTCAAAGGTTAATTTATATGGATTCTAGTTCAGCTTGATTATAATCAGTCCAGTCTGGGTCTGGCGCATTGTATGTATGTATGTAGTGGTATGTCCAACAATCAAAGTGAATCATCACTTAAAAAAACGAGGAAGAGACAGCCAAAACAACACAAACAAAACGGGACTTTCAGATGCCGACAGCCAATGTTCACAGAGTGACAGAGAGAGAGAGAGGGGTAGTGGGGGGTAAGAGGAGAAAAAAACACTTGGTAGGTGGGCGTAAACAATTAGCAAAGCAACGCAGCTGATAACCCAAAGTCTGGGGCTGCACCCAGACCAGAAATAAACTAAAGTGCCCATTTGGTTACAAAAATAGAATTATTTACCTGCTGCACCAGCCGTGCCACCGTCCAGCAAAAAATCCTCTTGCAGCTCCAGTTGTTCCATTTGATTTGGACAATTCACAAATTCACTTTAATTAGTTGAGTTTAAATGGGCAACAAAAACACACAAAACTAAGAAAGTTGCAACTGAAAGACGGCTGCTGCAGCCATTTTTTTCTTTCTTTTTTTTTTGCACACACTTAAATTTTGAGATTGCTCTCAGTACGGAGTGTATTTCGTAATTACTCTCACTTGCACTATAAACTAGAATTTCACTCACTTATAAATTGTTTTAATAAGAGTTTTTTCAACTAAAACTGATGAAAATTGTGGGCACATAAATTAACATAAAAAAAACCAAGGTAGCAAGAAGCAGAACGAACAGCTGTTTTTTGTTTGGCAGTAAGTCGATATATATCGTTAGCGTTGCCACTTAGTTAAGTGGCGCGGCCACAGCTGTTTCGAACAATGACGTCATAAGAGGCAATTGAATTTGTGTGCACTTTATCGGCAAAATACGTGAATTAAACTAATCAGAGACGATAGCAATGTTAATGTTATTGTCGAGATTTTAATATGAACAATGGCCATAACATTGAGTGAGTAGTCAGGCCATTAAATTTAGGGTGAGTTAACTGTAAATGTTTACGGTGCTTGTGCTTAATTGACGCTCTCCCCCCTCTCTACCAGAAATGGCACAGTTAGACAGCTCAGTGGTGCCGGTTCATCCGCTCAGTCATGATCCCTCGGCCGCTTGGCGTGATATTAGCAAGACGCAGCGCGTCATTAAAATAACCATGAAGCCACCGTCTAGCACAGTGGCGTCCAATAAGGCACGCGTGGTGTGCATGTCGGACACCCACTCACTGACGCCCTATATTAAATTTGATATACCCGATGGTGATATCTTTATACATGCCGGCGATTTTACCAAATGTGGCCAACTGGAAGAAGTGGTGGAGTTTAACAATTGGATTGGGGCCTTACCGCATAAGCATAAGATTGTTATAGCGGGCAATCATGAGCTCAGCTTCGATAGCACCTTTACGCATCCGTTTCAAAACCACAAGGGGCATTCCGAACGGTGAGTTACGACCCCTTTCTTTACCCCATTTAATCTTCATCCTTTCAGCACCAAACACACTGGCATGTCCATTTTGGATGACCTGCCCACTCTGGGCAATGCCAAGGAGAACCTAGAGAGTGCCGTACAAACACAGAATATACGTCAAGTTTTAACCAACTGCAAATACTTGGAGGACGAGTTGCTGGAAATCTGGGGCATACGCATTTATGGTACACCCTGGCAACCAGAATTTTGTCGTTGGGCCTTCAATGTGCCACGTGGCCTGGCCTGTCTGGAGAAATGGAATCAAATACCCTCAGGCATTGATATACTACTCACTCACACACCCCCGGTGGGTCATGGTGATTTGTGTTGTTCCGGCGTACGAGCCGGTTGTGTGGAATTACTTACCAGCGTACAGCAGCGAGTGCGACCCAAATATCATGTCTTTGGGCATGTTCATGAAGGCTATGGCATTACCAGCGATGGACGCATTATCTATGTGAATGCCTCAACGTGCGATATTAATTATTTACCCAACAATGCACCCATTGTGTTCGATGTGACGCTGCCACCGGGTTTTAGCAAGGATTAAAGGATATGAAGTAATTTATATATTCAATTCATTGGCAGGAATTTATTTTGTTATTTAACTATAATTTTTATTTTTACACCTCTTTTTTGTTTGTATTACGATTTTAGATCGATAAGCAGGTAAAAATGCTCATAAAAAAAACCAACAAAAATTGTATTGCCTTTTTTCTTTGAAAAATATATATAACCAGGGAATAATACCGGAACTGTTAAGCGAAATAAACCGTTATTAAAATCCGGAACCCATCTACAAATATTTTTGAGAACCGCTAACCTATATAATAGGAACCGAAAAAAACAGAACCATACCAAAATAATTTCGGTTTCTTATTACTTATTTATCTATTTCAAATATATTTACTATTTCAACCGGTAAAATAGTAATATATACACTCAGAAAAAAAATGTTATACTTTTTATAAATTCGACCTTAAAGAAAAATCTGGATCAAATTATTTTTTAAGGTATTTAAAATATAGAACAACATTTCTTAAGGGGGTCCACTACCTTTGAAAAACATTTTTTTTCGATTTTTCTTAGCCTTATTATTATAGCTTATTATTATAGCATTCCCCTTTCATCCCCTTTAAACCATTTTCAAATATTCGAAATAGTTTAGCAGATGTAGCCATTTTAGTGGAAAAATGTTCTTGCTTAAGGGAGTATTTTCTACGTTGAGCAAAACTATAACCGCGTTTTTCTCGAAACCACGTTTTTTGACCTGGTAGCCATGATTGCGCCAGTTCTACTGAACCGAATTTGATCAGCCATATTGCAATCGACGCAGAATTTATGTTATACTGCCCCGTACCTCAATCAGGAGAAAAAAAAATTTTTTTTTACACCAAACTACAAAAAAAGATCGTCAAAAATCGATAATTTTATTTTAAATGGCCGCCAATTTTTTCCAAAAATTTTTTTGTATGATTGAGGTACGGACCAGAGTTACATAAATTGTGAATATAACTTAACTTACCGATTTAATTTTGTATAATCTGGAGTCCCGGAATAATGGCTACACCTCTACACCTTTTTTTGGGAGATCTAAATTAAGAGGCCGATATCTTCTTGAACACCCCACGAATTCCAAAATTTTTGTTTTATTTTCTTATATAATTAATTAATAACACAATTCAAAAACCCAAAAAAAAAAACGTTTCTTTCGTAATCATAATCCTTCTACTAAAATGTAAAGGATTGTTAAGTCTTAGAAAAATCCTCCCTTAAATATAGAAATGTTAAAAAAACGGTAATTTTTAGAAATGAAGTTTCTTTATTTAAATCAAATTTCGCTCTCATATTTAGAAATATTATTTCCAATTTTAAGAAAGTTTCCATTATATATTTTTAAAAAAATGTAATGTAAGGAAACGCTCAGGCAGATTCTAGGTTTCCAACTATATTAGAGCGTTTTCAGAGCTGATGCATCCCTTTAAGTATTTTACCAGCGTATTATGGGCTATTTTGAACCCTAGTTTTTGGATATCCTGAAACATTTAAATTTTTTGAATATTAAAAAAAAATGATACTTGTATGTATGCCGGTATGCCGTAATCAAATTCTGGGTACCGTATTGGAACCGATAACTGTTATTAACTGAAAACCGAAATAGAACCTTTAACCGAAATTTTCGTTTCGGTAAGTACCGTTATTCCGATATTCATTTCCGGATTAATCCCTGTATATAACATAATTAAAATTCACTCGGGACCTTAAAATTATATTGACAGTTTTTTTTTTTTTTTGAAAATTAATTGCACTGGTTCAAACTGGTAAAGTAAAATATCGTAATCTATATTCAATTTAAGCTTAAATTATGCCTGAATTACTTTTGAACCGGTTCTATATGGTTCGGAACTGGTCTTGATCTATAAAAATGTCTAACCCCATATTAACAACCTTCATATCAAATTTCAATCTGCCTTCCCCGCGGTAATCACCGGGCGGGAATTAATTTTGGAACAGCAATGAAAACAAGTAATAAAGTCGGTCAAGCCCGACTTTTATATATTCGATACATATGCCTGTACCTGTCAAAGTTTATTATATTGCTGATGTCACACAAACTGAGTAAGTGCTGTCCATCACGATTGCGGCCAGTGCCGCAAAGCGTAACTTTTTGATTTGTTTATAACTCGATAATTATCGTTCATTTGATCTGCATACGGTGTAGGGTCGATGGATAAGTAATGATGATTTAAATATAAGTCGAGAAAGTTCAAACAGTCTATCTTCAAAATTGTGGAAGATAGGCGGTTACTTTTTTCAAATTCTGGCGTAGGTACTCGACCATCGTTCATCTGATCTTAAAACGGTGTATGGTGGATCGTCAAGTAACGATCATTTAAATATATGTCTAGAACAGTCCATCTTTAAAATTGTGGAATATAGTTATTTTGTGCGGTAATTCGACTTCGGTTCATCTGATCGGGAAACAGTTTCGTAGCGCTAAATCAGGAAAGTTGACAGACCTAGTTATGAAATTTTTTGGAAAAAGTTTTTAAACGACCCAAGTAATTACATAAAATAGCCAAATTTTAGGCCCCCTTTTTACCACCTTAGACGCTCCTGTCTCCTAAACGATAGTAACTGAAATTCAACCCTGTTGCAGTTTGAAATTTGCTTTGATCTTGTTTCTTGGGTAAATAACGGGGCTCTTCCAATGCACTTTCGATCGGCGTGACCAGTAAAAAGGAGGGAACCCAGAAATTGTGTGTCGCGTATTAAAAAAAAAGGTTTTAAATTGTTAAAAATAAAATATATAAAAAATACCTAAAATGGTAAGTAAATAAATCTGAATATTTGTTAAATTTAATTAATGCTCAATTTGTTCCTTTTATTTCATTCTTATAATTCTCTTCTCTTTCTCTCAATTAAAGCGTGAAGTCATCTCAATTCAAGTGGGTCAATGTGGCATACAAATTGGTAATGCCTGCTGGGAATTGTATCTGCTGGAGCATGGCATTAATCTGGATGGCAGTCTTAAGACCAAGGAGGAGCTATCGGCCAGCGGCAGCAGTGCCAGTGTGGGGCATGACACCACAGCGAATGATGCACGAACCTTCTTCACCGAAACGGGCAATGGGAAACAGGTGCCGCGTACCATTTTCGTGGATCTGGAGCCAACCGTAATCGATGATGTGCGAAATAGTGAAATGCGCGATCTCTATCATCCAGAGCAGCTCATTTCGGGTAAGGAAGATGCAGCCAATAATTATGCACGCGGCCGCTATTCCATAGGCAAGGAGGTGCTGGATAGGGTCACTTCCCGCATCCAAAAAATAGCCGAACAATGTGAAAGCCTGCAGGGATTTCTCATTTTCCATTCGCTGGGCGGTGGCACTGGCTCTGGGTTCACTTCGCTGCTGGTGGAAAATTTATCCAATAATTATAGCAAAAAGTGCAAACTGGATTTTGCCGTTTATCCCTCACCCAAGGTATCCACTGCCGTGGTGGAGCCCTACAATGCTTTGCTGACCACACATTCCACACTGGATCACTCGGATTGTGTGTTTATGGTGGACAATGAGGCCATCTATGATATTTGTAACAACAGTTTGGGTGTGGATCGACCCGCTTATAGTAATTTGAATCGTTTGATTGCCCAGATTGTTAGCTCAACGACCGCTTCCTTACGTTTTAGCGGCTCCATGAATGTGGATCTCAATGAATTCCAAACGAATCTGGTTCCCTTTCCACGCATCCACTTTCCCTTGGTGGCCTATGCCCCACTGCAGTCCGCCGATCGGGCGGCACATGAACAGCAAGCCATTGGCACTTTGACCAATGCTTGTTTCGAGTCCTCCAACATGATGGTGAAGTGTGATCCTCGTGCTGGCAAATTTATGGCCTGTTGTATGCTCTACCGTGGCGATGTGGTGCCCAAGGATGTGAATGCCGCCGTCTCAGTTATCAAATCGAAGCGTCACATACAATTTGTGGACTGGTGTCCCACCGGCTTCAAGATTGGCATCAACTATGAGAAGCCCGCCTTTGTGCCGGGCGGCGATCTGGCCAATACCTCACGCGCCTGCTGCATGTTGGCCAATACCACCGCCATTTCGGTGGCCTTTTCCAATTTGTCGTACAAATTCGATTTGATGTTCAAGAAGCGCGCCTTTGTCCATTGGTATGTGGGCGAGGGCATGGAGGAGGGCGAGTTCACCGAGGCACGCGAAAATATTGCCGTACTGGAGCGTGACTTTGAGGAGGTTGGTCTCGACGAGGAGTGCGAGGATGAGGACCAGGGGCTAGATGAATATTGATTAAGAATTATGTAAATCAAAAGTGATAAGTCATTAAAGGGAGAAATTATGTAAATAAATTATTTTGATATGACATAGAGCTAAAAACTGATTTAACCGAAAGATGAATTTTTATTGGAACTTACAAAAATATTAAAAAATTGGAAAATCCGCCCTAAGGTGGAAATGGACGAAAATTCTACATGGCGAATTCTATATTTCGAAAAATTGACACAAAAGATCGGAAAAGGAGGGCGGATGTGGGGTTATGACTTATCGTTATATAAGTACCGCTCTGTAGGAAATTCGGTGTGTAAGCTTTTTGGGCCGAATAAATGGAAAATCAATTTTTGAATTTGGAATATTTCACTCCAAAGCACAGTGGGCGAAATGGCTTATCTAGCGGAAGAAAACCAATAACTTCAAAAATAATAAAGATTTTGGATTTCATTTAATGTTAATTAATTAAGGAATCATTTAAAAAAATAAAAGGCTAACATCGGCTACGCCGATGTTTTAAATATCCTTGCGCTACCATTGATAACAAATAAGTTTTTCTCATTAGAATTAGTTTTTAGACCGATCGTTCCTATGGCAGCTATATGCTATAGTCATCCGATTTTGATAAATTTTTCCAGAATTGTGTAGAAGCATATGAAACTAATATATACCACGATTGGTGACGCTACGATGGAAAACAAAAAAGTTTTTCTCTACTAAAACTAGTTTTTTGCCCGCCGACCGTTTTTCTATGGCAGCTATATGTTATAGTCATCCGATTTTGATAAATTTTTCCAGAATTGTGTAGGAGCATATAAAACGTAATATATACCAACGATTGGTGAAAATGGAAAACAAAAAGTTTTTCCCACTAGAACTAGTTTTTGGACCGATCGTTCCTATGGCAGCTATATGATATAGTCATCCGATTTTGACAAAATTTTCTAAATTGGGTGGAGGTATAAAACTAATATATACCACGATTTGTGTTGCTACGATGGAAAACAAAAAAGTTTTTCTCACTAGAACTAGTTTTTTGGACCGATCGTTCCTATGGCAGCTATATGATATAGTCATCCGATATTCAAATATTAAAGATTTTTGTAAAGTTTGGTAAGATAGCTTCAAAACTGAGGAAGCAGATAAAATTAATATATACCAGCGTCTGCTGACAAATTTAATTCCGAACCGTCAACGATGGACGAACATTAATTCTATATTTCGAAAATATTACAGATCGGGGAGGGTGTGTGACTACGTTTATAGTACCCTCTGTAGGTTCGGTGGAGCTTTTGGGCCGATATGGAAAATCAATTTTGAATTTGATATTTCACTCCAAAGCACGTGGCGAAATGGCTTATCAGCGGAAACCAATAACTTCAAAAATATAAAGATTTTATTTCTTTAATGTCATTATTGAGGAATCATTTAAAAAATAATAAGGCTACATGTCATTTTAAAATCTTGCGCTACGATTGATAACAAAAAGTTTTTCTCATTAGAATTAGTTTTTGGACCGATCGTTCCTATGGCAGCTATATGCTATAGTCATCCGATTTTGATAAATTTTTCCAGAATTGTGTAGAATCATATGAAACTAATATATACTACGATTGGTGCAGCTACGATGGAAAACAAAAAAGTTTTTCTCTTTAAAACTAGTTTTTGCACCGACCGTTTCTATGGCAGCTATATGTTATAGTCATCCGATTTTGATAAATTTTTCCAGAATTGTGTGGAAGCATATAAAACGTATATATACCACGATTAGTGCAGCTATGATGGAAAACAAAAAAGTTTTTCCCACTAGAACTAGTTTTTGGACCGATCGTTCCTATGGCAGCTATATGATATAGTCATCCGATTTTGACAAAATTTTCTAGAATTGTGTGGAAGCATATAAAACTAATATATACCACGATTGGTGTTGCTACGAAGGAAAACAAAAAAGTTTTTCTCACTAGAACTAGTTTTTGGACCGATCGTTCCTATGGCAGCTAAATGATATAGTCATCCGATCCGGCCGATTCCGACAAATGTGCAGCGTATTTGTATTTAAAGACTTTTTGCAAAGTTCGGTCAAGATTGCTTCAAACTGAGGGAGGAGATAGCATAGAAACAGACGGACGGACAGAGTCGGAGATGATTCCTTCTCTGCGTTATAAATATCGTGACAATTTTAATATACCCTCTGCAAGGGTATATATCTATTTTCTATATCCTGGAAAAGAGAAATCTTACAAATGTTAAACAAAAAATAAATATTTTATATTATTTTATGCTCTGGTTCAGGTTCAGGCAGTAAAAATAAAGTTGATCCGGTTCAGGTTCAGTTTGTAATTTTGAAAAAATTTCTAGACCTGGACACCAGAGCAGTTCGACTCCAGTTTAAGCCACATTAAAAAAATCGCTGTGATTTCAAAATAATTTAGTTTTATTTACATAATTCCGTTTTTCCCTCTGAATGATCACAAGGCAACACGAAAAAAACCTCCAAGCTAGCAATTAACATTTTTATAGTATTTGGGATGACCTGATTCCGAATCTGTGACCAGTTTTTTTCTATCACCCCCAGTTTCCAGGATAAAGATATTTTGAATTATGTGGCAAGAACTTCGTCTGCTTACAAATGAAATCATCAGGATCGTGAAATATATCTTGAAAACTGAGGGAGGTAGAAAAAATCTCGTAACAGATTTGTAATCAGGACAGCCCAAATTCCATGAAGAAATGTAAAGCAAATTGGATTTTGTTGCCTTGTGTGACTTATCACCTTCGATTTACATAATTCTTAATCAATATTCATCTAGCCCCTGGTCCTCATCCTCGCACTCCTCGTCGAGACCAACCTCCTCGAAGTCACGCTCCAGTACGGCAATATTTTCGCGTGCCTCGGTGAACTCGCCCTCCTCCATGCCCTCGCCCACATACCAATGGACAAAGGCGCGCTTCTTGAACATCAAATCGAATTTGTACGACAAATTGGAAAAGGCCACCGAAATGGCGGTGGTATTGGCCAACATGCAGCAGGCGCGTGAGGTATTGGCCAGATCGCCGCCCGGCACAAAGGCGGGCTTCTCATAGTTGATGCCAATCTTGAAGCCGGTGGGACACCAGTCCACAAATTGTATGTGTCGCTTCGATTTGATAACTGACACAGCGGCATTCACATCCTTGGGCACCACATCGCCACGGTAGAGCATACAACAGGCCATAAATTTGCCAGCACGAGGATCACACTTCACCATCATGTTGGAGGACTCGAAACAAGCATTGGTCAAAGTGCCAATGGCTTGCTGTTCATGTGCCGCCCGATCGGCGGACTGCAGTGGGGCATAGGCCACCAGGGGGAAGTGAATGCGTGGAAAGGGAACCAAATTTGTTTGGAATTCATTAAGATCCACATTCATGGAACCGCTAAAACGTAAGGAAGCGGTCGTTGAGCTAACAATCTGGGCAATCAAACGATTCAAATTACTATAAGCGGGTCGATCCACACCCAATTTGTTGTTGCAAATATCATAGATAGCCTCATTGTCCACCATGAACACACAGTCCGAGTGCTCCAAAGAGGAATGTGTGGTCAGCAAAGCATTGTAGGGCTCCACCACGGCAGTGGATACCTTGGGTGAGGGATAAACGGCAAAATCCAGTTTGCACTTTTTGCTATAATTGTTGGATAAATTTTCCACCAGCAGCGAAGTGAACCCAGAGCCAGTGCCACCGCCCAGCGAATGGAAGATGAGAAATCCCTGCAGGCTTTCACATTGTTCGGCTATTTTTTGGATGCGGGAAGTGACCCTATCCAGCACCTCCTTGCCTATGGAATAGCGGCCGCGTGCATAATTATTGGCTGCATCTTCCTTACCCGAAATGAGCTGCTCTGGATGATAGAGATCGCGCATTTCACTATTTCGCACATCATCGATTACGGTTGGCTCCAGATCCACAAAAATGGTACGCGGCACCTGTTTCCCATTGCCCGTTTCGGTAAAGAAGGTTCGTGCATCATTCGCTGTGGTGTCATGCCCCACACTGGCACTGCTGCCGCTGGCCGATAGCTCCTCCTTGGTCTTAAGACTGCCATCCAGATTAATGCCATGCTCCAGCAGATACAATTCCCAGCAGGCATTACCAATTTGTATGCCACATTGACCCACTTGAATTGAGATGACTTCACGCTTTAATTGAGAGAAAGAGAAGAGAGTTATAAGAGGGGAATAAAAGTAGGAAATTGAGCATTAATTAAATTTAACAAATATTCAGATTTATTTACTTACCATTTTAGGTATTTTTTATATATTTTATTTTTAACAATTTAAAACCATTTTTTTTTAATACGCGACACACAATTTCTGGGTTCCCTCCTTTTTACTGGTCACGCCGATCGAAAGTGCATTGGAAAAGCCCCGTTATTAAGCCAAGAAACAAGATCAAAGCAAATTATGAACTGCAACAGAGTTGAATTTTAACCACTATCGTTTAGGGGACAGGAGCGTAGTCAGTTAAAGTGGTAGAAAAGGGGCCACAAATTGACTTCATATTTTGAGAGGTTTATTCAGTAAGTACGAGGATCGTTTAGTTGGTTGGTTCTATACCCCTCATACTGTTGATAAATTGACTTAAACTCGCCGCTAATAATTTCTCATTGGTTTTCAAACTTAATGCAATACGTTAGCCTGCTGAAATTTTTAAATATATTGGGAACCGAAATAACTGTTATTTTGAAAATATTTTTTATTACAAAAATAATTAAATGAAACTATTTTGCAAAGTCCGAACCTAGTTTATTGCTTTCGATTCCACTTTTGAAAAAATTTTGAGATTTTAAATTTTATTTTAATTTGGTCTCTAAGTCACAAAACGTTTGCGGAAGTGGAATTGCGCTCAACCAAAAAATGTCTCAGGTAACAATAACTGTAAGATAATTTTTAAAGCTGTCGTTTTTAAGCCGTTTTTTCGAGAAAAAGTGCCATAGCTTGAGTAAATAACCACCGAACTCAAAAAGTCTTACAGCTTTTTAAAGAATCTGAATAAAGCCACAGATCAGCCATACACATTTTGCATATATAACACTGGCCAATAGAATGACAATCTTTCTGAAGTTCCGCTTTCACTCTATTAAACTCTGGTCCTATTTTGTGCGCTGATTCCAAATCTTGTCTCGGCTCTTGTTTATAAGATATGGCGAATACCTAGGTTTGCAGTATTTTCAGATTCAAAAGTGATTCAAAATCATATCTCAGAAATTATTGAAGCTGTGAACTTAAAATTAGGTGTGTACACAGAGAAAAAAAAAGCTCAAGATCAATTTAATCTTTGCTGGTTAAAATGATCTTTTAAAAATATCAATTTTTTCATACTTAATATAAATAGTTTCTTAGACGTCTTCCCATAAATGTGTGCGTTGGTTGACTGCGTTAAGACGTCATTCCGTGCAAGGTCTCGAGTTCGATCCCCAGACAAGTCATTGTTTTTTTTTTGTTTATAGAAAAGATCGTATTGATATTTTTTATCATATCAAGTTAATCTTCGTCATATCGGAGTAAAATTGATATGAGAAAATGTGAAAATGACTGCCATTTCATATCAATTTTTTTCTCTGTGTAGGTTAATTATATGGAGACATAAATTTGACAAGTTACAGACTGGATTTGAACCCGCTGAACAGGTTCTATAGTGGTTCGAAGCCATATCTCAGAAATTATTGAACTTAAAATTTGGGTTAAAGGTTAGTTATATGAAGACAGATATTTTACTGGAGTGAGACATTTAACTGGTTCATGATTGCATCGGTTGTGGCCTTCTGTGGCTAAGTGGAAAGCGTGTGTCCCTACTGTGAGGGAGGTTCTAGATTCGATCCCGCCTCGAAAGATGTAATTAAAAGTTTTTTCTTTAAAACTTTTACACGTTACAGCTGTTGGCGCCAGTTGTAAAGTATGTAGCAATAAAAAAGCTCGTCCAAAACTTTGTCGTACGGATTTGGTGTAAAACTGTAGGTCCCACACGAGCCAAGAGATTGAGAGATACCCTTTGAGGCTGTAACAGCCAGATTTACATTTACATGATCGGTTCCCAACCCGATTGAACCGGAGTTACGATTTTAAAATTCGGTGTGCGTGGTTAAATACAAACCTTCAAAAGTTGTTCCGAACCATATCTCAGAAATAAGGTAGGTTGGTAATATGGAGACAGATATTTTTCCTGTTAAAATCTATTTCCGAACCATTTTAAACCAAATTATAATTTTCTGTGAACTTGAATCCTTCGATTATATGTAGTTAGATATTTCCTGGGGTTGAAAACGCTTTTCCCAACCGGTGTAAATTTAATTATAAACTCTCTCATACCTGTATCAAAATATTCGAAAATATCAAAACAATTTTAGTTACTGATTACTATATCCACTACCTATATTTTATTCAGAAAAATATGTTTAAAGCAGATAATAATCATGATTAACAAGTACAAAGACGCTACCATAAAAATTTAAAACGAGAAGGCAAAGCTATCTTCGACTGTGCCGAAGTTTTAATACACTTGAAAAACTTTACTCCATCTGATTTAACGGTAAAATATATATAGGATATAGATATCAGATATTTAAAAATTTTTAATCATTGATAATAACAATTTTATACCATAAAAAAAACTTTTCTCAGTAAAACACATTTTTCGACCGATCGGTCCTATAGCAGCTATATGCTATAGTCATCCGATTTTGATAAAATCTTCCAGAATTGTGTTGACGCATATAAAACTAATCTATACCAAGATTGGTGACGCTACGATGGAAAATAAAAAAGTTTTTCCCACTAGAACTAGTTTTTTGACCGACCGTTTATATGGCAGCTATATGCTATATTCATCCGATTTTGATCATTTTTTCCACAAATATGTAAAATCATCTAAAACTAATATATACCAAGATTGGTGACGCTACAATGGAAAATAAAAAAGTTTTTCTCACTAAGACTTATTTTCCGACCGATCGTTCCAATGGCAGCTATAAGATATAGTCGTCCGATCCGGCCGGTTCCGACATATAAGTTGCGTGCAGTAAAAAGAAGACTCTGTGCAAAATTTCAGCTCGATAGCTTTACTAGTTTAGCTAGACTAGTTTGCGTAGAAACAGACAGACAGACAGACGGACGGACGGACAAGCGGAAATGAACTCAGCTCGTCGTCCTGATCAAGAATATATATAGTTTATGAGGTCGGAAATGAATATTTCTATGCGTTACAAACTTCTGGGCAAAATTAATATACACTTTTCAAGTGTATAAAAAGTTTTTAGTACTAAGACCAATTTTAAGACTGATCGATTGTATGGCAGCATTGCTATATAGTCATCCGATAAAAGTGTGTTTGGTTAGCGGTAATTTCGGTTGTGTCAATATTTATGATAATTAAAGTTGGAATTTTTTGTGGAATGTTTTCTGAGCTCACTAATCGACGCTGATATCGTAGCTTTGGCTTGGGTCTTCCGGTTTTTTTCCGTTCATAATCATCTTGATTCTTCCAAAAATTGCAGACTAGCTTGTCGGAGAGACCAATTTTTTTTTTTTTACCTATTTAAGCGAATTAAGCAATTTCTATGTCTAAGGGCAATTTCACCTTTTCGACTGGCTTGCCGGGGCTTGTACTGTACCACCAAGTATAAGTTTTTAGTGGCTTCTGAGCATTATTGACGCGCTGAATAGATCCTACTTTGGTTGAAAAAGGCAACTAGAAAATCAAGTGAAAATCTTCTCCGAAATCCCCGTCCATTTAAAAACTCAAAATGCTTGTTTTTTAGTTTTTTTTTATCGGTTTTCTGTAATATTTTTTTTTGTTGTTTATTTTTTATAGTTTTTGTTGAATTTTTACTTTGTTTTGTATTTTTTGTTGTTGTTGTTGTTTGTTAACGCCTATTTGCTATGTTCTTTTCAATTGTATTTTGTTTTTTCTTTTTTATACTTAATTTTACTAATTTTTTTCTTTTTTTTTTTTACTTTGAACTTTTGCAAGAGTTTTGCCTTAGAACTTATATTTATAGAATCATCAAAAAGTTTGTTGCACTGTGTAAAATTACAATCTTTTTGTGTGTGTGTGTGTGTGTTTTTTTTAAGTGTATACGTGTGTATCTTCTACTAGGATAATCTAAAAATCTAAATTTTTCTCTAAGAGCAGGCCAATGTTAATGATATTAATTTTGTGTGTTTGTTTAAATTTTCGAAAATAAAACTTTACAAAAAGGCTTGATTTTTATAATGTGTAGTGCAGTGTAGAGAGGTGTTTAAATTTTAGGCTCTATTATAATTACATAATGACAATTTCTCAGATTGAGTTGTTTTTTTTTTTACAATTGTTAATCCATAAAAAATATATAACGATGATGATGGCAAAATATGTTTCAAATTGTGGTATTTGATTTTTTTTTTAAGTTTTTTTTTTGCAATTACAAATTGTTGTTAAAGAGTTGCTGTAGTTTACTGGTGGTGTTGTGGTTGTTGTTGTTGTTGTAGTTATTGTTAATTGTTTTTGCTAGTTGTTTAATATGGAACATTTGAGAAGAGATACGAGACACTCTCGCCATTGTGTGTCCGTCTTACAGCCTCTGCGAACATCATCGAGACATCAATGCACTAAAGAATGAGAAAACAAATCGAAAAGCATTAGTTTAGGATATAGAATAAAGGAAAATTTAACATATTTACCTGTATCTTGGGACAATCACGCATATGGCCATCCTGTGGTATGGTATTGGTCACAACAACTGCCTCGAAACAGGCATTATTAATGCGCGAAATCGCCGGACCCGAAAAGATACCATGCGTTAGTATGGCATACACCTGAAATTAAACAAAAAAAAAAACAACATTTTATTTCAGAGCTAATTGAGGGAGGGAGCATTCAGGTCCTAAAAGATGGTAGAAACAATTATAATCGGCATTGACAACCCCAACATCCAACGGAAGGGCGCAGAAACCACATTAATGACTTTAAATTTTTTGTTCTTATTTTTCAACTCGCTTTCAGCAAAAGCATGGTAAAATATGGTCGTATCTAGTTTTCAACAGGGCTGCACAACGGTTTTGAAACGATCCGGTTCGATCCCGGAATTCCGACTTTTCTGTTACTGTTAACCGAACCTTGAAACGAACCTACTGTGAAAAAAATAGCTGAACTTGAGCCTGTTCTGAACCAAAACTTTCGGTTCGCTTCAACAAAAGTAATCAGACTTAGTTAAGCGGGCATTTACTGAAGAAAGAAGTAGCATGTACTAACAATTGCTCAAAAAAATATTAATTATCAATTAAAACAAACTTAACTTAACGGAAGGACTAAAAGCGATGGAGAAGGCGAATTCACTTTTATCAGAGGTCAACTTAGTTCTGTTATCGACTATTGCATTATTAGGGGCGAGTAGCACGATACGAACCAAGAACCAAACCGGTGACCTTTCGAAAATGCTGCACGAAAACGAAAACCCTTTAAGAAAACGGTTCGGTTCAGTTTATCGATGAGTTTTATAAAGTAAAAACTACGAAATTGTTCTAGTGAATTTGGTAGGGTTTTCTTGTTTATATAAATTAAGCCTTGCAAGTTTTCTATCTAACGTTTATACAGAGATTAGTACGTTTTCTTGTTTTCATTCTGTTTTCGCGAAGGGCATTGTATCTGGGAGTCCAATTGATACGCGCCGTTTGCGAAATACTATTTTATATATTACACTTTCAATCAAATATGTGGTAACTAGATTTCGTCTTACTTTTTTCTCGAATTAAATTGACTTAGAATTAGGCAGTCGGTTTCAGCTGCTCAAACACTTCCGTGTTTTCTAGTAACCGTAGGTTTATTTGCCACCTTCTATGTAACGTTATTAAACCATGAATTTGACCAAAACCAAAAACCAAATTAAAAAAGCTCTAATGATTTTCTCTCCAGAATTTAAAATAAAAAACCACTCAAAAAACAAAAAAAAACTTAATTGGATTGCAAAATACTAACATTTACACGAAAATCGACTGGAAATTTGAAGCAGAGTCGTAAATAATTAAAATATTTCACATTACGAAATCCATTAAAAAATATATGCAAAATTGCCTAAGTTTCTTTTTATAAAGTTTGGAAATTCGGAAACAGGATCAGACCGAATAATATAGTAACCGTCAAACACTGAACCAAACCAAAATCGCGGTTAGGATTGCTACAAAATCCATATTTTAAACCAAACCGGTGGTTCAAGGTGGTCTTCTACCTTTGCACAAGGGTTTTCCAGTGTTTTTTATAGAGTTTCTGGAGAGGAACCCATAAGAGCTTTTCCAATTTGGTTTTCTGTTTTGTGTTATTTAATAAATTAAATAAAAATTTTAAAAATGTTGGAATTCGAGGGCTGTTCAAAAAGTTATCGGACTGCCAATTCCGGGGGAATAATTGAGGTTATTATCAGAATTAATGTAATTCTGGACTGTACCTGAATCCTTACAAAAAACATTAAAAACTAAATTATTTAATTTTTGCAGTTTCGTTTTTGTAGTTTAGTGTTAAAAAATAGTAAAAAAAATTGTTTTTCCTCATGATTTTGGTAGGGCTAATTACATCAATTCTGCATCGATTGCAACATGGCTGATCAAAGTCGGTTAAGTAGAACAGGCGCAATCATGGCCAGGTCAAAAAACGTGGTTTCGAGAAAAACCCCGTGAAAAGTTTTGAGCAACGTAAATATTTGCAAAATATTTCGAATTTTCTAAAATGGTTTGAAGGGAATCGAAAAAATGTTCAAAGTTAGAAGACCCCTTAAAATATCTGTGAACGATAGAACCAAACCACTCCTTATTTTTGAGCGGTTTTTATTGCTTTTTTCGCCGAATAACGGGCCGTACTGCTAGGGCGCAAAGAGTGACTGCTCGCCCAACGCTGATATAGTGATATACGCTTCGCAAGTGTATAAAAATAAAGTTTTCCCACGACACCCGAGCGAAGCTCTTAACGAAAATCTGATGTTACAATACTTGCAGATAGATATATATCAGGGACCGAAAATAACGGTTATGGGGTACATTTTAAACTAAAAAAATCATTGAGAAGTAGATGTCCTACACATATATAAAATATATAAATATTTTCGTTTTTTTTATGGAACTTTGGAATGTGTAATGAACCGTTATTTTTGTTTTATTTTTTAAAAATCAATCGGAAAAATTATTTTTTATTTTTATTTAAAAAAATTATTTGTAAATATTCATTTTTGATTTTTATTATAAAAAAAAATTTTTAATTTTTAACTTAGATAGAAACGATCGGTCCTTAAACTAGTTCTACTAAACAAAAATTTGTTCTTTTTAATGGAAGCGTCTCCAAACTTAGTTTTTATTAATTGTATATGTTTCTCCGCTATTTTGCTTAGTTTGATAAAATTCGGACGTCTATGAAGTATACATGCCATAGAACTGTTCGGTCCAAAAACTAGTTCTACTGAGAAAATCCTTTTTATTTTCATTGCTAACGTTTTCAAACTTTGCATTTATTAATTTAATATGCATCTATTTAATTCTGCAAAGATTGATTAAAATCGAATGACTATATCATATAGCTGCCATACAACCGATCAGTATGAAAATTGGATTTACTAAGAAAACTTTTGTATTGTTGATTATAGTTGATTTGGTACAACACAATTTTGCCGAGTTTGTACAAAATCGGTTTAGTATATCGTATAGCTACCATACAAAATTCGTATGAAAATAAAATTTTTTTAAACAAAAGAAACTGCAAAAGTATAAATTTGTTACATCAATTTGTTGGCTTTTCTCTATTTTTGCAAACTGAGATAGATACATATATGTAAGTAGATTGTTGTTAATTGTCACATCCTTTGCTTTTAAGCTAATTTCCCCTAATTAAACTCAACAATATTTTTGTTATATCCACTTACCTTAGTGGCTCCCGCCTCCACAAGACGATCCGCAGCATGAACAATAGTGCCGCATGTATCGGCCATATCATCCACCAATATGGCAATTTTATCCTTAACATCACCCACCAGTACCATGGATGCCACTTCATTGGCCTTCTTGCGTTCCTTGTGTATCAGCGCGAATTCCACATTCAAGCGATCGGCAATCGAGGTTACACTGAGGATATAAACGAATCACTATATAGAATAATGTAGAAATTATGCATGAATAACTTACCGCTTGGCACCGCCAGCATCGGGTGATACAATGATCGAGTTCTTCCATTCGGGAATGTTCTCCTTAATCCATTTGAGTACCGCTGGTTCGGCATAGAGATTATCAACTGGTATATCAAAGAAACCCTGCAAAATCAAGTAGGTTTACATTAACTGTCACTCAACTAATTCTATTCCACAATTTCTAGCCCCGTGCTTTACTTCATAAACAATTCAGACCTTCTAGTGTTTAGATGAGAATACAAAAACTAAAAAACTAACAAATTTGCCCAAAGTGTTTCCATTTCACAGCGAAAATATATATATTTTATAATGTCCCATTGCCGTGTATTGAGTGCCGAGGAGAACAAAAATCTGGTGGAATGGCTCAAGGAGCACAAGATTGAGCTCAATGTGCGTACACGTCGTGAATTCTCGGATGTGGTACCAGTGGCAAAAATCTGCAAGCAAATGCATGCCAAGCTCGTGGATATGCACAATTATACCCCAAGGAATAGCCTGATCCTAAAGCTAAGCAATTGGGAAACCTTTAATCTCAAGGTGCTAAAAAAATTGAACTTGATGCTTCCACAAAGGACTCTAGAGCAGCTGGCCTCTGGCACTGGCAGGGTAATAGACACATTGCTCTATGATCTAATCTTTACCAGTCGAGATGTTGCCCGGCAGCGCAATGTATCGAGATCCCGTTCTTTGAGATCCAACCGACAGATATCGAGTATGGTTCGAGCTGGCTCCAGACGTACACTATCCCGTTCTCTAACTCAGGTGCTCGATGATGGTGAACGTTTGCCACCCGAGGTTTTGATTCTCGATGTCAATGAGCTGGTAGATGGTAGAATGTGCACAGTACCACGCAAACTGGTGCCCTATGAGCATTATCAGAATGTTTTGCGCGAAAGCTCTGAAAAGGACAACTTCATCAATGCGGTGAGTCAAAAGGCACAGTATCTGGAGAGCATCATTATGGTGAAGGAGGGACGAATTGGCGAATTAATGGAACAACTGGGCAGATTATCGGTGAGCATACTTTCCATGCGACCCATGCTCAACGAATTCAACGAAGATGATAACGATATTGATAATGAAAACAGGAACACCAGCAGCATCACGATTAGCCCACTGCCAATAATGGCGAACGAACAGAACTCTAGCGATTCGGAGATGGAATCAAGAGCTTAACTGGGCGGAAGATATAATGATGCGGCACCAAAAAAAAAGAAGCAAAACAAATTATTTGAATTGATGTAAGCCAAAAACTAATCAAGTTTTCCATCTTTTACTAAGATTTTGTATTTCAGAATTTTCTCACTAAAAGGCAACACTAAGCGGAGAGGATTTATATCTTGTATATTATAATAAGTTTCTAGTTTTTAATTGAACAAATTTTCTCTGGCTTTATCAAATAAAAACAAAATTTTTCTGTTGTACCGCAAAACCTAAACAATTAATACTTTTATCGTTAATGAGTTAAGACGCTTTTAAGTAAAGATAATTGATTGATAACAGTCGGTTGGTAAGGCGGAAAGACACAGCAAAAGCTTGAAGTGTGAACCAAAAAACCAAAGTAAAATTTTAAGAGAGAAAAACTAGTATCAGTTGGGGATCGTTAACTTTAGTACGTTTAAACGACACCCAGACGAAGCCTGTTACGCGCAAACTACAGCATAGCAGTCCACCTCCCGCACAACCAACTGAGGGTTACCGCTGCTAATGCGACACCGAAAACATGTGAAAGAAAAATTACAAAAATTTAAATAAGAGATTTAAATAAATTATAAAAATCAGCCGTAACCGAAATTTACCATTTCAAATCATTATAGGAACCGATATTTAATATTTTGGTATAAAATCCAAGACAACAAGCGCCTAATTTGCGAGCTCACTCGCGCATTTTTGGAATTGCTCGCCATAAATGTATTTAATTTCAAGGAAAAATATTTTGAGATTATTTTAAGTACGCAAATTCTTGTTATAAGAGTTAATCGGGATTTTCTTAAGACTTTAACGATCTAAAAGTATGATCAAAAAGATCTTAATATAGTTCGAAATGTATCAATTTGCGAGCTCACTCTCGCATTTAATGGAATTGCTCGCCATAAATATATTTAATTTCAAGGAAAAATATTTTGAGATTATTTTAAGTACGCAAATTCTTGTTATAAGAGTTAATCGGGATTGTCTTAAGACTTTAACGACCTTAAAGAATGATAAAAAAAAGATTATAATATAGTTCGAAATGTACTTAATAATCTCCAGTGCATAACTAAGTCCGCACACAATTTTGTCAGTGTATACACAGAGAAAAAAATTGATATGAAATGGCAGTCATTTCCACATTTTTTCATATCGATTTCACTCCGATATGATATGTTAAAAATATCAATACGATAAAAAAAAAAATTCATTGCCGTGTCTGGGGACCGAACTCGGGGACCTTGCATTTGACTGAATGGAATGACGTCTCAAAGCAATGAGCCAACGCACACACTTATGGGCAAACATCTAAGAGTCAATTTATAATTTGTATGAAAAAATTTATATTTTTAAAAGATCATGTTAACCAGCAAAGAATAAATTGATCTTGATCTTTTTTTTCTCTGTGTAGTTCTCACTCATTGATCGAATAAAAAGAGAATCAAAAATAAGTTAAACAAGAAACAAAATAACCACTCTTGCAATGCAAAATTTACCGTTAATATTTCATTTTCGTTTTAAACTTGGTGCATAACTATAGCCGCATAGTTAAATTTCTCATTTTGTGTTTGGTTTGTCATAATTTCGGTTGTTTCAGTAAATATAATAATTAAAAGTGACATTTTTATGTGGAATACAATAATATGCTAGGGAGAACTTTGCAATTTACAGCCCTTACAATTAATTAGTTAAAAAATGGTCGCTCTGACAAGCTAATCGGAAATTCGTGGAATAACTGAGATGATTATTCTTAACCCTCATTTGAGTTGTTTGACAGTAAACTCACAACTACCGATGGATTTTTTCAGCCAGCTCATTTGTGATCTTTGACTGTATACAATATATATATTCGTGATTCCACGAAAAATTTCTCACTCGTATTTTTTTGTGCTAAAATAATTTTTTTTTTTAAATCTTAGTTGAAAAGTAGAGGGTACGCATTTTCAGTTTCCCGAAAAATTACTAATTAGCAGTCAAAAATATTTTTTAAATGAAAGACTTATTCAAATTTTATTATTTATAATTGCTTGATAATTTGAACCATTAATAAAAAAAACTGTAGAGTTACAACAAATCCCAATCTTCTAAAAACGTACACTTTAAAATTTTCGCGATTTGGTAGGCAAAGAAAATTGGCATAATTTTAAAGTGTAAGTATCAAAGAAGTTTTGGATCGAACGCAATTTTACAGATTTTTTCCATATATTTTTTTACCAATTTTAATTAATTTTAATTAATTTTTTTTTAAATCTTCAATTTTCAAAAAATTGTTTGACCATGAATTAGTCATACTTCGGGAAAAACCCTGAAAATACGTACCCCGAAAAAAATTATTTAAACCCAAAAAAAAACAGTGGTAAATTTTTTTTGGAATCACCCATATATTTACTAATGTGAGCTTTGATTGGGTTAATCACGAGTTGCGTGAATGATATCAGGCTAAGATTTTGTCATATTTAATATTTTTTAACATTTTAAACTAGTTTGTATTTTGCTTTTAAATTGGCCCGTAAAATTCTGGGTTATAAGGCGTCGCATTTGTAATAACGGGGTACACATGTACCCCACAACTTTGGATTGTTATTTCTTGAAAACTAGTAATCAGAATGAACTGAATTTTTGAATATATAATAAATTATATATTAAGATAATCAGGTCTTTTTTGCTGATCCAATTGCTGTTCCGAATTCCAAAAATCGACAAGAACAAAATTGATGTACCCAAAACTGTGTTTTTCGTTTTCAATAGTAAGATAATTTAGTTTTTTCTTATACTGAGAAATGCGGGTTCCGGACGTTCCGCGTTGAAGAACCATCCGGTCTTGTTATTGGATCGGAAAAAATTTTTCTTAGTTTGTTTTTCGGTTTAGAACGGGTGGTATACTTTTGAGAACGTGGGCTGATTTCAAAAACGGAAAAAATAAGATCGGATTTGGTATAAAAGTAAGAAATTTGTGCTGCCTTTTAAAAGGCTATTTTTTTCTGAGTGTAGACTTTGAGCATGGTATTCTCAGGTAAAGATTTAAAGGATTATATTTATATTAACAAATTAGTCTAGGAAAAACGCCCACATATGATCAAGAAGAACATGTTTTTCTACGAGTTTTTTTTTAAATCAAATTTTTTCGAATGAGACTGTTGTTTCTGAAACATTTGCTTATTTTGAAGACATTTGTAAGCCTATATTTTCCACGGTTCTATTGTTATGACTCCTTCAACTCACCTGAATCTGTGAAGCATGTAGATCCATGGTTATAATGTGATCCGCACCGGCCACTGATAGCATATTAGCGACCAATTTCGCCGAGATGGGCGCACGACTCTGTGCATTGGTCAGCGTTGAAAGAAAGATACGAAAAAATTTACATTAACGTAGTTAGTACTAGAAATAGTGGGTAATTCTTAAGGGCTAAGCATATTATGAGAATAAAATCCAATGGAAATCATAAAGAACATGTACACATATAATGGTATAAAAAGAGCAAGAGTAATAATTGAACGTTCCAATATATCATAGACAAAAGATAGTGTTTTTTTTTTCACAAGGACAACAAGAATATGTGTGCACCCGATGAGAGAGAGAAAGTTTGAGATTGCATGAGAATGTCACTCCAGTTATATACTTTGTTAATACAGAAGAGAAAGTGCAAAGAAACGAAAACAGATTTCGATTTTAGTTTTTGCATGCAAATCTTTGTTATTTTTATTTTTTTGTTGATATGTGTGCCTATTAGAGAGGGGAATTCTTTGGGGGAAAAAAGGCAAAAACTCAAAACGTTAAAAAACGCAAACAAAGCAAAGTCGTAAGAAAAATATACAAACAAAATTTTAAAAATTTTCTGTTTTTTTTTCTTTTTCCGCGGCACTAAAAATAATGCCTACCCGACTACTCACAGTATAATTTTTGGCTGAAAACTCCTAAGTTCATTATTCGAAATATTTTGAGTGTGTTTTTGGTTTTTTATTTTATAAAAGAAAAGGAAAAGAAGAAGAAATAAAAATGTTCAGAATAATGTTTTGTTTTGGCGTTGTAGAATTTAAATTTGAAAAAAGGAAGCAAATATAAGGGAGGGAGTATATATTTTTTGGGATAAGGCTGTGTGCAATAATATATTTAATAAACAAGTTAGTAGCACTTAAAAAAAGTTTAAAAATATAATTAACAAAGTGGTAAGAAAAAGAGTTGATTAGTTTTATGGGGAAAGTGTGGGGAAAAGTTGGAAAAAATGTTTTCAAAATTAACAAGCCTTTTGCTAATGTAAGGAAGGGGACCTCATTTATGTTTTACCTATCAGCCGATTCACTCACAGTATTTTGTATATTCGGATATCTGTTTTTGACACAATGGGCGCGTTCAGCAGAGACACTTGATCAGTGATCAGCTTAATAACTTTTAGGGGGTCTTTTAAAATTGACATTTGGAAAAGCTTTACGTAAATATCATATTAAACACAAGAGAAAAAGTTGGCTACGTATATAAAGGCCTCTTTCCAGATGACATAAAAACTCATTTCGGCACAATACTTCATTTGAATAGAAACACTTTTTAAAAGCTCTGAAAGCTGAATGCTTTCGAAAAGCTGTCTTATTTATATAAAGCATAGTGCCGAAATAAATTGTTATACCATCTGGAATGAGGCCTTAACTAAGAAATGTATCATTGATCAGGGAGCAAGTTCTTCTGCTGAACACAGCCAATGTTTTATGTACAGGCGGGTGTTGATTTGTAGCTTAGTGTCAACGAGTGCTTATTGCGGAAATCTTTTCGTGCAAAGTCCAAGCAGCACACCAAATTAAAGACTAGATTGCATTTCAATTATGACTCTCAGTTGTTTCCATAATTCTTTGTTTGAACTCGAGTAGCTTGCAGAGCAGGTCCGGCCAGCTCATAGCCACTGGGGGCCGAGCACATTCGTGTTTTTCACACCGACGCGAGCCGAAGTCATGTCTGTGTGAATCGGTGAGCACAGAAAAACTTGATTTTGCAAGTGAGTTGGCTCTTTACTGTGGCAGTCACCAACACATGCTCATATTTCAGTCCTCTCCATTTGGCCGGCCCTGTTGCAGAGTTAATGCTGAGAGCGCGAGAGCGAGGTTTGCAAGACACATGAACAATTATTACACGAGCGAAGCGATCGACTTGATCGTTTTGAGGCAATTGCTTGTGTTGCAATGTCAAAAATTGTGTAGATAAAATAAGGTTAAATGAACAACTTTTTTAATATATGATTTCTTTGGGAACACCCATATTTTATATGAGGTTTTTGATTCCGTTTCATACTCGTATTTAGATGCCTTATACATACGTGTAACCTGCTACAATCTTTAAGACGTCATTTAAAGCAATTCAAATAAATTTTTTCACTATTTCTTTGCATCAATCAACAGAAGTCAAGGCAAATGAACCTATACTAGACAAATACCCAAATCTTTTCTTGGGCGATTGTCAAATTAACACGAATAAATCTGCTAGACGGCCAAATGTATATGTAATATTGAATTCGTTGTTTGAGCGTTTTAAAGTGGCAAAATGTATTGATTCAATTTCCTGTATTTTGATTTGGTTAAAATAGTTTTTAAAATAGGTTTTAAATTTAATAAAAAAAAAATAGAAGGCTAACATCGACACCACCGAAGCAGTTTTTTAAAGACGTTACCATTGATAACAAAAAAGTTTTTCTCACTATAACTAGTTTTTGACCGACCGTTTCTATGGCAGCTAGATATAGACATCCGATTTCGATAAATTTTTCCAGAATTGTGTATGAGCATATACAACTAATATATACCACAATTGGTGATGCTACGATGGAAAACAAAAAAGTTTTTCTCACTAGAACTAGTTTTTAGATAGGATAGATTAGATAGGCAGCTATAAGATATAGTCATCATCATATAGTCGACAAATGTGCAGCCTATGTTTATTTAAAGACTTTTTGGAAAGTTTGGTCAAGATGACTTTAAAACTGACGGAGGAGATAGCATAGAAACAGACGGACATAGTTATATCAACTTAGCTGTTGATGCTGATCAGGATTATATATATTTTATGGGTGGGAAGATGGGCTTCCTTCTATGCATAACAACCATCAGCACAATTTTAATATACTCTCTGCAAGGGTATACAAATAATTTATGTAAGAAAAATTTTTAAATTTCGCACTAACGATGTCGCACGGGACCAACTTTATATAAGTACCAAGATCACAAATCTTTTTATTTTTTAGCACGTTTTTTTTTATTTGAATTGTATAAAAAATCTCTATTTGTACTCAATATTTCTAAGCATTTTCCATGTACTTTCGAAGAACTGATAACAAATGTTGTTTTTTAAAGTCGCACGGGACATTAAAATATGCGATAATGCAAAACCTCTTATGCATTTTTGACTCAGAAAGCAAAAGTCAATGCATAAAGAGAGAAGTACAGTAAGTAAAGAAGTACAATAGAGAGAAAAATTGCGCGAAATTTCTTTTGGGTTATGAAAAATGTAAAACTGGTTTATATTAGTTAAATTTAATTATTTTTCTAAGAAAATATCATAAAAAAAATGTTTTAAAAAAATTTTAATTTTTTGGTCTTGGTGGACCTTTCAGTGATAATGCCCATATATACTTTATGCATTATTACATCGCATGTTTAACTTAGGTGAAGAAACACTGGAATGGAAAAATTGATATTTTTAAAAGATAATTTTAACCAGCAAAGATTAAATTGATCTTGAGCTTTTTTTTTTTTCTCTGTGTACTCAACAGAAAACTCACACAGTTCAATCTGAACCTTCCAAAGGAATTATAACAGCGATTTTTTATAGAAATTATATCAGATGTTGTAGAAACACTGGATTTGTTGTCCTTTAGGAGAGGGTTAGTTAAACCCTTAAATATGACAGACGCGATAGCATTCGTAATGGTTGCTTAAATTAGTCGACTGTCGTAACCTTACCTAACCCAATGCCTTTAAAAAGTAACTTTTCAGAAAGGGAACGACTAAATGTAAAATTGGCTGTTACAGCCCCCCAAAGGGCCAAGCCGAGCTTCTCTCAATCTTTTAATTTTCGATCAAAAGAAAGGGATCCGCAAGTTTAACGCCGAATCCGAAGGGCAAAGTTTTTGAGAAGCTTTTCCATGGCTACATACTTAACTGCTGGTGCTAATAGCTGGTGAAGGTGACCTTATGTGCCATAAGTTTAACGCCGAATCCGAAGGGCAAAGTTTTTGAGAAGCTTTTCCATGGCTACATATTTAAAAGCTGGCGCTAATAGCTGGTGAAGTACCCACCTCATTTTCCCTAAGCAAGCGCACTCATCGATTAAATGAACCGAACCGACCCTTTTCATTTGCTGTTTTTGGTTTGGTTGAGCATTTTCAGGATTCGGTATGCGGTTCGGTATACAAAACTGGAATAAGCGGTTTGGTTCAGATACTTGAAAGAAGTACAAATTCTAAATAAAAATTCATCAAATTCCGATTTGTTCTTGAAACAAGATCATTATTGGAATCAAGAATTGTTGTCATAAATTTGGGTCGATTTTCTATCATTTTACAACTTCTCTTCATTTATCATGGCTTGATCTTATTTCAGTAATTTGAATGTAGCTTTATACAAATTTTACTGTAAAAGGGTATCAAGTACATTCTGTTTACATTATAAACTCTGTCAGGTGTTTGTTTCCTAGAGATTTGAGTGAAGCTCGGCTGGGCCCTTTGGTCAGATATTTATTTATTTCCGTGTGTATTGATTTGATTACGTTATTTGATTTCCCAGCATTAATCAGACAATTAATAAATATTTGCGGGTAAAAAATCCCATAAACCAAACATTCGATTAACATGAATGTCAACACACGCTTTCCGAGTTCAATGCATTTATAGATTACAGGAAAAAATAAAAATATATATATAAATAATTGGAAAAATATTTGTGCATAAATTTTTAACCCCCGGGTTCAAGCTGAGTTGATTGACGTCAGCCCTTGATCGAAAATGGGTTATCAATATTGAAAAAAATATAAAACAAAATTGTTTGCAAGTTCATCCCAAGAAAACACATCACATAAACACACACACAACACGAACACATTAAATTATGTACATCTGTCATAATGTTAGTTATTGTTTTTTTTTTTTGCTGCCAAAAACAAAATCTTTAGACAAAACAACAACAAAAATGTGGAAAATTTTGCTTAACCAATTGTTAGATAAGATTTAAAATATGGCAGCGCCTGGACTTTAGTTAGTTTTTCCCATAAAAGAAAACAAATTAAACATGCAACATAAAAAAAAGCGTTTTTAAACGGAAATTTTTATTCGTTTGCAACCAAACCCCAAAGTGAAATTTGATCTTTTTTTTGAAGGTGAAGTTTTGTTTCGTCTTTTAGAGCTGAGAATGAGTTTTAAAAAATCAGTTTCCCATTTATGTTTTAGATTAAAAGTGGAGTGAGTAAGTAAAATGTGTACGATTAAAAAAAAAGATTTGCTTTAAGAAGTAAATACCCTAAATTTCCAATCGAAGTTTTTCTTCGGAAGTTTCTTGCTTTCATCTTTTTCCTCACCGCCCGCCAACTAGAGGTTTAGGATAGAAAGAAATACACACACACCCACACACACACACACACACGCGCACACACACACAGAGCAGCAGAAGGGGCAGAATCAGCACACACAGAGAGAGAGAGAGAGAAAATATATTGTAATTAATTAAAACAAAATCAGTTCAAATTAAATTTTCAAAATTTTTGCAAGAATTTTCCACATTTTGTTTTTCAAATTTTGTTTTTGTTTTTACAGCTTTAGCTTCCTTGCAAACCAAAAAAAAAAATAACTATTTATATATAACAAAATGCATAAAAAAAACACATTAAATTAATTATTATTTAAAAATATTCAAATTGGTTATCAACATTAGCAGAAATTCAAATAGAAAATCTTAAATTTAATTTTGCATTTTTCTTTTTTTTTTTTTTTTTGTGGAGCGAGGAGAGCAAACAAGGGAGACACGGAGAAAAAAAGACAGAGAGAGAGAGAAAGAAAGAGAAAAAGAGAGAGAATTATTTAAGGCAAACCTACCTTATCTTTTTTGTCTTGGCGGGCATATGGAAAGCAAGGAATCACAGCTGTAACACGAGAGGCTGATGCAATTTTGCATGCATTTATCATAATCAGCAGCTCCATTAAATTATCATTGATCTCGCCGGAACCGGATTGCACGATATAAACATCTTCGCCGCGCACAGATTCCCCAATTTCCACGCTGAAATTGTACAAGTGATAGACATAAATGTAGGTTTTTAATTTCATAAAAATAGTTCTCAAGTTACAATCCTCATTTAATGACACACCCCATACACATCATGTTGACCCCAACGCCCACAACACTTGCCACTCACTCAAAAGAAACTGCAAACACAGCACAGCGCCCTTCAACTTTTACACACACACACGGCGTATGCGCAATATTTGTAGTCTTACATCGACCGAGTCGCCTATTGTTTGGTTTATGTTTTGGCACTTAACACACATGCATATACACACACACATATGTGATTGGCCTAGGCTTGGGGTCTTTAAAATCGATACATAATTGGTCAACATTATTATACAAATTATTTACATATAAAATGATATATTTTGGCCTTAACAGTTCGCTGATCGCTGTTGAAGTCGATTTAATATTCATTCTGTTGAGCACAGAACTATGTATGTTAGTGGGACAAAATAACATTTATGTTATTTAACAAATTAACATTTTAAGAATATTACCTAATGGTATTAAAGTCGAAAGCGAGAATCTAAGTTAAGAGCCTGAAGCCCGTCTTTGATATATCCGTTACTCAGGGTAAAAGATATTTTGAAAATCAGTTATTAAATCCAAAAATGTTAATAATAACATTTACTGTTAAAATTCAATATTCTTTTTTCAAATCACAAAATGTGAGTATTAATAGTGTTAATCAGGGAATCAAACCGAATCGAATTTCGGTTCCGGTTCTGGTTCTGGTACGTACCGAAACTAATGTTTCGGTAAAAGGTTCTGTTTAGGTTATTGTTTATTTCGGTATTCGGTTCCGTATCGGTACCTTGGTTTTTATTTCGGTATACCGGTACGTACCGGTATGGTCCGGTATAATTTAAAAATCCTTTAATTAAAAGATATAATAGAAATGGTAGGAACCTACACAACAAAAAGTAGTGATTAAGAAGAAAAATTAAACATAATAAACTTTACCTCAGAAAAAAATGTCCTAATAATAGAAGAGCAAGAAGATCTTTTGATATCTGATGAAATGTTAAATACACTGTTTTAAGATAACGTTACCGATCACAATTTAACCCTGCTATTAGGTTAAGTCCATTTGGGCCAATTCATTTCCTTTGTAAATGCAAAAATTAAGGATAAATTATTAATATTTGGAATTTATTGAACCAAAATAGATGCAACGAAATAAGATGAAATTGTTATTTTTATTGAACATTTCAGTATATACCAGATGGTCCATTTACTTTACATTTGTAATTTTATTTGCTTACCCTGGTTAAAAAAGAAATAAAAAAGATAAAAAAAAAAAAAATACTCAGAACAGAAACTGTACCGGTACAATATTTCGGTCATTTTCGGTTACAAAAAAAAGGTTTGCGAAATACCGGTACGCAAAAAAAAATAATAACGGTTCCGGTTCTATTCTGTTTAATCGTTTTTTCGTAGGCTTTTCGTCTTTTTTTTGTTCGTTCCGGTTTGACACCCTGGTGTTAATATTAACATTAAATGTAAACAGTAACATTATAAGTTATCAGACTGACCCCAAAATTATAAAAAAAAAGGTTGAAATTTTTATATCAAATCACAAAATTTTAAAATTAATTTTTACTGTTAATTTTTATTTTTTTTTTCAAATCACAAAATGTGAGTATTAAAATAAAATGTTAATATTAACATTAAATGTAAACAGTAACATTAAAAGTTATTAGACTGACCCCAAATATATTAAACAAAAGGTTGAAATTTGTATATATCCGCAATATATTATCCGATATTTCTGAAAATTTCATAGTTTATAGTAGGGTTGCCGAAAATATTATCGATATTTTTGTAGAAAAACGTTGTTATCGATATTTTTGTAGAAAAAACGATTTATCGCCATGCTCCCTTTTTCTTCGCAAAATTTTGCGATTTCAAACCGGTTTTAGATGCATTTGGTCTCCTCGCAAAATTTGCGAAGTGAAATGGGAGCCCGGCTGATTAATATCGGATATTTTACAAACGCGATATATCGTATATCGAATAATTTTTTGTGTTATTTTTTTTGTCGATATTTTTAAGTTCTAAATGGAAGAAAAAGACAAATTGCTTGTGCTTTCCGACTTAACATTGGCATTTGCTATTTCACCAGGAAGCTCGGTGCCATCGGAGCGCTTGGCTTCGTCCAAAAAAAGTTTTTCTTCGACTATAAAAGTGTGGACGGTTTGCAAACGGTTTGAAAGTTTAAACTCTGAGGGACTACTTTGCGTAGAAACAGACCAGATCAAGAAAATATATATAGATTATGGGGTCGAAAATTAATAATTCTATATAGTTTTTCAAGTGTATACAAATATTATTATTTGTAAAACATTTAGCTTAACAAGATCGAATTTAGAAGTGATTTCATTTAAAAGCGGTTTATGGAAATCGAATGACCCATATAGATAAGATAATAATATACAATTATAAAAAAAAAACTGTGTTTAATCAACTAGGAAAAAAATCGCTTAAACATAATCATACATACAAAGTACGCGCGCAGAAAAAAATAACAGCTTAAGTATTATTGGGACTTCTTTATTTGGTTTGAAAATTAATATACACTTTTCAAGTGTTTAATGACAAGCCAAAAAAGTTTGCAGAAGAAAATGCGAAATATTTTAACAAGAAACTGTACTTAAAACTCCCAACTGGTTCTGTCACTTTACTTATGGAGGGATGATGGATTTCTGGCCCACAGTTATAACTTCTGGGACTTTGTTTGGCTCAAGGCAATAAGATCTTAGCAGCCATATTTGATTCGATTTAAAAACATAGTTTCAAGCACAAATTGGAAACAGCTGAAGAATATAATGGGCCTAAATCAGGAACATTTTGTACTTATTTTAAGTACTTTTAGATGGTTTCAAGAATTTTTTTAGGGAGTTAAATAGAATTTATTAAACTTTAAAGAAAAATATTTCGTTATTATTTTAAGTACTCAAATTCTTCTTTTAAGAGTTAATAGGGATTGACTTTAGACTTTAACGACCTAAAAGTATGATCAAAAATATCTTAACATAGTTCGAAATAGAGATGGGCGGGGGACCGAAAATTCGATCCCGTCCCGATTCCGAGCCCAAATTTCAGTCCCGTCCCGTTGATCCCGACCCTAGGTTGTTCCGACCCGTTCCGATCCCGACCTCCAATTATAAATTCAATCCCGTCCCGATCCCGAAGATTTTTTCAGAACCCGCGGGAATCCCGAAAATTCCCGTTCCACGCCCATCTCTAGTTCGAAATGTACTTAATATTTTTCGAAACGTTATAGAATCAAGTATTCCGGAATTAAAAAAATCGTAATTGATAGACGAACTTTATACTTGAATTAAGTATTTTCGTATTTACCGTACTTGATTCAAATGCAAAGTTCTTGGTTTTTTTTTCTGAGTGTAGGTCTTGAGAATTTTGATTACATTTCTTTTTTTTTTATAATTTGTTTTGATTAATTGAATCAGCTGTACGAATTTAAAATTGTCGGTATAAATTCATAAGGCATTGAGGTGATCTCATCAAATTTAAATAATATTTTGTGTAAATTTCTGTTACAAATTTTAAATGAAATAAAAAAATAAAAAAAATAAAAGTTTTCATTTTCAATTTGATGCCTCTAGTTCTAACTATATGTGAGATCGAACATGGCTTCTAAGCTGATCAAGAATATACTATATATACTTTATAAATTGGGGGAGCTACTTCCCAACTCAAAGTACGAGTAACTGATATAAAAACTATTCCAGTGACTGGGGCGGAAATGTGTTTTATTTTACAATTTTGTAAAGAATTTTTGTTGTAATTAAATTTGTCTGCGTCATAGTTTTTTTTTTTGTTTTCTTCTAGCTATTGACATTGTTTCATTCATTGAAGGTTAATTTAATTAAATTGTGAGAATATTGTACTATCGATTGACAACGACCTGTGACAATTCCAAAAACCAAATCATAATTAATTGTTTAACGTTGGGCAAGGGGGGAGGGTTATCTATGTGTTGTCTATAGTATATTTAATGGGCGCCATAATTTCTCCATAATCAAGAAATACCAATGACCGCATTATTTTTTTGTTCTTATCAGCAACTGCTGATCAGCTGTTGTTATTATTATTATTATTAAGAAGATATGACAAATGGGTAAATTTTTTTTAGCAAATTTCATTAGCCGGATGCAGTTGAGGCATAAAATTGAATCTTGCATCTTTCTGGGTAGGCAAACACTTTCACCGCTGTGACATTGTTAAAATACCGTAAAACTGAGGCGGCACTGAGCACTGGGGTTTGAGGTTTGGCCATTAGCCAGAATTCTCGCATTGCCCGAGCAGCTGTTTCTATGTGCCGGCATTTTTGTCAGCCAAATTTGCTACATTTCATTTCAGTTTCTATTGTTTTTTATGTATTTTTATCTCGGGCAGACACAAACACACACGGTTGATAATGTAAACCAAAGTTGTTGCTCTCTCTCTGAAATTTTGCCAGGCTTATCTCAGTATTAAGAATTCTAAATTCTTATCAGTTTTTTTTTTTTTGTTTAGACCTGGGCCCCCATTCGAACGACCTTTTTGTTTAATGTGAACACGCAAATTCCTTATCGATCTAACTTTTCAACAAATGGGTTTGTAATTGACATTTAGAAAGAGCGGGTAGGGGGAGGGGGAGGGTGGGGGAAGGTGATTCCGAAAGGGATTGCGTGCCATTGGACCTGTACAAAATGACGCTCCATTTGCTTTATAGGTTATTGAAAAATTGCATTGACGCAACTTGATGAGTTGGGGCGGGGAGGGAGGTAGGTAGGTTGGCACGGTTGCCTTTTCCAAAGGTCATTTGTGGGGTTTCTTTCGAGGGCAACCTTAAAAAAAATGCTTTGAAACATTGTCCAAATTGAATGTCTTCAAATTTTAAGGGATTAAATATAAAAAAATAGGAGCCTAACAAAAAATAGTCGCTACCAATGATAAAAAAAAAATTTTCTCATTAGAACTAGTTTTTAGACCGATCGTTCCTATGGCAGCTATATGCTATAGTCAACCGATTTTGATACATTTTTTCAGAATTGTGTAGAAGCATGTAAAACTAATATATACCACAATTGGTGACGTTACGATGGAAAACAAAAAAGTTTTTCTCACAAGAACTAGTTTTTAGACTAACCGTTTATATGGCAGCTATATGCTATAGTCATCCGATTTTGATAAATATTTCCAGAATTAAGTGGACGCATATAAAGCTATTATATACCCAGATTGGTGACGCTACGATGGAAAAATAAAAAGTTTTCTCACAAGAACTAGTTTTTATACCGATCGTTCCTATGGCAGCTATATGCTATAGTCATCCGATTTCGATAAAAAAAATTTTTCAGAATTATGTGGAAGCATATAAATTGCATCCAGCTCTTAAAATAATTTATTTGAATTTAAACCAGGTAATTTAAATTTATAAATGTAGCATTATTCATTAGCCACCCAATACTCGCCTGAATAATCTGCTCAAAAGGTCCAAAAAAACGTACACAATTATGTGGGACAAAATGGAAAATAATTTTTAAGAACTTTTAGTAGAAAAGAAATACAAGCACTTTGGAGTACAGGGTTGCCCATATTCGACGGACCCATCTGGCAACGCCATAACTTTTGACAGAGATGTCAGATCGCTTAATGACATACCGCGTTTGAAGCGTCAGTCCAAGCAGATTTTTACCATGGAACAATACACGCCACGCGAGCGCTCTGAAATAGTTGAAATTTACATTCAACAGAACAAGTCAATTGTGAAAACAAAATTATCATGTCCGATGAAGCCCATTTCACATTGGATGGGACCGTAAATAAGCAAAATTGCCGTATTTACGCCACTGAAAATCCTCAGGAGATTCAAGAAGTGCCTCTTCATGACGAAAAAGTCACAGTTTGGTGCGGCGTTAGTGCGAAAACGGTCATTGGGCCGTTTTTCTTCCAAAATGAAAATGGCCATGCTTTTACCATCAACCAGGAGCGTTATCGCGACATGATGACCAATTTTGTGATGCCAATTATTCGTCGAAAGCGTATGAGGCAGTTCTGGTTTCAACAAGACGGCGCTCCACCGCACACAAGTCGCATAACAATCGATTTTCTGAAGAAATTGTTTCCGGGCCGTTTGATGTCGAAAAGTGGTGATTTGGACTGGCCACCGCGTTCGCCCGATTTGACGCCGCCTGACTTCTTCTTGTGGGGATATTTGAAGTCAAAGGTTTACGTTAACAAGCCAAGGACCGTAGAAGAGCTCAAGGACAACATTCGTGAAGAAATAGCCGCTATTCCGGCCGAAATGTTGGCGAAAACGATGGAAAATGCTGCAAAAAGGGCACAATACGCCATCAACGCCAGGGGCGGCCATTTGAGAGATATCATATTCAAAAATTGATGTAAACAAATCTACTTGGAACAAATTAAATGATTAAGATTGCCAACCGCCAAATTTTTCTTTTTTTCTTTGATTTTTTTTAAAAAAAACATGGGTCCGTCGAATATGGGCAACCCTGTATTACAGCTAAGTATTTTACAAATTCGTCACAATAACTCAACAGCATATTTATCCATCATTTTCGTAGACAAATTGTAAGAACTCCACTATAAATTGCCTACAGTCGACTTTTTTTGTGTTCACATTATGAAAATGTTTCTATTTTTACATAACGAATAAATAAGTTGTTTCCAAACGATTTGTAGAATTCAAATATAAAGAAAATCATGTTTGATATATAAAACTGAAAAACTAATCGGTTGCTTCTTAACATTACCCCAAGTACTTTTTATTTTCGAAATCGAATTTCTAAAAAACAGTCCTGGTCTTTATATCTATAATTCTTCGGTACGAGCGATCATCACTAAACTCCTCTTAAACGGCTTAATTTTTTGTGAATATTTAAATGGGTCCTTAGTAGGGATGTCGGATGTTTGAAAAATAACTATATCGATATTTTTTCGAAATAGAAAAATATATCAAATATATTTGAAGTTCGATTATAGGGGTTGTCTTTTTTTCTGTTGTTGTTGTTTCATGCCCACCGCTGCTCTAGATGGTTTAGATTCACAATTGCACTTAGCAGGTGGCGCTGCAATCGGCTTAAAACCGATTCAAAAGGTGGTTCAGAGCCATATCACTAAAATTAATGAAGCAATGAACTTGAAATTTGGTGTGTATGTTGGTTCAATATTTTACTGTTTCGAAGCCGATTTGGAACCAGATTATCTTTGAAATATTTTAAGCTATAAACCAAGGCTGCAAACCTCCATAATTTTAAATGATGTTCGGTACGGGGGTCCGAACCGGGAAGGAATCTATAGGTTCGGTTCGCTGACCGGTTCCTGCAACCCCTGAACCCCAGGTTTTGGTTCGAACCTTGGTTCACTTGAACAAAAAAATAGGCAGAACGCAGGTATGCCTATGGCAACGTGTAGGCTCGTTTTACGAAAAATCTTCAAGCTCAAAGCAAACCAGAAATGGCAAGACATAGCCAAATCGATGCGCTAAGCGCTCAACAAACCTTTTGAGTCTAAGGGCCATAACAGGGTACTGGCTGGTCGCGACGACGGGACAAGGACAAGGAGAAATAGTCCGTCTCCCTCTTCGTCTGTTTCTGCCTCAATCCAACGGAGACAAAAACATCTCGAATCTGCTAATCGCATTATTTGTAAGTCCTCTTTTTTAACACCTTTTCAAGGATTCGAAGAAATTTATAAAATGATTGGCTGAATTTATATTTGTTTATTCTTTTTACTTTTCTGTTTCGTAACCCGAAGTAGAGTCATTTAAAGTTTTATCGATGGAATTTCATTCGATGGAAAATTACTTCATATCGAGAACAGAACAAAAATGTTATGTAAATGGTCCGGTTCGGGTTCAGATTCGAGAGGTAAAAAATGTAAGAGGTTCGGTTCTTGGTCCGGTTCGGGCCGGTTGGGCTCCCCAACCAGTTATTACATTTCATAAGAAGGCAGTTGCTGAAGACTGCTGAAGAAGAAGATGGAAACCTTCAGAAACAGCTGTATAGTTATCCAAAGCCTTCTTTGAGTTCATATGATCTATAGCTCTATTTACAAAATTTTAAAATTTAAGAAATATTTTTTAAATTTATAAATTTAATAAATAATTTTCAAATTTATAAATTTAATAAATAATTTTCAAATTTTAAAATTTAAAAATAATTTTAAAATTTAAGAAATAATTTTCAAATTTTTTCTTAAAAAAAAAGTAATTTCTTAAAATTACAACATAATTGTCTGAAATTGAATTATAGCTTGATTATCTATAGCACCTCATCATCTGCCTGATTAGGCGCTGAAATGTCACACAAATCATAATACATGATTGTCATTTTACTGGCGCCCTTCAAGACTAATCTTTCTATGCTATAACAACAGCAATCAACAACAACAACAACTGACCCGTTACAACAGCAGCAGCAACAACAACAACAACAAAATATTTGTTACGCTGTTGCTGTTGCTTGGTGTTTGGCGAGAATAAACCAGAAAATGTGTGTGTTTCTCTTTCTTGCTGACAAGTGCCCAAAAAAAAAAGGGAAAATAACAACAACCACTGTACACACGTGGGGGTCTGGCGAGAGTGAAAGAAGTAGCGAGAGAGTGAGCGCCAGCGCATGTATATATGTGGGGGCGGCAACGTGTGAAGAGTGAGCTCTCTCTGTTTCTCTTTCTGTGAGTAAACGAAAAACGTGACAGAGTCGTGTTATTGTTGTTGCTGGTAGGCCGTTTTTTTTTTTTTTTTTGGAGCCTACCTTTGTATGCGTGTGGTTGGAGCATAACAAAAACACGTACACACACTTACACACACACACACACACACGTACACGTATCATGTCAGAAAAGCTTAGCGCGCATTATAACCTCTATTTTTGCTTTTGTTCTTCAATTCTTTTTTGCCTTTTAATAGATTGCTCATTTTTTTTCTTTTGTTAAATTGTAAGTACAATACATAAAAACAACCAATTTGTCTAAACTAAAATGTTGTCTAGGTGTGCGAAATGATAAGGCGCACTTTGCAGTCAAAGTTTTCTTTATTTATTATTTGTTGTTGTTGTTGTGGCCACAGCAGCTGACTGGCTAAAATTGGTGTGTGTGTGTGTGTGCGTAAGAGCAAGGGAGGAAGGAAACTAAAATTCTGTCAGCCTTATGCTAATTAAATTAAAAAATAAAAAATTAAATTAATTTTCTAGTTTTATTTTTTTTTTTAATAAAAATTCTATCAAATTGCACGCGACATTGGCAATGCCGCCAGAGCTTAATGGTGTGAGTGTGTGTAAGCGACTCACACACACACACACATACACACACAGGGCCATAGCGACAACGTTGAAGACGGTGTGTACAGTCCACTTGTTAAATCAATAAAAATATAAAAAAAAAGCCAATAAAAGTCAAGCACACAAATCACAAAATAAAAAAAAATTCAATTCAAAATTAAAGGAAAAACAATAGAAAATTCACTTGGACAGCCAACCTTCAGCGAATGTCAAGGACCACAACGGCAACAGCCGCAGCTGCAGCATTCACACACACACACACACACATAGCACATGGGCTCACTTCAAAATATTGTTTTTTATTAACACTTTTCGAAAGGACTTTTCACTTTTCTCTACTCACCATGTTTCCAAATTGCTAAATTTCTTGGTAACCACTTTGCCCAGATCAATGCCAAGGCGATCCACAATACGCTGAGCCAAATCCGGATGCGAGGTGCCCGAAAACACTTTAATGTTCGGCATTCTGGAGTTGATTAAATTTAGACAACCAGCCTGTTTCTCCAAATTGTCTCGGATCAAACTTCTAGCGCGTATCGGATTAGCAGAACGTACTGGCATCACACAATCTACGAGTACAAGTTTTTATTATAAAAATTGCTTTTGCAAAAGCGCGCAGCAGCAGAGACGCCACAGAGAGCCACAGAGAGCAACAGTGAGAGATATTGAGAGAGTTTTGTAGGGGGAGAGAGCATATTTATAGTATGTAAGAGAGTCGAGTAGAGAGCACATGTAAGCATTTTAGGCCTCTTTTCACATTCATTCATTCATACATTGCAAGCAGAGTAAAAAAAAGCTTGTGAGGGGGGCATGTCTGTGTGTGTGTGAGTGTGTGCGCGAGAAAAGCAGAAAAGTAAAGCCACCCCAAGCTCAGCGCCATGTGATTTTTTTTTTTTTTGACATATGATTTGTCAGAAAATTTGTTTGAGAGAAAGATAGAGAGAGAGAGAGAGCGGCCAGATCGTTGATATTTTATGGAGGCCTGAAATCTAGTATTTTTCATTAGCATTTCACTTTTTTCATTCCTAATAAAATGTGCCTTACATCCCTTCTCTTTCTTTGTTTTCTTTGTAATTCTCACCATCCTTATTTTTGACTTCATATTCACTTCTTTCGCTTGTCTACCTTTCTTCTTACCGTCTTTCCTGCTCTTTTCTACTTTTCTACTTTTTTTTACTTATTATTTATTCCTTTTTTTTTGTCTGTTCCTCCTCTATTTTGTACCTTTTACTCCCTTCACTCACTTTTCTGAAGCTTCTTAAGTACTTAATTTTTTTCTTCGTGTGCATAAATACATTAATTGGGGATCAGACAAACTATCGTACATCAAAATCTGTTTAATTTAATATTTTTTTTAATTTCCCGAATTTTTAAAGCCAAAATTTGCTGATAAATATGCAAAAAAAAATCTTTTCCTAGCTCGAAAACGATTAATTTTAAGTATAAAATGATAAATAGACTTTATTATTTATATTTTTATTAAATAGCTGCATTTTTAAGACTTACGCGAAAAAATATAAAAAAAATGAATTTTTTCAAATTATTGTACCTTTAAAAAATGATTTAAAAAATTTTTTTCACCACAAAAAAAATTTTAAAAATAATTTCTTCAATTAGGAGCTCAAATTTTTAAAAAATGGTTTCATTCTTAAGGTTTTTTTAGTTTTTGATCTAGATTAAAAAAATCAATTATTGTTTAGTATTTGCCTGAATTATTCCTACTCATAATCATTGCCTACTTAGAGGCGCAACGTACCAAGATGGCGTCGTGATATGCACGTGTGTACGTGAAGTTGCAAATGAGAGTGTGTGAGTGAAAATGGCGTGAACACTTCGCAGAGTAAGCGACACGTTAACAATATTGAATATTATTTTCCAATCAGATTAGTAGTTTGAAATTTAAAAAAAAATTAATGAAACGGTCAATAACGTACGAAAATTTGTTGTAAATTCTGGAAAACTTTTATTTGTCAAAAAAATATTTTTTAATATTTTTAACTTACGAATAAAATAAAGCATTAAAAAATCTATGGCTAACTACTAAAGTTGTAGGCAGTTGAGTAAAAGTGCTTACAGACAAACTAAAGTAAAGTGTGATTCATTAAGAGGTTTTTTTCAATATTCTTTTCCAGATATCACGATACCCGTAGAAATGATAGGAGATTGGACCATCCGAATGGCCGATTTACGGCGTATGCGCAGTCAACATTTGAATGAAATGATCTTTTAAAAGTCAAAGATAGTTCCTTCAGCATCTAATTCCAAATTTTTATGTTTAAATTGTTGTTTATTTAAAAATATTTTGACATTCCCTTGTCTTTGGTTTTGCTCTTGATTAGGTTCTGGTGATCTGGTTTTAAGCTCAATTCTTACATTGAGCAAAAAACGAAGCAGTTATCAATCAATTTTTTTCCATCGAGTCTTCGAAAAAAATTTTTTTTTTCGGAATTAGGAAAAAAAATCAAGATGGTAGACCATAAATTCAATTTATTTTTAATTCTTGTTAGAAATTTTATAAACTTTGAATTTGTACGTTAAGAAAACATCATGAAAAAATTGGAAAAAATGTATATCTTAAAAACGAAACCATACAAAACCTTCTTTAACATGATGTTCAAATTATAAGCGCCAAAAATAAGCATTCCAAAATATAAAAGAAAAAATTTGTGGCTTTAATTTGTTATTTTGGCTGTAAATTAGTGTCATTTATAATTTTAAAATTGATTTTTGAAGTTTATCGTATTTTATTATAAGCGTCCATATAATTCTTCGTTGAACAAATGTTGTCTCGCTGAGTGTGCTTAGACCGCATTTACACGATGAAGCAAACCTCATGAAGGTTCTCAAAAAGCTTTTGTTTATGGGAAAGAGGCGTAGAGGGGCAAGCTACCCCTCCACACCTCTTTCCTACAAGCAAGAGCTTTTTCAAAAACATCATGAAGTTTGTTTCATCGTGTAAATCCCGACTTACTCTTTGACAAAGTTATTCGCATATTTCTGAGCACATTTTTTTTTTCTTCTAGTATATTAAAACTTTTGAACTAACACAAATGCCCCTAAAAGTATACATTAATAGTCAATTTAAATATAATTTGCAAATATGTAACTAGTTTATACGCACGTCTTAATTCTATCTAATCTATCTAACTTCTATCGAAAATTATCAAAATTTCTAATGGGGAATAAATAATAAAATAAAACAAAAAGCCGAACCTGGATGATGAGAACAGGCCTTAGAGCAATAAGTTTACTATATCCAGAGATGACTGTGTAAAATCGTGATTACTTCAAAACTGGGCGTCGTATAACTGATAAAGAATGACTTTATTGTACTTACAATAAGAATGACAGAATAGAAAATTTCGCAGTTTTTGCTCTTCCTTGTTAGGGTTAATCTTCGAAATCTTCGTTAAACAAAAATTTGATAATAAAGAATTGTATATGAATTGAACTAAATTGCAGAGTTCAGATAATTTATTTGCTATATAAAAAAACTTCCTTGAACGGAAGTTTCTTATAGAGAAGTTGGACTGTACTTCATTGCTATGCATTCTTCTCATCCAAATACCATTTTTCGAATTTTTATTTTGGTACCTGCTTTATTTTCTTTTTTGTTTTGGGTCTGTGTTTTTTTTTTCCTTTTCCTTTCAATTTGATTTTTTGTTGAATTTGATTCAACCTTTTTTATTTTCAAATGTTAAAAAAAATGTTATCATTCTAACTTTTAAATTTCTTATCGATTTATTTTTTCTTATTCATTTCTCTCTTTTATTGCTGCATCTGTATCCATTTTATATTTTTTTTTTCGATTTTCCTGTTAATCTTCTAAACTTTATTTTTCTGTCTCTCTTTCCACTAATTGGCGTCTAAGCTTAGGTCATTTTGATCCTTTGGTTCTTTGCCATCTGGCAACTCTGATGCCTCTCACTGACACAAACATATAGATAGGCTTTCTCTCTCTCTCAGCTGCACATAAAACAAAAAATATGCTGGCATGCAAACAGGCGCCTGCCAAAACAAATCAAAAAGCTTTCATCACGACCTCGCATAACGAACAGCTGTTCGTCTTGAAAAAGTCCCGAAGATATGGCCATGAAAATCGCACACACACACACACACACACACACGGAAACAATTTTCTTTTTGGATATTACGCACCATTTTGGTCTGGCTCAGAGCATTTCTTATCTGGCATGTTTAGATGTACGTATCAAAGCCAAATATTGATGCGCTTCTTGTTTGTCAGGTAAGCGAATGACGACTAAACTACAGTTGTTTTTTTTTTGTTGTTGTGGCCGCAAATTCCTCAACGCACACAGCTGTTATTTAAATGTTTAGTTATTGCAATGTCTAGATGACAATGACAAGCAGAAGATTAGTCGACGGCGGCGCTCGCATCAGCGACAGCAGCGAGCGAGCAATTGAAACTGAGCGTGGTACAACATGGCGTATGCGATTATTACACACACGCAGAGCAGCCGCACACACACACACACACACAGTTAAATAGACAGAGACAACAAAAGGACAGTCACTGCAAATGGAGAGGAAAGCTTTCCTAGTGCCACAAGCTTTCACTCTCTTTTTTGCTGGGTCACCCAGCTGTTTTGATGCAAAAACAATAGAAAAGGAAGCTTAGGGGGTTGCATTTTAAACAAACATTTGCCACAATTTTAATAGTTTAAATAAATTTTTTATAAATTTTTTTAAATTGACGGAATTAATTTAATTAATTTAATTTAGTTGGGGCATAAATTAACCCAATGATCTTTAGTATGTTTAATTGAAGGTGTAATTGGAACACCTCGCCCTCTCCATGTACAGTCACAGGGGGCTCGTCAATACAGTTGTTGTTTTTGTTGTTTTTGCTGTTGTCGTACAACTGTACTTAAAGATGCTGAACAAGACAAGAGAAATGTGTATGCCATTTGTCAAATTTGTTGGCCTTATCTAAATTTAAATGAACTAAAACCAAATGCTGACGTACTCTCCAAATCGAAAAATGTGTATTCCTCCATCTCTCCTGACGCAAATTGCCATTTGCAACCACGTGCTTAAAGGTTTATGGGCAACATGCTGACACACACGTTTTCACATCGAACAAAACAAAAGACAACACACACACATACACACCGCACACAACTGCATACATACCATATGAATATCACACAAAAAAACTTACTTGAAACATGTGCATAGGCAAAAGGGTGTCGCAATTAACTTTCAAACAATTTTTTACAACTTATAATTAAATGATCTTTTTTAGTTTTCCGAGAAGTTCACAACAAATGCAGCCGTTTCAACGAAAATGCAAAATCTGAATGAACGAATGGCGTCTTTGTCGAAGTTTTGAAGTTTTTGAGCAGCCACAGCACGTGAGAGAGAATACGATTACAGAGACAGAGAGAAGGCAGAGAGAGAGAGAGAGAGCCGGCAAATGTCAGCGTTGGCGGTTGGAGTGCGGTTTTGGGGGCAGGGGAAAGGCAGCAACACGTGAACCCAGCAAACAAAAAATGCTTAAAAGAAATATCAACAAAAAGCGATCTAAAAAAAACTAAAGAATAATAATAAAATGTGATATTTAACAGATGAACCGGTTCGAAACCGAATTCCGACTCTTCTTTTGCTGTAAACAAAATCTCTTGACCCCGAATCTGTTCCAAACCAAAATTTTTTGATTCGATTCAACAAAAGTTACAACCCTGATCAAAGAAATAGAACAGACTTACAATTGGGTAAAACTTATGCCGAACCAAGGTATAAAGATCTCATTCCTATAAATCAGGGTTCGTAAAATGTACAAAAATTATTTTCACGCCATGATAAATAGCATCAATGTAAAAAATAATTATTTTCAAATATGAAAATAACAATTTTTACATATGAAAAAAATTATTTTTTCCACTAACACGAGCATTTTTGACACTATTGTTTTTTACAGGCATGTCAATAATTTGAGCTGCCTTCTTGACGCCTGTAAAGAACAGTCGTGTCAAAAATGCTCGTGTAAGTTAGATGAAAAAAATTATATTTTTTATAAGTAAAATTTTTTATTTCCATGTCTGAAAACAATTATTTTTTACAGCTTGTATATTTTACTTTGTGTTAAAATCTTGCGTGTTAAGAAAAATTTATGTTTTTTTACGAACCCTGGTATAAATAGCCTTTAAAAAGCATTTAGCTTTTAGAGCTTTCCATATGATGTATTGTGCCGATTATTTCTAGTTATATATCTTACTGATTTATGATTTTTTAGCAATATAAACACTCAGAAAAAAAGTCGTACATTTCATAACTTCGGCCTTATAGCAAAACCAAAATCAAAATTAAATAAAAAGGGCAAAAATTATTCTTTCGTAAATATAAAACCTCTTATTAAATGTAAATCATTTTTATGTCTTAGAAATGAAGTTTCTTGACTTAAGTCAAATTTCGCTCTCGAATTTAAAATTTATTATTTCATATTTTAAGAAAGATTTGTTTTAATATATAGAAAAATGTAGTATAAAAAAAAGCTTATGCAGATTTCACGTTTCCAACTGTTTTAGAGCTGATACACCGCCTTAAGTATTTCACCAGCTTTTTATGGACTATATTAGATCGTAATCGCGAAAGGTCTCTATTTTTTGAGATGATTTAAGGGCTGATTATATCGAACTATAATTCAGAAATATTTTTTTGATTTTAATAAAGATTTTACAATACAATTTTACACTAAACTTACAATATACTCTGTTATCAGTAAGTTTACGTGACAGAAGGTATGTGACGGTATGGTTTAAAAAACGTTTTTTATGTGTCATTATTTTTTTGGATATCTTGAAAAAATTAAAATTTTGAAATATTAAAAAAGAATTATAAGTCCGGTACCGGTATACCGAAATAAAAATCTGGGTACCAGATCGTAACCGAAATAAACAAATATCCGAATTAGAACCTCTTTCCGAAATTCTCAAATCGGTACGTACCGGAACCGTTACCGAAACCGGTATTGGTTTCGTGATTAATCCCTGGTAAACTAGGTTTTGAATCACGGTCTTACTACCTAAATAAAGTAGAGCATTTTATCTAAGTATAGCCTTGTAGGATTCCCCTCATAAAAGATAATATTCCGAATTTACCTTAAAATAGCTCGAAAAGTTTTTTCGTGAGAAACCACCGTTGCTCCGCCAAATCTCCGCTTAAGTTTATGTAATAAGACTATCAATGTTTTTCGAAACTTGTTAACAGAGGGAAAACACGAAGATTGAACTTAAGATAAGTAAACATTTTTTTAAGTACCCAAAAAATCCAATCCAGCTTATTTAAAAATTATTTTATACCAGGGATGAAAATAAACTATTCGAAAAGCTCTTCATCATTCTAGCGATGTAGAGTTTTTCTCACTACCTCCTAATGGACATATTTTCCAGTGGTTTCTTACAAATTTTAATTGTCGTCTTTTTCTAAATGTAACTGTCAATATTATACATTTATTCCTTGAAAGTTGAATATTTAATATTTTTACTGCACTGTTTAGAGTTTAGAGTACACTGTCTCATCGCACTGCATCATCGCGCACGCTTGTTGTCGCAAATCTCAAATGCTACTTATATTTTACTATGAAGTGATTGAGTTAAATTTCGAGCACTTTTAGAACATTTATTCTACAGATTTCTTTTTTTAGAAAATTTAGTTAAATTTCGTACAATTCTCATGTTGGTTAATTTTTTCAATTTATTTTGTGTTTACCAAAAATGATTGCTGGGTTATGTTCTCATCTCACAACAGCGATCTTTTTCTCTCTTTTGTTGCGTTGGCTTTTATCGAAACTTCCACAATAACTTAAATATTTGTACACGTTTTTGTTGAAAAAGAAAACGTGAATAAGACAAACCACCAAAAAAAATATAGAGAACGTGTGCGAGCCCAGCGGCATAATTAATAAGAGAACCAATCCCTGCCCGCCCCTAATCTTTTGGGTCTCTGTTGTCATGCTCAACCCACTCATTAGAATATAAACAAGTTTCGAATTTCCAAATCAAACAAATCTCAGGCAAAACAAGGCGTAGTAATCAGAAGCTGTTTACTGAGGTCAACAGAATTTTTATTCCACGCTATGTTTATGTTAGGGCTCAAGATCACAGACATTGTGGAAAATAACCAGAATAACCTTAGCTCTGTACCAATGATAGGCTGCGGCTCTGATTGATATAAAGGTATTTGGGTGGAGGTTTTTTTTGAGAAACAAGTTCAATATGAAAAGTGCATAAATGCATAAATGCAATGCAATGCATACATGCAAACATATGTAGGTGGGCAACTGATATTTTGATTGCCATTCGGGCGAAGAAGGCCAATTTATATTTATGTAATTTATATTATATATAAAATGTTTTGATATTTAATCGAATACCAAAATTTATACATATTTTCTTGTCATATTAAAATTTGAATATTTAAATTTTAAAATAATATTTTTATTCAATTTACATTTGGCGCCAAAGCTTTTTGGAATTTAGCAGCACTGCTCGATAACGATAAGCGTAAAGCTAACTTCCATCTACCGAAGTTTATATACCCTTGTAGGTTTTGAGACTAATGCTTTAAGTGGTGGACGTCTGTTTCAAATTCACTTAAAAACACGCTTCCTTCATTTATCTGGTCAAAGTTATTGTAACTCCTACAAGGGTATTGACCTCTCAGCACCCTTTAATTAAATCGCAAAACGAGGCAAATTAAATAAACAAAAAAACAATGCCGCGCTATTTTTATAAATAAAAAATGTGATCTGATCCCGACAGAAAGATGCCAATTTTAAGTCCGATTAGGATTGATAACACTTGTTTACAGCCAAAATAACCCATTGAAGCTATTATTTTTTTGTTTATGTATTTTGGAATGCTGAACTCGAAAATTGAATTCAAAAATGTTTCCGGATACGTTTTTGAGATACATTTATTTCTAAAGGTGCCCTTACTTTTTAAGACATATCTCAAGTTAAAACTTTTCTTAACTAATACGCTGTTTAGACCGGCCGCATCATTGAAATTTTCCGTTAAACGGAAGGTGCGAAATTGCTTCCCATAAGAAACCTGTGGATAGAAGAAGAGCCGCATGTTTAATGATGCGGAAAGAGTGACCGTATATTGCCGAGTATCGAGTATTGTTTCAAGGCATCGATTGCGAATAGCTGATTTTGCCATCGAATTTCGATAAGCAACTACAACATAATTTGACCGCGTAATTAAAAAAAATAAATGATACGCAAATGCAAGCCCCATTTCCATTTTGGTTAACGCAGTGCCATTGCCAAATACACCGCGTGCCACATTTAACATATTATCGCTCATAATTGTCTCTATTTTAATAAATTACATTTGTTCTCTTCTTCTTACTAATTCGGTTTGTTTACGTTTAGCAATGCAAACAGCTGTTTCAATGATGCGGCTGCGGTCTAAACGGCTGCATCATTTTTTCGCATCTTGGACAATGATGCGCCCTGTGTAACTCCGCTATAACCAATAAACTAGTATAAAATAATTTTCCAATCGATATAGTAGTTTGAACGCTAAAAGCAAAAATATTTTAATAAAATCTATTTTTTCTTAAAAACGTGAGACTTTGTATGCTCGCGACTATAGCGGTGAGCTAACTAACAACAAAAGAGCCCTACGACTATGGGCGTTGTACATGTGAATTTATAAATTCTTTCTTTGCAATACATTTTCTTCTGTATTTAACGTTCATATAGAGATTAGAAAGCGTTCTTCTTGTTCAGAGGATATTCTGATTTTTCAATATTTTCAATTTAAATTTATAAGAAATATTTCTTTGAGCAATTTTTGGTCATTGCTACTTCCTTCATTAGTAAATGCCCACTTAACTATGAGTTGTAACTTTTGTTGAACCGAACCGAAAGCTTTGGTTCGGAACAGGTTCAGGTATTTTTTTCACAAGAGGAATGTCGGATATAATAAGATCAGCTTACCAAAGCTATAATAAACTTATTGGGCGGTACCTAAATTCTGTTAATATAATTAATATATTTCTATTCAGAATCGAAGTTCTTTAAACGCTTTCTAAGTAAACCATTTTAAGAATAAATGCTAAATGTCGTAAGTTTCATTTTAAAAAGTTCGGAAATTTTAAAACGGTTTAAGGCGTGATAATATATAATATTCACTGTGAACCACTGGACCGAGCCAAAACTATATTATAAACCGAACCAGTGGTTTCTCCCACTCTTTATTTCCGAGTAGTTTAAAAACTAAACTAAACTTAAAAAAACTAACGGAATTTCGAAAAAATTTAATGTGCTTGATATTTATCTTTTATCGTAATCAATTAGGAGTCATAAAATATATAGTGTGTTAAAACATATATTAAATCGGCAAAGTTATAGACTTTCAAGCTAGATGCCCAAAATCGGTTTTTTTTTTAAATTTGTCCTCCTGTAATATAGCCTTAACAGAAGCTTAACAGAGAACTGTTGCAGAGTTTTGTAAGGAACCCTGTGCGAAGGCTTGCTTGCTCGTATGGGTATTGCTCCGACATTTAACTCCTGTACTTCGATCAAAGAAAATAATTAACCACTTTTATTTTTTTTCGAATTTTCGTTTTAAATTTAAATTTTTTTTCTGATTTTTTATTATAAAAATCAAAATTAATAATTATTTCGCAATTTATATATTAAAATTTAAATTTAATCATTATTTTGTAATTAAGTTTTTTAGGTTAAAAAATAAGAGTTAACTGCCATTTTATTTAAATAAATTAAATATAAAAGTTGAATATTTTGTTGGCTTGCGCACTCAAAAACAGCACCTGTATTGTTTTCACATTCATCTAAGACAATTTTCCACTTTGATTTTTTTAAACCCCATAACCTAAAAAATTAAATTTTATTTTTTTTAAATGATCGTCAATTTTTCAAAAAAAATGTTCTAAGTGAGTTAGGTGCCAGAATCACATCAATTCTGGTCATAACTCCATTTACCATTTTTATTTCCGATAATATGGAGTCCCGGAATCATGGCTACCACCTCTACAACTTTTTTGGAAGAGCTTTATTGGCAGGCCGATAACTTTTTGAACAGACCTCGAACTCAAAAAATTTTATTTTTATTTCTTATCTGAAAAATAAATAACACAAAACAAAAGACCATATTGAAAAAGCTCCAGAATTTTTTATAATTAGACTCAAATCAGTTATTCCGAAGCCAGCATTTCAAAGTAATTTTTGTAATTTAATTTGCCATTTGTATGGCCTTTTGGATATAATTAACCCAAATTTGTATCATTAGCTCACTAAATATTCTCAAATAATAATAAATTATGTGAATTATTATTCACTGCAAAATCACTGTTAGTCATCCCTGTTTGCAGTTGATGACACTAACGAACTATCGATATACGATTAACTTGAATGCGTTAACAGAGCACCCTGTTAACATTTCTGGCGTTAACATCACAGCGGTTTGCACTCAATATCTATTTTTTATTTGACAATTCTAAACAAAATCGAAAATTTGAGGCGATTCGTTTTTGTAATTTGTGTGTTGGTTGTGCTCTCCACTTCAATTTCTGAAAACAACAACAATTGCTTCGAGTGCCACGAGTCCGGGGCGTAATTTTACGCAATAGCAAAGGCTGGCCAAGCAACTGCAGCAACAACAACAACAACAGCAGCAGCAGCAGCAACAACAACAACAACGACAAAAACAACAACAGGAACAGAACCACAAAAAAATATTATTAGGCATCATGGCGAATATGGCTGTATCACGCATCAAGCGCGAATTCAAAGAAGTGATGCGCAGCGAGGAGGTGAGTACCCCGGATTTATGTTAGATGAACTTACCCCTTGGAGACGAGGGACTGTCGCCGGCGGCACCAATTTTGGGCACGGACTTTGGTTCCATTTTTGGCGCGCGACGTAGCTTAGTGCTGGATGGCTTCTTGGGCGGCATTTTTTAATAACAATTTAATAGATTTAAATGTAAACTTCCCTTCTTCGAATTTCTATACTGACAGATTGTCCAGTGTTCCATAAAAATCGAGCTTGTGAATGACAGCTGGACGGAGTTGCGAGGCGAAATAGCTGGCCCACCAGATACCCCCTATGAGGGTGGCAAATTCGTGCTGGAAATTAAAGTGCCCGAAACATATCCATTCAATCCGCCAAAGGTAAGAGAGCTGACCAATCTGCCTAGACACACAAATTGCTCACCCATTCTCGTTTGCTCGCCTCAGGTACGCTTTATAACACGCATTTGGCATCCGAATATATCCTCGGTCACTGGTGCCATTTGCCTGGACATACTCAAGGATAACTGGGCCGCTGCCATGACCCTGCGCACTGTGTTATTATCGCTCCAAGCCCTGCTGGCCGCTGCCGAGCCCGATGATCCCCAGGACGCTGTGGTGGCCTATCAGTTCAAGGACAAGCCCGATCTGTTTCTGTTAACGGCAAAGCATTGGACAAATGCCTATGCTGGCGGTCCGCATACGTTTCCCGATTGTGATTCAAAGATACAACGTCTCAAGGACATGGGCATCGATGAGCATGATGCGCGTGCGGTGCTGTCCAAGGAGAATTGGAATTTGGAGAAGGCCACAGAGTGCCTGTTCAGTTAGCTTGCAAACCATAGAAAACACCAGCAAATTCACTACAAACCAATCGATCCATAAATGCGCAAAATTCTAGTTCAACCATATTGATAAAAAAAATGCAGATGCCACAGCAGCAGTTCACAATCAACATGCAACAACAACAACACAGCATCCCACATTCAATCTGCAATAATTGCTAATCTTGAAGTAGTCTAAGAGTACACCAACCAACCAACCCCTCCCCGGCCACCCAAAAAAACCATTTGTTTATATAAATTGTTGTTTTTATTATTATTTCGTTTTTGCCAAAATTTGATTTGCTGTGTGTAAATTTAATTAAGTTAATTTCTTCTGTGTGCGCCCCGCCCCACCCCAAACCAAGGTTAGTTTATTTATGTTTTTCATTCTCTATTGCTTTCCTGCTACAAGAGGTTGAGCCTTAGGCGCACCGAAGAAAATGGGTAATCCTCAAGCATGTGTTTAAAATGAAATCGAACCCAGGGTTCCGTTTCATCTTGCATTTATTTGCAAACAAATTTTGTCCCTTAATTTATGTCATACAAAAAAAAAAAAGCAAAAAAAAAATTCAGTTATTTAAAAAAAATTTATTATACAAGAAAAACAAGAAGAAAAAAAAAACAAAAAGTCTTTGTACATTGCGTTAAGTTAAAAATAATAAACAAATAATAAGAAATGATTTCAAAAAGGATAATCTGCAGCATGGGCATATACGAGGAATGCATGTGCGAAAAACGCAGAATCGAACCGAAAACCAGAAGAGATTTCGGCTCGGTTCATTTCGTCGACGTGTTTAAGGTGATAAAATGTAAATTAAAATTGGAAATAATTTAAATATTTCAAGGAATTACTTTTACAGCTTAAAAGAAAAGTAGAATATTTTCAGTTTATGTTAGTCCTGACTAACTCACTGATTGGTCTGCAGCTATGAAACTGAAATTGGGACTTTTCTTTCATAAAGTTGCTATTCACACTGAACATGTTTCGGAAAAATCGAGTACCTAGAGGTTAGAATGGTCTTAAAATTAATTTTATGATTCTTTAAACGAATCGATTCTGAATTTTGATTCGGAAATAAGAAATAGCTCTGATTATGCAAATGTTGATTATATTTTATACTCGGGTCCTTAGAATTGTGTTGATATGTTTCTTTCAAAAAACTCGAAAAATGTTTCGTTACCGTTATGAAAGAGTTTCTAATCAATTTAAAATTGGCTGAGAGTCGCTTTACGAAAATGATCTAGTTCAATCCGTTTCAGAATTAGTTTTGAATCGGCAAAATATAATATTTCAAATCAATAGCTTAAATAAATTCTTAGATAATATTTAAACTGTTTCGGAGCCGGTCTTCATATTACCAACCAACATATCGAATTTTAGAAATAAACTTTGAACCACTTTTAAAACGGTTCCATCTGGTTCGGAACTAGTCTTGAACCAAAAAAATATCTATCAAATACTATCAACCAGTACAAAAATTATTAGCTTAAGGGCAGGTTCTCCTTTCTTTGGCCGAAAAGAAGGCCAAGTTTTGGGAATTATTTGTGGTATGATGAAAAACCCATACAAACTTTCGGGTTTTACTGTTGAATGTCATTTTTATTGTACAAAAATAGAAGGCTAACATGGGCAACGCCATGCAGTTTTTTAAGACGTAACCATTGATAACAAACAAGTTTTTCATACTAGAACTAGTTTTTGGACCGATCGTTCCTATGACAGCTATATGATATAGTCATCCGGTTTTGATAAATTTTTTCAGAATTATGTGGAATCACATAAAACTAATATATACCACGATTGGTGACGCTACGATGGAAAACAAACAAGTTTTTCTCACTAGAACTAGTTTTTGAACCGCTCGGTCCCATGAAAGCTATATGATATAGTCATCCGATCCGGCCAATTCCGACAAATGTGCAGCCTATGTGTATTTAAAGACTTTTTGTAAAGTTTGGTCAAGATAGCTTTAAAACTGAGGGATGAGATAGCATACAACCCGACAGACGGTCAGGGCTAGATTGACTCGGCTATTGATGCTGATCAAGGATAAATATACTTTATGGGGTCGGATATGCTTCCGTCTATGCGTTACGAATATCTTAACAATTTCAATATACCCTCTGCAAGGGTATACAAAATTTTTTTTATGATTGAAGTACAGGCCATAATTATATCAATTCTGATCATTTACCGTTTTCATTTTCGATAACCTGGAGTCCCGAAATCATGGCTATCACCTCTGAACCTTTTTTTGGTAGACCTTAATTTCGAACAGCCCTTGAATTCCCCTTTATATTAGGAAAATAAAATTATAAATTGTATGTTTTTACAAGGGATGCAAACCTCTCGAGAATTAGGAATGTTTCGGTTTAGAGGTTTACAAAATTTTGGAGCACCGCGGTTTCGGTTCGGTAATAAATCCGTCCCTTTTCCAAATCCGAATTTCTCTTAATAATAATTTTTCATATGAAAATTCTGAATTTAAATTTCCTAAAATACCATTTTAATAGTTTCAAAATCTTAATATTAATGTTCTAATAAAATATGGTATGATATGCAGGTACGGTCCATTAGTTTCAGGATGATATTGTCGAGCACCGATACAAAAATTACCCTTGGCACTTCGAATTAAAGAAGGAACGGAAATTTTCGGGATTCCCGCGGGTCCCGAAAAAATCTTCGGAATCGAGACAAGATGGAACTTAAACTACTTAGAAAACTTCCTGAAGCTTGCTTCGTCATGTAAATCCCGTCTTAGACAGTTCAATCACCATACCGTACAGTAACATGTCGTGCAATTTTCAAAATCGAATTTTCTTAGTTCGTTTGTCGGTTTAGAACGGATGGTATACTTTTAAGAACGTGGGCTTATTTTAAGAACGGGAAAAAAATGAGAGCGGATTGGATATAAAAGTTAAACATTTTTTTCTGAGTGTAGTCCATTTTTTGAACAATGGTCAGTTTTAGGTCTATAGATAATTTTTTAGACCGCCGAAGAAAAATCACCGCGCTCTTAATTTATTGGATTATGATGAAGAACTTGACAGAAATATACAGAATGTGCCGAACACGCAATAGAAAACTCACTCAAATCCATTCTCAACCAGGAATATTAAGGGGAGAAAATAAAATGGCAGAAGACTTACAGAACCAGATACTGTGAAATAAAATATACAAACAAATCATGATTTTTGCCCTTCAAAGTATGCTATGCTTAAGAATATAAATAATTAAAGAAAATATTTATTTTTTACACTCAAAAAATTTTGATTTCTAAATTTAAGAAATTAACCCTAAAAAATGAAGTTTTCTTAATTTAACTAAAATTTCTAGACTTAAGACAATTTTTTCTAAAATTAAGAAAGCATTACCCGTAAATAAAATATTTTAGAAAATGTTTCCTTAAATTTAAAAACTAAGTTTTTTTTTCTTAAATTTATGGTTTTTTTTCTAAATAATTTTCTAAAAATTTTCTTATATTAAGGGCAGATTTGCCTTTGAATTTAGAAAATAATTACATAGCAGTCATTCTAAACACAAAGGCGCAACCATTAGAATAAGTAAAATGCCTTTATTTTAAGTAACACCGTTCTTAAATTTAGGAAAATTGGATTATAAATTCGCCCTAATATTAAGAAAAATTAATTTAGAAATTCGCCCTTAAATTTAGAAAAAAGAAAGAGACAGAAGAACAAAAATATGTATACCCAAATGCTTCTGTCTAATTGTTGTTTTTTTTATGCCGAAGCTTTACGGCGAAGTGTCGCATTGTTGTTGCAACTTGCAACATTTGTTCGCTTCGGTTGACTTTGTGAGCAACTGCACGTGCATTTTTCGGCAAGCCGAGGTGCGTTGCTGTCATAAGTGTTCCTTCCGTTCTTTCTGCCACACGCTTCACACGCGCTCTGTGAGTTAACAATTTGTATTTTGTTTGTGCAAAAAGTGAGCCGGAAAAATTACTGAGCTGGCTATATTATAGCCTGTTTATACTAGGGGTTGCGTCTTGCGTTTTGGCGTCTTGTCCAAGACGCGGCGTCTTTCCCATGTAAAAAGTATAGGGCCCTAGTGGTGACAAAAAGTGGCGTCTTGTACGGACGCCGGTTTCGATTGCAGAGTTTATTCGATTTTTTGGGGTATATTCGATAATTTTAGCCCATTTCTGCCTATCATTCGACTATCGTTTTCAACTATCACCACTAGCACAACAAAAAACAGCTGTGAAAGTTTTGCCGGGAATAAATAAAAAAAAAGTTGTCAAGTTAAATTGGACAAATTTGTAATTATGGCTGAAAAGAAAGGTAAGCAAGTGTTTTATTCTCTTCTCAAATTAACTTTGAACACATTGTAGGCTCGGAAAAGAGATTTTAGTGGACACCCGATGCCACATACACACTCCTGGAGTCGTCGTGGCTTCCTTTGCAGAATATCAAATGTTGCTGCAGACATCCCCGCCAAATCCATAAATTGCATCATCATAGCATCATTTTTCTCCATGGCAGATAATAAATAAAGTTCACTTGTATTCATTCGGTTTTTTTAAATTTTTTTTTTTGCTTTCAACAAAACCAAAACAAACATCAGCTGTTTCGTTGACGATGGACGCAGGACGCAACCTTGTGCCAGTATAAACGCCAATTCAGAGTTATTGCGTCGATAACGATTTCGATAGCAAACTCAGCGTAGTATAAATGTAGCATTAAAGGAGCTCAAGGGGGAAGTTTTGGAGCATGTTTTTAGTGGTAAGTACTCAATCATCAATATATTGAAAAATTTACGTAGGTTATGTGCATGTGTATGTTAACTTATGAATTTTTATGCAAAATATTTTTATTTGCAGATCTTAATTTTACAGAGAAGACACTACAAGTTTTGACATGGGAGCTTCGTACCATCATCCCCAAAGACCTGACTCTGCCAACAGAAATATTCTACTCAAATCTGCAATTCATTCTAAAGCTTTCAGCAACCCATCTACATAATTTCACATTTGGATAACAACATTAAACCAAGTTCTTAATTTTAAGTCATATGTAATCCAAAATTATAAAAATAAAAAATAAATACATATATAAATACAAAAATTTCTTGATATAAGAAAATATATTTTTTGGAAGAAAACGCTTTTCTAAATTTAGGGAATGCTTTCTAATTTTTAGAAAGAATTTTTATATTTTTCAGAAAAATGTTTCTTGTACTAAGGTAAGACTTTCTAATAATAAGAAAAATCTCGATTAATTTAAGAAAGTTTTTGTCCTGTTTTTAGAAAGTTATTTTCATAAAATTATGGCGAATCGCCTTTGACCCCGTTTTCAGTGCGAATTTCTAAATTTACGGGCGATTTTGACCTGTTTTTTTTTTGAGTGTAGTAGCCTTAATACTTATTATTTTTGTATACCATTGAGTGGTCCAACAATCTGAGTAAATGCACAATGTGGATTCTGTAAGATGCTGCCAAAACTGACTATAAATTATCTCGGGCAATTAAATAATTTTCAAGTAAAAGAAAATTTGCATACATGATTTTTTAATAGCATAAACGTAGTATGTAAGAGTCCGACCACCGATGAAACTTAGGGCCGTTTTCTCATCTTCATGTTATTTAAAACTAATGGCTCTTTAAGAAACTCTATGTTGCCTACTTTTAGGCCACGTTTAATTGCATCCGCGTCGGAGTAGACACAAATATAGACATTTAAAAACGGCCTAAAAGTAGGCAACTCAATTTTATCCAAAAAGCACTTGGATTTGAAAAACAGGAACATGAGAAAACGACCCCTAATGGTTCTTCTTAAGGAAAGCAATGCTATTTCGTGCAGTTGATAAGACAGATTCAAATTACAAGTTCTTTAAAGTACAATGAACCGAAGCTTAACATTTTCTCTTGTGATTGACCGCCCTGTCTTACTTATTTTTCCAAGTGTATGCAATATATATACCCGTGGACTACATTCTACAAGTTGGTTGTCAGGCGCAACCAATTGCCAATCAATATCAAACAATGCAAATCAAATTTTTTGAGCCTAGCTGCTGCATTCAAACGTTTGCAAGTGGATGATGCAAAAGTCCAGTGAAGATGGAACTGCTCCGCCGCCAAATCAAACGGATGATCAGCGTACGAAATCCGTTGAATCCAATTCGGGCGCTGGCGTTGTCGTCTCGGGCGGAGAGTTTCAAATCAATTTGAATGAATTTCTGGAATTTTTAAAACTTTCCTGTCATGTGAACGATATGATAGCCAAGGCTGATATGGGCAAATCACACACAGTCACTAGGGAGCCGATACCGCCCATGGAGGGTGCCACCACGGGGGGTGTGGCTAAGCGAAATGCCAAGCGGGAAGAGTTCGACTTTAATGGCTTGGCGGAGAATCATTTGGTTAACGAGTTGCTGGGACTGAAACGAGGTCAGTCGCATCGTCATGCCAGCTCAAGTCGGGAGGAGAGTCGTCTTAGTCTAATGTCAGAGCATAAATCCTTGCGGCAGGGACATGTGCATGGTGGACGTGGACGCATCGATGCCACCTATAGGGGTCTGCATCCCAAGCTAAGTGAGCAACTGGATGCGGTTATAAATGAGGGTGTGCTGGACTCGGTGTTGTCCTTTATATGTCCAGTACCGGTGCCTGCTCCGCTGGCCACAAGTGGACGCAGCAAACCCAAGCAGCCGCAGCTAATGGCCAAAGAAGTACTAACACTGCCCACACCCAGTCCCTTGACCACTAATCCAGCAGCAGCAGGCGTGGGTGGTGGGGCCAAGTCCATGACCGAATTGGCTCATGCTCCCTTACTCCTGCCGGTCACTTCTTCGGCTCCGGCTCTGCAGCAAAACTTGGCGTCTAATGAGGCTACCAGCCTGGAGCCCAGCTCTTCGAATAGCCTGATGCGTGCCCTGGTCAAAGAACCAAATAGCAAATCATCTTTAAATTCTACAGGACGACGCAAATCCTTAATGTTGGTCAAGGATAGCAAACATGCACGTCAGGAGCGCAAGGAGTAAGTGTTTGCCCCCCCTCAAGTAACCCCTTTTACTTACCCATCCTTTTCCCTACAGACCCGAGGTGGTCATCCATGTTTGCGATGAGGTTAAAAATAGCTCCCGTGACTTTACCTGCCCCCAGAGCCTGCTGGTCAGCAAAATGGGCTACTTTGCCGATGTCACCGCCGGCCAGCGTCTGGAGGAAATGGACATTTCGGTTCATTGTGACATTTTAATCTTTGACTGGCTCATGAAATGGATCAAACACAGTGCCCAGTGTCAAGAGTTGACTGCCCCCGGTCAAAGCAATGCCTCGGCTGGACCCCAACTGGATGGCAATAATGTGGTGCCCATTTTGGTCTCTGCCAGCTTTTTACAAATGGAACCCCTACTCCTGGAATGTCTGGCCTTTTGTCATGCCCATCTCAGTGAGGTGGTGCGTACGTCCACGAATCTCTCGTGTTTGAATGATGCCCTGGTCACTCGTCTGGCGGCCATGTTTACGAATCTGGAATTGGAAATGGTGCGGGACAAAAAGGAGCGTGTTACTCCGCGTCTCTGGACCAAGTTAATACAAAGTTTATGCGAACCGGAACCGGAGGCTTTGCGTGGACATTTCTATAGCATGTCGGGACTGTTTCGTTGCAATCGATGTTTTATATGCGTCACCAATACAATGAAATCCTATGTCAACTGTATGCCCAGCAACATACGACTAAATCGCTGGGGACAGCTAATGAGTGGTGAGGTTAAAATATTCGTACGAAAACACACAAAATCAAGTATACAGGGTATTGCGCAATTGGGGCAGCGCTCTTACTTGTTATACTCTTGCTGAGAGTGTATTAAAATTGGTGTTATATTTGTAACGTATAGAACGAATCAGTTTTCCTATATAGGATCCTCCATAATGTAACAATTACTTCCGAGGCGGCCACTTGAAGCTATGTGTTCTTCAGGACTGCAAACCCAAATCATTTTTTCGGAGGTCCGATTCGCGGGTTCGATCCAAATTTTACCAATGGTTAAGGTTGAGAAATTTAAGGTTCGAGGTTTTTGTGCTAAAGTTTTGGTTCGAACCTTTGTTCGTACCAAGTTTTCCATATTTTTTTGGAAGAGTAATTAATTTGTTAAAAAAATGAAAAAAAAAATTACAGATTTTCTGAATTTTTGTTTACTCGAACGAACATACGAGTTCAATTAATTTCAATTAAATTTTAAAGTATTATTTCTTCGAGCAATTTTTGGTCTATACTTCTTCTCTTATCAATGAAATGCCCGCTAAAAACTAACTAACTAACTGGTTCGGAAAATATTAAGGTTCAGCTATTTTTTTCAAAAAGGGTTCGATTCACAGTAAACGAAAAGTCGGAATTCCGGGTTCGGTTCAAAACCGGTTTATTCACACTTTTTTGGAACCAAAAAAAAACTCGAAACATCGTTTCGGTACAGTTTCGGTTCTGGGTACTTTTTAAGTTTTACAGCTATAATCAAGGTTTTTCACAAAATTAAAAAGCTAAAGTTCCCATAAATTATAGAAAATTTTGCTTGCTGTTCCATATGCAGAAGTAAGCTTATAACGATTAAATGTGTAGGTTACCGACCCACTCTATCAAGAATTTAGTTTTAAACGATTTTTTCGGTTCATACCGGTACACCGTTTTTTTACTGAAATAAAAGAGAACGATTTCTTTCACGTAACGCACGATTCACGAGTTTAAAAACTCTTCACGCGTCACTCACGATTCATGCACGATTTGACGAAGCGTCACGAATGATCACGCAGTATAAAAAATGCATCACTAAAAAAAAATATTGAACAAAATACAACTAAGCTATGTATATTTTTAACTTGTCGGCAAACTTTTTTATTGAGAGCTCGATACTGAATGTGGCTAATATAGGTTGAATAGTGGCATTATAAAAATAAAAATACCGTTTAGTAATTCCAAGAATTTTTGTATATAGAGATGAGGATAATAGGATTTTTAAGGTAACAGTTTAATGTTTGACAATCAATGGAACGCCGATTTGGCGTTCACTTAAACCACTTTTTCAAACTAGTTCAATCAAAACACCAAATTTAAAATTCATTGCTGAAATATTTCCTGAGATTTGGCGCTAAGTCATTTTTGAACTGGTTCGGAACAGGTCATAAATCAGTAAGATAAATAATAAGAAACAGAAACAGTGCAGGTATTAGCGTTTCGGGATGGTTCCGGGTTTTTTGGATCCTATTGTATTATAACGGTTTTCGGTTTTTGGTTCTCAAAAAATTTGTAAAGCGGTTCTGGTTTCTGGTTCCGGTACGTGGCGAGAAGCGGTTTATTTCGGTTATCGGTTTCGGTTACGCTACTTATTATTCCCTGGTTGAGTATTTTAAAAAGACACTGGTTAGGGTTTAGATCACTAATTTGCTGTTTGGTAAAGTTTGGTTCGGTTCGGTTGATAACCAGCTTGCATCTCAGAAATAAACCAAAACTTAAACAGAACATTTCAACGAAACATATGATTCGGTACATACTATAACCGGAACGAAAATTCGATTAGGCTTGATTCCCTGATTTCACCATAAACCGATTTTTTAAAGCTTTAAGGCCTCATTCCAGATGGCGTAAAAATTTATTTCGGCACTTTCAGATTGAAATTCAGTTTTTCAAAAGTGTTTCTATTCATAAGAAGGTAGTTTTTATGTCATCTGGAATGAGGCCTATATATGGAAAGAAAGCTAATAAAAACTCCTATCGTTCGTTGAAATCTTCTAATTGATGTCCTGGCTGTAAGCTGGTTGTTGTCTTTCCTTCTTAAACTTTATGTGAATTTATTTTTGCTTATTATTCTATTCTTACTTTATATTAAAAAGAAAGCTTTCAGAGCTTTTTAAAAGTGTATCTATTCATATAAAGGATTGTGCCGAAATAAGTTTTTATGTCATCTGGAAAGAGGTTTATATTGGCAAAATTTGAGCTCTTCAAGCTTAGCCGTTTAGACTGCGCGTTAATGAATCAGTCATTCAGATTTATATTCTAAAAAATAAATTTTGTATATAAATTATTATTAATATTTGAACATTTTTGTATTCAGGTCATGTGCGTGATCCCAACTGGGATCTGAATATCTATATCATACAGTTGTTCAAGGAGCTTAAATCCTGGCGCAAGGTATACTGGAAATTATGGGGACATTGCCATTATCTCTATTGCTGCACCTGTGAGGCGCATTTTCCGGTCTACCAAATGAACTGGTGTCGCTATCATCCCGAAACGCCCAACTTTTTGGGTCCGGTGGGTAATGCCGGACCGGCGGGACGATATGCCTGCTGTGGTCAGCAGGCCTTTCGCTATGAGACGCTGCCGGGACCAAATGTACATATGTATCCTGATCATTCCGGTATTTTTTTTAACGCTTTTTTAAACTTAAAGGGTTGCCAGTTTCGTGAGCATAGCGTTTTGGTGGAAACAGATCGTGAGCGTGCCATCTTGGCCATAGCTCAACTGGTGGCCGAGAACTATGCTTTGTGTGAAATGCCGCCTTTGAGAATCCAAGAGCTGGCCGCTGCCGGAGAGATTCAACCCAGCTGGCAGGGCATTTCGTTGACGCCTCAACGTTGCCGTCAGGGCCTCTTGCCGCAACTCTGCATGGACAGTGTGTTGAAAACTTTGGGTGGTGGGTGTACCAAAGATATATAACTAATAACTGTCCCTTTTCAATTTCTGCTCCTTAGTGACCAATCATCGGGTGAGTCGAAGAATGCGCGGTACACGCTATCAAATGGACACCAGCACCGATTCGGAGACCACTTCAACCAGTGAGGATGATGCACGCTGTGCACGTCCCAGAATGCGTAATGCTCTGAATGATAATGAGGATTATAGTTCCAGCAGTGATGGCTGCGAATCGGAGCATCGTCCTCCGCCACGTAAAGCACGCGGCAAAAAGTCACGCAAGCGGTAATTAATCACAAAAAATAACGTCCATTTATTTTTGACTATTTTCCCTCTAGACCCACTGAAGTCTCGGGTCGCTTTTGGTCGGGCGAGTTGTCGGCACGCAGCAATCAGGATCATCAACGTGATTTCGAGGAGAAGATCATGAAACAGGTGGCCAGTTATGTGACCAAAAAAACTGGTTCCGATCCCTTGCTGGTACAGAATGCGAAACCTTTAGGCGGCACCTATGTACGCCTGGAGTCCGAGTGGAAGGAAATGCTCAAGCAGCGTCATAGCAATCACAATATACAGAACAATATTGTGGGCAACATTCCTTTGAGCAGCAGCAGTAACAATTTACTGGGCTCGAATATAACCAACAACGGTGGCGGCTCCTCCGCATCTTTGATGTCCAAGCAGAAGCACAAGTAGTAAATGTTATCGTAGTAAATCCTAATGAAATGCTTAGCAAAACACAAACTTAGTAGATGAAAATGTTCTTAGCGGCAAATTTTTAGTCAAATGATGTTAATAGAGCAAATACAAGTGTTTGAGGATTAGATAAATCCATAAAAAAAAAAGAAGATGAAGTGGTGGAATTTTCTTTTGTAACAGAGCAGCTGCTTGTGAGTTTTTAAATCTCTCATTGACTGCCTGACTGACTGATTCATTGGCACCCCTAAGGGGTGGAAAACTCCCGGAAAAGCTACTGTGGAAAAATTTTGTTTTCGTCCTATTGACTTCAAATTTGGTTTGTAAGTAAAGTAAGTGAAATAATTGGACACCCAGATTTCCCAGATTTCGGAAAATCCGCCCACAAGGAAAATTGCCGGAAAATTCTTCATGGAAAAAACTAATTTTCATCCGATTGACTTCAAACTCGGTTTGTGAGAATGGTAAACAGAATAATTAGACTTGAGATTTTCCGATGTTGGAAAATCCGCCCGAAAAGTTGGGAAAAATCCCGGAAAATTCTATATATAATTCTAATTCAGTTTGTAAGGATAGTATGAAAAATAGTTAGGAATGTGATTTTTCGATGGTGGAAAATTCACCCACAAGGAAAATGTCAGGAAAACTCTTTATTGATAAATCTATTTTTCAACCGATTGACTTCAAACTCGGCTTGCATACTATCCGTATGCAAAATAATTAGACATGAGATTTTCTGATTCTGGAAAATCCTCCCGAAAAGTCGGAAAATGACCGGAAAAATCTGTATGGAAAAAGCAATTTTTATCCGATTGGCATTAAACTCGGCTTGAAAGGGTAGTATGCAAAATAATTAGGAAAATCGTCCCGAAAGTTCTCGAAACGTCGGGAAATGTCCGGAAAATTCTTTATTAATTAAAATATTTTTCATCCGATCGACTTTAAACTCGGTTTATAAAGATAGTGTGCAAAAAATTAGACATGTGATTTCCCGATGTTGGAAAAACCGCCCGAAAAGTCGGGAAATACCCGGAAAATTCTATGTGGGAATACTGCTTTTCATCCGTTCTGTATAAAATTTGGTTTGAAAGCTCTATAAGCCAATTAAATAAGAAAACAGTTTTTAACTTAATGGATGGAAAAATAGATTTCTCAATTCGGAAAATTCACTCCAAAATGGGTGCGGGGGTGGGCTTATGGTCCGTTATTTTAAGCTGATCTGTATGAAATTCAGTTTGTAAGCTCAATGGGCCAATTAAACAGGAAAATAACTCCAAACTTTGCACAAATCCACTGAGAAGGTCGGAAAATGGTTGGCTGGATTTGGTCAAAAGCCAATTGTTATTTGTAAAATCCAGCCAAATTTGGATATCGGGAGGTTCAATGCCAAACCTTATTTATCCACCTCGGTGAACGGGTTTAGAGTAAATCGTTTTATTTGAGCCGAAAATTTAAATAATAAATTACTAAATATTTTCCACTTCGGCTCTACCGTGTCATATTCTAAACTGTGGATAAATAACCAAGATATGCCCAAGTTGTATTCGGGTAAAAACTCAGCAAAAAATTTCTCTGTTAAGGTTCTGTTAATAAAAAAGGTTACATTACAGAGCGTGCGGGCCTATCGGATATATTTCAAGAGAAAATAAAAAAAAAATACAATTTTGGGCATCTAGCTTGAAAATGTATAAACTTGACAGAGGACGTGGCAAATATTCAAATAAACTTAAACTGCTTAATGGTCCATGCACTTTAATATTATTGTCGGTTATTATAAGTTTGGCAACGAAATCTCTGAAAGGCAGCGAAAAAGCTTACAACGTTCTAATGCAAAATGCCAATCGATTTTTTGGACTCCACCAAAAATATTATTAAGCACTACAATTAACGAATTTAAATATAACAAAAAACATATTCCCCATCCTAAATTCAAATCCCTAACATACACTGTTAAAGTGCACTGTTAAAAAATTGAACTAGTTCGCAACTAGAAATTTGTTATAACAGTGGTCCCTTTTTCTAATTATATTAAACAAAAGCATTTGTGGCCTCATTTATGTACACATATTTACATTGTACATATTTCCACATTAATATTTTTAAAAATTTAATGAGAAGTTATCTCTTGTTGAGCAAATAAAATAGTTGTTAAAATTTAGTTTTAAAATAATTAAGCTCATTATACATAGTTAAATAATTATGTATTTATTTGTTATTATTAATTCATAATCCAACTAAATAAATTAACATTAAAAGCTAAATAAAAATTTGTAGTCGGCGGAACCAGTTTGAGTTAACATTTGCCTATCGATATATCGATACATTTGGCTTACACCCCTGCCATTTTGACAGCTCTTCGTTGCTCTTTTCTCCTGCTGTTCTTTTCCGGTACAAACGTAAAACAAAATGGTTCGTAGTGCTAATAAATATCGTGATATATCTAAACAATCCTGGCCCTAATTGTGCAAATATGTGAATAAAAGTGCGCACGAATATTTGCCGCTGAGGCGCACAGTGAAATTTTTTGTTTTGGCGCCCGCAAAAGATGTGAAATTTAATTGTTTATACGCTGTGTTTTTCCGTAGGGTCGCGTCAGAACCAAGACGGTGAAGAAGGCCGCTAAGGTCATCATCGAGAAGTACTACACCCGCTTGACGTTGGATTTCCACACCAACAAGCGTATCTGCGAGGAGGTTGCTATTATTCCCACCAAGCCCCTCCGCAACAAGATTGCCGGGTAAGTAGTGCCCCCCCAAGCTCTCAAAGGTTGCTTGCTAATTTCGCTTTCACTTACAGTTATGTTACCCACTTGATGGGCCGTCTGCGCCACTCCCAGGTGCGTGGTATTTCCATTAAGCTGCAGGAGGAGGAGCGCGAGCGTCGTGATAACTACGTGCCCGCTGTCTCTGCTCTGGAGCAGGATATCATTGAGGTTGACCCCGACACCAAGGAGATGTTGAAGCTGTTGGACTTCCACAACATTCGTGGCCTGCAGCTGACCCAGCCCAACACCAACAACTTTGGACGTCGCAATTAGGTTTTCTGTTCTATAATCTTAATTGGATTTGCATTTTGGAATCACAATAAACAACAACAATGTGTGTGAAAGTGCAGAATTAACAAATCCGACTGTGTTGATGTGGGATGGACAGCAAGACGAGTATACGAGCGCCCCTTGATCACTTAAAGCCGCTTAAATGTGAGTGAGGGTTAGGTTCAAATGTTTAAAACTCGAGATGCTGTGGTTAAGAATTGTATGTCAACTCGGAATAAGAGTTTAAGAAACGGCGTAAAATTGGTTTAGAATCCACGGCAGAGGTATAAAAGGCTAAGTTATGAAAGTATGGAAATGTCATTTTCAATATACCACTGTAAAACAACAACGCACTTATTCATTCACAAAAATTTTAATTTTTTTCCGGTGTTATAATACGAATGGCTCCCCCTGACCACCAGCATAATAACTCCAATTTTGATATGTGGTCGGTCCAAATAATAAGTTTCTGTTCGAAGATCATGGAATTAATAGCTAAAGCTATCAGGTCCATCGAAAAAATTTATATTTTTATCTGTCGTGAAGTGCAGGTCATATGTATTCTGCCTTTCGAGCCGGGTTAAGAGGTGGCTTCTTTATGATTTTATCTTTTATACGCGACCAGTGTTGCCAACGCCTCATCAAAAATAAAGGACAGATGACCCTTGAAAAAAAAAGATAGAAAACGGAAGATTTTTTTAAAAGGACAAAAACAGGACAAATGGTAAAGCTGGGCTTACTAGGCGTATCGGCCCCATCTATCCATATTTTAAGTATGCAGTTTTAGAGTACACCAATGAAAGTAATTTATTGATTCTTTTTAAACATCTAGTACCAACCCTGAATTTTAGATTTTTATCATTTCCAACACAAAAAGCTGAACAATTACCCATTCTAAAAATTCTTAAATTTTATATATGGTCAGGACTCTCCATAAGAATTTTTCTGAATCTTAAAATGCAATCCGCGACTTACAAAAATCCCGAGAAATTTTTAACTTCAATTATTGTAGACTTTAGTTGGGGTACCACTTTTATACAAACATGATTAAAGTTGCAAATTAAAAAAACAAAAATGTTAAAAATTTCTGAAGATCTCATTAGACAAAGATCGGTTTGGCTATATATGCATTGTTGATCGTGGCTTTTCACCATGTTATGGAAGATTTAATTAGATATTGTCCGATAAATAAACTTTATCTAAAAAGTATACATTATATACATAATCATATACATTTTTTTCCAGGATATATAATGATAAAGAATTTTATAGCCTTTTGGGAGAAAAGGTAGCAAATTCTTCATCAGCAGATGGATAACTAAATCTTAGCAAAATAAAAGTCCATATGCAGAAAGCATATTTTTTAATACAATTAACCCGGCAAACATGTAGATGTAGAAATTTCTTATCTCCTCAACAAACTAATTGATCCGAAAAAAAAAAGAGCTCTCAAAAGCTTTATAAAGGATGAATTAATATGTGGCTGAAGAAAACACAAAGTTTTGTTTCAAACAGCTTCTTCCGATACTATGAACTTTTTGAAACAACTGGAAAGGACCTTACTATGGCGGTATCCTTCTTGATAGAAATTACTGATGAGCTTGGGAGTTTTTCAGCAAAAAGAATTTAATTCAAATTAAATTGAGTTCTACATATTTTTAGCGAAACATATAAATTCTATATTGAGTATCGTCTCGCAGTCTGTGGATTTTCAGGATAAGTAGGCAATTGGTGTGAATTTATAAAGCTAATTTATAAAACTTAAAAAGGAGGAAAAAGGGATAGAACAAAATAAAAAGGATTTTTCCAGACAGGGGACAAATCAACATTTTTCCGAAATGCCAGTTTTAAAAAAGGACAGATCATCCGGAAAAAGGACAAATTGGCAACACGGCACAAGATGCAATTTTTCGGGGTAAGTTTGTTCCGCATATTTATACACTTGAAAAGTGTATATTAATTTTGCCCCCGTTTGTAACGCATAGAAAATATTCATTTCCGACCCCATAAACTATATATATTCTTGATCGAGGACGACAAGCTGAGTTCATTTCCGCTTGTCCGTCCGTCCGTCTGTCCGTCTGTCTGTCCGTCTGTCTGTTTCTACGCGAACTAGTCTCTCAGTTTTAAAGCTATCGAGCTGAAATTTTGCACAGAGTCTTCTTTTTACTGCACGCAACTAATATGTCGGAACCGGCCGGATCGGATGACTATATCATACAGCTGCCATAGGAACGATCGGTCTAAGAACAAGTTCTAGTTAGAAAAACTTTTTGTTTTAAATCGTAGCGTCCTGAATCTTGGTATATGTTAGTTTTATATGCTTTCACATAATTCTGGAAAATGAATCAAAATCGGATCACTATAGCATATAGCTGCCATAGGAACGATCGGTCGAAAAATAAGTCGTTGTGAGAAAAACTTTTTGATTTCCATCGTAGCGGCTCCAATCGTAGTATATATTTGTTTTATATGTTTCCACACAATTCTGAAAAAAATTTATAAAAATCGGAAGACTATAGCATATACTAGGTCAAAAAACCACTTTCTAGTCAGAAAAACTTTTTTTTTTTTTATCGTAGCGTCCCCCAACTTGGTATATATTAGTTTTATATGCTTTCACATAATTTCGAAAAAAAAATTATCAAAATCGATGACTATAGCATATAGCTGCCATAGGACCGATCGGTCGGAAAATGTGTTTTACTAAGAAAAGTTTTTTAGTTTTAGATTAAATTTTTATTATCAATGATTTCATAATTTTAAATATCTGATATCTATATCCTATATTTTACCGGTTAAATCAGTTGAAGTAAAGTTTTTCAAGTGTATTAAAACTTCGGCACAGTTTTTTGTCTCTCGGTTTACGGATATAGCCGTATCAAAATATCGAAAAAGTGGTCAAAATCCAGTTTGAGCAAAAAAAAGGATGATAGCATAAAATCGAAACCTGAACCAATTTGGCAAAAGTAATAATGCAGAATTTCTAGTTTTTGCAAGTACTTTCAGTGGCGATTCTCAAAAATTGGTTCAGATTTTATGTGTTGCACTGTGTTATATACAAACTTTGACAGGTACAGAGTATATTATAGTCGGGCTTGACCGACTTTCTTACTTATGTAAATTACCAAAAGGGTAATTTCTCGCTGTTTCGATGGTTTCTTCAAAAGATGAGCTCCCGGGAAAATTAATATTAAGTAAGACCGACAAGGAGCCAAGACTGGATTTAGTCTAGATTCCATCAGCGTTTTGTAGGAGGCCGAGCGGAGTAGGTGATTCGGCTAGAATTTTGCGAAGTCGCAATGATTCAGATGTTGATCCAATGTCACTCCAAGATGAACGTTTAGCTTTCCGCAAAGCTTTCGGGCTTTACAGATTTTCCAAGTAGCTTTCTGATTTGGATTATTAGCTGAGTTAAATGCATTCTTTCCTCAGGTTTATTTTGATTTTTCTGTAGTGGAACGATTTGTCGAGTACGCTTGAACATATTGATGTGATGGTATTAACTACCGTGTCTAATTGCTCCCCAGCAATGTGTCAGATTCAACTAAATTTTACTCTGTTATTTAATAATTTATGCGAAAGATCGTGCTATGTAGGAGATGGAAAATCAGCCCTAAGAAATCGTTGACTTTTAATTAGAGGGCTTAGATTTACCAAAGAAAAGTTTTCACACTTTTTAGAAATGTTTTTCGATATCTTATTCTTTAAAATCGAATCTCTACAACCTAAGACTTTTTCTGAGTGTATATATTGCTAGTTTGCCAATTGAAATACATAAATCAATGAAATAAATTATAAGAAACCGAAACAATACCGACGGTTTATTTCAGTTAACGGTTCCGGTAGTATTCCCTGGATACAACCATTTTTCAAAGAAACTAAATGACAAAACTAAAGTGAACCATATAAATAGGTTTCATTCTGAGTGCTGGATTTCGCATCTAACTATTACAGCTTTGGTTTGACGAAATCCCACAGAATTTTCCATGTTATTTTGTTAGTATTCCAGAGTGTGGTTAGTTTATCTAAGAAGGGATTTACATGATGAAGCAAACTTCATGAAGTTATCTTAGTAGACGACAGGTTTAAATGTATTTCTTTACTATTCGTTTAAAAGGTCTGAAAGATTGCCTCTAAATTACACTTCATGAAGTTTGCTTCATGGTGTAAATCCCGACTAAGACTTAAATCGGTCTGATAAAAATTGATAGAATTGTTTTGGTTTTGTTTTTTATTTTCATTCGAATGAAAAATACTGTAAGACATGCACATATAAATATAAATATGTATACAAACCATTCATAAATAAATGGGAGTTGTGTGTGTGTGTATGTGTGTTTATACAACGATGATACGACGATATATAAAAGATATTCTCTAGGGCGTGCACAATATTATAATCTAAGCGTGTGCACAAGATACAAGTATATGTATAGTATATATATATATATATATATGTATTGTATGTATATAATGTAAATATTTATGTATATGAAGAATTACTTTGTGGGTAAACACTCAGAAAAAAATGAAGCTAAAATCAAGTAACAAAAATGAAAATATTGAAAACAGTTTTGAGTGGGTTTTCGAGAAGATACTTTTTTTGAAATTCTTTCTAAAATTCGACATGACATTCATAATGTTCTTTTAAGCAGTAATCAACCAAAATCTGAAATTTTTTGGAAATGTTAGGTATGATTTGATAATTTGCTTGATTTTAGGTTTTTTTTGTGCGTTTTTTTTCTGAGTTTTTTTTTTTTGTATAAGTTTTGTGCGTTTAAGTTTAGGACGCTGCTGCCTGTTGTTGTTGCTGCTGCTGCTGTCGTTCCTGTGTCATGGGCCTACGCACGGGATTACGCAAGACCAGCTCCGAACCCTCTGATATAATGGGCAATGCATGTTCCCAATGGTAATTGATCAAATGGCTTATGCTATCGAATATACGATCTTTGGTGCGTACCACGCCTTCGGGATCAATTAGCAGTAAATGCTTGGGCATCTTGCCCTCCAGTCCAGTTAAGACATATTGTCCACGCTTGCCCTGTGACTCACGTACCAGAAAATCACCATCCTGAAATAACAAACGCTCGGCAATGGGTCGTGAGATGGCTGCATGGTACCAAATTTCGGCAGTGAGAGTGGGTGAACATTGGGGTCCATCGAATACATCGCGCACCGAGACAGAGCTAACCACAGCGGGCAACGAGGCAGCAGTCGACTGCAATGGATCAAAATGGCCCAGTGCCAGTTTGTTGGTAGTTTGATCGGGTGGCGGGGAGTTAAGGTCAATGAGATTGCTGCTTAGCCGATCCCGCGGCTTCTTCAGATTCAATTGGGCCACACGCGGTGCATGCGATGTATGCTGCTGCTCGCCCGGCAACTCCGGGGGCAGTTTATTGGGCAAATCATTGTAATACTCCTTGACATTCTCCTTGCAGCTCTGATTGATATTATCCGCCTCGTTTAGTCGACTTAGAGCATTGAAACGCAACACAAAGGCCTTGCCTATGGTCACAATCAAATCCTCACTTTGGCCTCCAGCACATTCCAACACATAGCAGGCACGCCATTCATCCTCATTCTTGGCTATGTAGGCCAAAAAGTCCAGTGTGTCATTGTCACCGCCCGAGGCAAAGGAAATGCGGGGCATATTGTGATTGGCAATCACCTCGCCCGTCTCCACATTGCTTAAGGTGAGGGCGCGGCTGGAGACATTGATGATGATATTGGTGCCAGCATGCTTCATGCTGGGCCGATCCGATATGAACGAAGATAGCTTTTTGTCCAGGCGACGTTTGCTGGCTGACTTTAGACCTGCAGCCTCGCAGACGCGATTGATGCACTCGCTAAGCGAAAAAAAAAACAAAGGCAGATTAATTTATGATTATACATATGTATGCATGTATGTGTGTGTGTATATGCTGTACCGTGCCAGCAGTGTGCGCGTCTCAAAGTCCAGCGATTTCATCGAAGTCTGAACCTCAACGCAGCCCGTATAGCGCACATTGAAATCCACTCCCACGCCCATTATAACATCATCCGGATAAATACAGCCATCGCTGGTACTGGCGGCACTCGAACCGGAGCCTGGGCCGCCGCCACCATTGCCGGCTTCGCCATTCCTTGGCATTATTTTGTGCGTTTGTGCGTGTGTATATAAATGTGCGTCCCTGTTTGTATCCTGCGAGTTGCAGTGATTGTGATTCAGAGCTGCAAAACTATCGAAAATATCGAATCAGCGCAGAACAGTGCTGCAAAATGTGGCGACGATAAATTATGGCATTAGTGATGTGCAAAAATTTTAAAAAAAAAATATCGCATGGAAAAAATTAATATGTTTCTCTTTGCTTTCATGAATTATAATTCCGATTTGATTTCGTTTTTGCTTTCTAGAGTGACCGTACTCTTCGGAGAACTTAATCGGCCAAGCTTAGTGTTTGTTTACATTCTGCTTTGTAGTTAATGTTTCTTCAGTTGCTTGAAGTAAAATAAAGCCCACATAGTTAACATAGGTTCCATTCATGTGCTGTTAAGCGCAACAGTACTTCTCAGCTCCGTATGTGCACAATGAAAAGGAGGTGAAGGAATCATTACTTCTGCTTCTTCTTTCCACAAATTTTTTAAGAACCTTCGCGTTACTTCGAACTGCGAACATTCTGAATATTCAAGCTCTGATATCAAACTATTACACAGTACAACAAAATCAATTTTTTTTTGATTCGACCGGTATTTTACCAAGGCTTCTTTGGTAAAACTGAAAACGCAGCTCGGTATATTTTTAGGTCTGGTTAAAGGCCTATATGGAGTGGTTCGGGTGTTTTTTCTTAAAAAATGGTAATCCGTTTCGCGGTTTTTTGACTGCCGAATACCATCTCTATAGGACATTTTAGAGCCGTGTAATTGATTTTTTATGAAAATCTACCGTGCGCTTTAAAAGATATTCCTTAAGCAATTGTTCGATTAAAGTCATTTTTGTTAGTCGGGATTTACACCATGTAAATACCATTAACTGTGTTCCCAATGACCCTGTCCGTTTATTCTGAATTTCGTAGAATTTGATCTTGAATTATTAACATTCCAGTTAAAACTGTTGTTACTGTGAAGTGCTAGTACAAAAGTACCCATAGAACGCGAAACCTAGGCTTTATTTAAAAAACTGGGTATGAGGTGATGCTTACAGAAGATTCTCAAGATTCAGAATTTATGGGTCTAATACCGGGCTAATTTTTAGTGTTGTACTGTGTCATAAAAGAGGCTGACAAAAATAGTTTTTTACCAGGGATGCAAACCGGTTCTGTACCGCACCGAAGCAAACCGAACCGCTAATTCGTGCTTGTGAACAGAACCGTTAACCAACCCAGCGTCTATTTAAAAATACTGAACCGAACCGAAAACCGCAAAGAAAAGAGGATCGATTCGGTTCATTTCAACGACCAGTTTGATGATGTAAAGCGCCTTCCTTAAGACAAAGATGCAAAACAGGATAGTCAACTATACAAAAAGCCTTGCATCGTTTTTAGCGGTGTACAGTTTTACAGTTAAAGGACAGCCAGCTGTCGGACCAGCAATTCTCGTCTCATGCTTTTCTTGGAAGGTGCATTTTGTAGCGATATATTTTGAACTGCACTATTTAGCGATTGTGAAGATATTGGAACGTGTTCTTCTTGATTATAGAATTGCCAGGTTTCTACTTTGGAAGGATATATGGCATTTTTCTACCGTGGATGCCCTAATAACTGAGCGTTAAATCGGTACGCGCCTCTCTCAAGGTGCTTACGATATTTATTCTATCTAATAATTCGTTCTACAAGATTATCCGATTTTATATAATTTGGAGCTTGAATATATAATATTTAAAAGTGACTTTAATGTTTTTTACGACTTTTGTTTTGAAATTAATATCTAAAACTTCTAGGACCGGTTTCTCATCTCCTACATAGCACTATCTGTCAAATATGTACAAATATCAGAGTAAATTGAACGTTAATCTGACAAAAAGTATATATTTAGAAGATATGAAAATGAGAGTGAACTATTAAACCGAACCAAACCCGCGGTGTGTTTTTGCTCCAAGAACCATGTTATAAACCGAACCGGTGGTATAAAACCTCCATGAACCGAACCAGTCTTAATTACCGAGTGGTTTGCAGCCCTGGTTTTTACACTTTATTTCGGGGGTTTTGTGATTTCGCGCCTTTTGTTTACTTCAGCGCCAATTGTCAATCAGCTGTTCACGAAATTTTAATGAAATCAGTAAGCAAAAAAGGTCGTTAAGTTAAATGATTTAAAAAAGTAATGATGCAGTTTGATTCCTAGAGTTCAAAATAGGGGAAAACCGATCAAGTTGGTCATGTATTTTTATTTTTTGAAAAGTGTGGTTTGTTTATATATCAGCTTTAAAAACGCCCTCTGTTCCCCACAAAGTTTATAAAGAACTAATCTGGTCCAAAACCGGTTTTAAATCACCAAATTTCTGGAAGTGAATTCATGAGATTGGCTGAATATATATAATATGTATTGTAATTTTTAAAGAGTCTTAGCGGGTTTCCGAACCAGTATCTCTTCAAGTCCCACTTTTGGTAGAATAAAAGTAAATTGAATAAATGAGACAATAAATCAAATATTCTTAAGTAGTGCGATAGTCTCATCTCTAACACCTTAATCGACTTAACAGCTTAGTGTTGTAAAGCCTTTAAATGGCGTCTGTTAACTCCTAAGTTGGCCCGATAAAACATAAACAGCTGTTGCTTGTGGCAAGCCAAAGCTTCCAAGTTGATTCTGCACCCCCAAAATCTCTGCTCGGGCTTGGCGTTGGCGCTGCTGCTGCTGCTACTTCTCGGTCTCGGTTTTAGTTCATATCTGATTTTCGTGGAATTCACAACGTTGAATCGAATCACAATCCACAAGTGACAGGCGGCAACGCGTATACATACACAGCGACAGTCGAAAAAGAAGGAAACTGAAGCGCCTACTGAGGTTTCACATTGTGTGACAAACAAACCAAAAGTGTTAGATTCATAAATAGAAAAACAGTCAAACAGTTAGTGCAATATTTCGGCTCGAAATTAAAAATTAAATTAAATTGTGTGAGTGTTTTCGTGTGTGCAAGGCGCAGCAGCTGCAGAATTTGCATCTTGTCGGCATTGGAACGCATCTGGAACGAATTCGCATCCCCATCGGCTAAATAGGAAATCTTTGAGGTAAGTTTTTTTTTTGTATCGTTTCGTCAAGCTTTCGTTTCTATTACTTTTATTCATCATTTTCGTATTCGTGCGGCGGCTATGGCTCACTGAGCATAAAAACACATTATTTTACGTCATGCAGGTTGAAATCATAATAATGATACGCATACTTATGTTTGCATGTCTCTCTGTATGTGTGTGTGTGTGTGTGTGTACCGTTGCCTAGTGATGAGTGCGTGAGTCATAAGACCAGACCAGAACATTTAAGCTGGGCTGATCTCATCTTGTGGTATCTGTTGCTTTCTTCTACCAATTTTCCATTTCCGTTCGTTCTGCCCCAACTGCATGCTTTGTGGCCTTAATTCACGCCTCTGTGCGTCGAACTGAATCTTGGAATTAAAACAGCAGCCGGTGTTCGCTCCAAATATGGTACAAATATGGCTGACCCTCAAAACCACTCACGAGTTTGTGTTCTCCATTCATCGTATCAATATTCAGCACCCACGCATTAACCTTGGTGTCGGCTACCGCGCCAAATGTTGGCTCACAACTATGGTTAATTGCTTTGGCCTGGGTCTAAACGGCGTTTAAATATTGTTTAGCAACTTTTTGGGGTGTAATTGCGTTTAGAAAGTGCGCGCTTTGGTTAAGTGCCTTAAACTTTGAGCTAGATAATAATAAAAGAAAAGAACAGCTTTCATCTCAACTTTCTAAATACCCTTTAAAATTGTTGTTTTTTCTTTGCAAAAAGAGGTCTTACTTTTCTTAAGACATTGACTCAAATTAGACACTTTCAGATAAAAATGCTCACCAAATAATGTACGAGGGCAGCTTGATAAATCTGTGACTTTTTGAATCAGGGATGCAAACCGGTTCTGAACCAAACCAAACCAAACCGTACCGAACCGCTTTTTTGAGCTCGTAAACCGAACCAAGAACCGAACCGGTGTTTTTTTGAAAATGCTGAACGGAACCGAAAAACGCCTACAAAAACGGTTCGGTTCTGTTCAGATTTTCCATGAGTTTAATGATGTAAACACTACGATATTGTACCTTTAAATTGAGTCTATTCTTACTTCCCGCAAATACTGCCCGGATCGGATTACCTTATCTTATAGCTGCCATAGAAACGATCGGTCTTAAAATAGGTCTTAATGAGGAAAACTTTGTTATTTTTAATGATGGCGTTCTTAAACTAAGCAATTATGAATATTATATGCTGTCACACAGTTCTGCAAAATTTGGTCAAAATCGGATGATTATAACTATAGCTGTCATAGAACCGATCGGGTAGAAAATGGGCCTCACTGAGAATTATATTTTTGTTTCCTATAATTGCGCTCCTAAACTCAGCAATAACGAAAATCAAATGCTCTTAAACAGATTTGCAAAATTTGGTTCGAATCGGGAGACTATATCCTATAGCTGCCATTGAACAGATTGGTCGGAAAATGCGTCTTACTGAGAAGACTTATTTCTTTTTGATGATAGCGTTCAACAATAAGATTCTTAATGATTCAGACTTAATAAAAAAAATCGGACATCTATATTCTCCTTATGTCCCGGACATAAAGCCCATAGGCATTAAGTCCGTATTAGGATCTACAAAAAACCATAAATAGACAATATAAGAAATCCTTAGCCTTCTTATTTAAATTATCATTAAGTGATTGTACATCCTAAATTGGAGATGGCGCTGATGGACAATATTAAGAGATAGGCCGGAAATATTTGTTCCATCTTTCTTATCTTTTGAGGCAATCCCCCAAATAACTTCAATGATAGAAAGTACTGGTCAGCTAGAATACAGTGATAATCTGAAGAAACATTGGTTTTGAGCGATCCTAGAATATGGTCAACAATCACTTTTACGAGCCTTTCTTCATACTGTGATCGTCAACCAATTACACTGTAATAGTTTTTTTTTTTCAAAAATAAGAAAGACATGACCAACTTTAACGGTTTTCCCCTAATTCAGGCCTTAGGGATCGAACTACATCATTACTTTATTGATGCCTATTTATTTAACGATGGTTTCATAGACTTTTTTTTAAAGTATTTTACGAAGTTAAATTTGTAAATTCCAAAAATATGATTTTTTAATTCTCGTGAAATCTAAATAAATAGATTTAAATGTCCTCTAATTTAATAAATTGACAGTTTTTCGATATCATTGCGCATTCAAAAGTTATAGATTTAAATCGAACAATTACTAATTTTTTACATAACTTTTATTAGCAAAATGACATTAAATTAGGAAATATTTAATTAGAAATCAAGTTATTCTTGGAGAACAAAGGGGAAGACATTAAAAATTTGATTTTATTGTGACTTAATATTTAGAAATTTTAAATAATTTGTTGTAAAAAATTTTATCTAAAAAAGGTTGCAATTATTTTAGTTTTTGAAAGCGCAATGAGATCGAAAATCAGTAAATGAGGTAAATTAGGGGACATTTAAATCCATATACTCAGATTTCAGAAGAATCAGATATACAACCATGTTCTGAATTCCACTTTCACAAAAGTTTTGTGATTTCAAACCGGTTTATGCACCAAAATTGGTCTCCAAATCACAAAATTTTTATGGAAGTGGAATTGAGAACATGGCTGATAAATTTTTTACAATTCAGAAAAAATTTTAACTTGATGAAAAACTTAAAAAAAAAATGTTGTATGAAATTATCGTTATATTCATAAAATTAATCATGCAGTTCGATTCCAGGGCCCGAAATAGGGGGAAACCCGTAAAAGATGCTCATGTTTTTTTTTTTCGACTTGCACAGTGTTATTGTTGGTAGAGCTGCCCTGCAGTGGTTTCATTTGGTGTGAGCAGCTCATATTGGACTTTGCCACCAGTTTCCAGACGTTACTTGTCTTCTTCGTCGATTTGACCACTTTTCGATATTTGGTTTCGATTTTGAATGGTTATTTCCGATCTTTTAAGTTCGCAAAATAATTCTTTTGTTTTATTGTTCAGAATTTAAGTCGGAACAAATCTAGGTATTATGTTCGATTTGTATGCGGAGTTATATCTCATATCAAGTCTGACAGATATTTCAAAGTACACTTCTATTTATTTAGATATGGGCTTAATGTCCGTGGAAGTTCGACTGTGGCTCAAACTTCACCATAATGTTCACCACATCTTCCACCTGGAAAGTGTATATGAAAAAGCTGCTTAGTTGAACTTGCGCTGTTAGGCTTCACGCCCTGCATTTATTTTTAACAGCATCAGCGCGCCGGGCCCCTCTCTTCCCATTAACAGCGCCATTAAAAGTTGACACCTAACAGCGTCGCTTACACTTTACTTGGATGTAAATTTACTATTGGTTTTTATTATTATTTTAAGCAATTGACTATGAACTAATACACATACATATACATGGGACACGCTTATTATAAACTATAACACTTTTATTTGCAATACTAAATTCGTCCCCCAACCCAACCCAACCCAAATCCAGCAACTCCATCTGTGGGCTTATTGGCCGCCCATCAGCTGCTCAAAATCGGTTACGTAATACTGGGCACGTCTATAGACTTCGGGGCGCACCACATTGCCGCCAAAGCCAATGAAATAGTTGGCCGGCGGTACAGCCTCCAAATCGGTGGCACCATCACCAATCATGGTTATCAATGCGTCGGTGGGATTTTGCTCCCTAATCAATTTGATAGCCTCGGCTTTGCCACCTGAACGTGATGTGGGCTGTGTGATATCGAAGCTATCGTAGGCGCCCTGATAATTAAAGAGCATCTTGTTGGCATACATCTGAGTGAGGGGAATGCCCAGTTCGGTGGCCACGGGCGCTATCAGGCAATCAAAGCCGCCGGATATGAGATAAACCTGTTTGCCATCTGCCTTTAGTTGGTTAACAAAACGCTTGACATTCCGGCTAAGAGTGCTGGGACGTTCGCGTATAAATTGCTGCACCTGCTGTTGGCTGGGCCGTATGATATTCAGGCGTATCTTCAAAGCATCCTGAAAGGTCATGGTGCCACCCATGGCCTCCTTGGTGACGCGTGCCACCTCGGCACCCTTGCCACAGAATTCGGCCAGCTCATCGATGCCCTCCTCACAAATGACCGTGGAGTCCACATCAAAGCAAATGATTTCCGATTGCTTGATTATTTTGGCAGCCAATTGGGTTTGCTTGGGTGGTGTGGCGGCCGAGGCCACGGAAGGATTTGCAGCCACGGGCAGGCCATTGCCATTGCAATTGAGCTGCTTGGTGAGAACACAGCCATTTGTGTGGTTGGCCATAACCGAACTGAGAACCGAGCTGCTCATCTTGAAGAAGGACCACGTTGTGAGTTGGTTCGAACTGAAGGTAAAAAGCTTTGAAATTTTCCGTTGTCAGGCGTAAGTTTTCTCTTTTTGTGTATCTGTTTTTCTCTGTTGTTGTTTTTTTTTTGCACACGCGCTTCACACGTTCTTTTGGTTGATAGGGCTCAGCTGTTTTTTGTTTTTGTTAGCTGGGCATAGTTTTTTTTTGATACAACTTATTCAATGTAGCGCACGATCTGCTAGCGTTGACTATAATTGAAAAACTGAACTGACTTGACAGTTGTCGTTCGCCCTTATAAGAAAACTCGCTCAACTATACAAGCGCATTCAGTGGGAGAGTCAGCAGTCAGCGCATTTGTGTGTGTCTCTCACTCTCTCTGCTGCTGCTCTCAGGTCTCGATCGTACGATAACAACAGAGGCAATTACATACAAGTGACTCGTGTCGTTACATTACATTTCCCCCACCGCCCCCCGTTTTCAACCAACCAAACACTGTTATAGATTGCAAAAGATCGATCCTGCGTTGACTGGCAAGTCACCTACCAATTATCAATTAGCCTCAATTTGCAGACTTTCCCCCTCTGTAACTAAACTTTGCACCCTTTTGTGTGTGCAAGCGAGATGGCAATGTCTGATTATCATAAAACATAAACAAAAAAATAACAACAACTGCCTTCAACTGGTTTCCAACTAGCAGACGATCACCACACACTTCTTATCACTTAGCACCCATTTAATACAACAAAGAATTGTTTGGTCGCTTGGTTTGTGTGGTCATCGGAAGACCCCAAAAATTGTCTACAAGGTTTTTGTTTGTTTTTTTTTTTTTTTAAACTGGCCCGTTATCACCAAACATTAGGGTAGCGTATTTCAATGTCTATACAATCGATTTGAAATCTCAATACTTTCCTTTTTGTTTTCCCCTATTTCGTGCATTAATCATTCATGTGGAAAATAACCAAAATATAGATTAAGCTTTGCGTAAGCTTTATTTATTTATAATCCAAAGCGGTTTCAATGGAAACTGATGAAATTCTATTTCATTATTACTATACATTGATTTTAATGTAAGAATTATTTAACCGTCGAAACAATTAACCTAACAAATGGACATTTTCATTGTGGCGTAAAAAATAGTTTTGAAAAAAAAAAAAAATTTTGCGCTGCGAGATAAACTTCAAGCAGTGTGTTTGTCAACAAGATCGAGGCCACAAAATGAGAGTGTATTGGTGTGATTTGCACAGCGCAAAAAGAAGGGAAAAATTTGCGGAATTTTTGTTTTTCGGGGAAGTTTCCTACAAATATTGAAGGAAGTAGAAGCAGAACTATTGCATAGCCAGCTGGTTTCAAGGGATTTTTTTTAGCTTTAAGCCCTATACGGACTTGCCTAGTAACGTTCACGTTTCACACATAAATTGTGAAAAGAAGAAGCAGCAGTAATGATTCCTTTACCCTTTACTTTGAGCCCATACGGAGCTGAGAAGTAATAAGTTGCGCTTAACAGCACATTTATGGAACCTATGTAAATAGGCTGTGGGCCTTATTGTTGCAAACAATGTTACTTTGCCCTTCGTCTGCCTTGACACTAGCGATGGGCGCGGGACGGTAATTTACGGGAATCCCGATGGGATTTAATTTAAAATTGGATTTCGGGACCGGTTCGGGATAGACTAGGGTCGGGATCGGGACGGTATCGAATTTTCTGTCCCGTGCTCATCTCTACTTGACACCATCAGCTAAATAGCTAAAAATAAATTTAAGACGAGAACATAAATCACACTTCGTTTGTATAGAAGTTTGTATACAGTTGTAAAATTTCGTTCCATCCAGGGCACAATGGTCCCCAAGTAAATTTTTTGGGCTAATTTTAAACTTTGACGAACCGTCTAGGACTAAATTTCAGTGCAAAGTCTCGAACCCGAAATTACAACATTTTTTAACTTTGAACCGAACCACATGTGAAGAAATCAGGGATGCAAACCGGTTCTGAACCAAACCGTACCGAACCGCTTATTTCAGCTAGTAAACCGAACCAAGAACCAAATCCGTATTCTTTCAAAAATGCTGAACCGAACCGAAAACCCCCTACAAAAACGGTTCGATTCGGTTCAGTTTAACCATGACTTTAATGATGTAAACACTACGATATTGTACCTTAAAATTAATCAATTTTTCTAAGTTAGTGGTAGTGTTTCCTCGTTAATTTAGTCTTTGCAGTACCTTTATGTTCTCTATTTTACGTTTATAGCGAGATTATTATGCGTTCTTTTTGTTCAGACAATAGAACAACTATTCCTTTTGAAAGGCTTTAGCAGGTAATCCAATTGATACGCACCGTTTTCGAAATGCTATGCTATATATTGAATTTTTTCTTGAACTTATGGACGCCGTCTTCAAATTCGTCTTTTTATATTAAGTGCATTTATAATAAGATCAGATCAGCAAGGCAATAATGTATTATATGGACGGTACTTGATTTCTATCTAAATAATAAAATATATTTAGATTTGGAATCGAAGTTATTTAAATGCATTTTAAGAAATAGATTTCAAAAATAAATGGAAATATGGTAGAAAGATCGGAATTTCGGATTAGGGATCAGGCGTGAACCACTGACCCGAATAGATTGCTACAAAAACCAAACCAATGGTTTAAAAACTGAGTGAACCACAGATCCGAACCACTCCGTATTTTCGAAGGGTTTGCATCCCTGATTATAAAGGTTTTTTTCTGTTGTTGTTCTGTTAGACTGCTCCCAAACTCAAATTTCGTGCCCACCGCTGATTTAAAGAAACAGAAGCCAACATTTTTGCTATAGTAAAGAAAATAAATTGATGTCTTGCTTTGCTTTGGGCTACATACCATGGATTGTTAATTGGTTATCGTATCGTACTTATCAAACAATACGTTCACATTTAGGGTTAGGCTAAGAAAGTGTAATCTAACTTAAATTTGTCAGAGCAGAGTACGTGTCTGTCTCCCAACTTAATGATGTGTGAGGAGATTAAAAGATTAAAGTCTGGTTCGGTTCAATGGTTCAGGATTTAAACCACCGTTTCGGTTCAAGCTGGGACAAGCTGAACCACGGTTTCGGTTCAGTGGTTCATTCTCAGTTTTCTTTAAAAATGCTAAATAGTGCAGTAGAAAACAAAAAAACCCTTGATTAAGAAAGATTAAAGAGAAGAAACACACGCAGCTGGGTACTCACACTATTAGATCTGAAACTTCCAACTTCCTGGACGCTGAATTATTTAGAAAAGACACGAAAATTGCAGAAGGTGGACTTAATTAGATGTTGTGGAAACACTGGAACCCGACTGCAACCCGACAGATTGCTGTTCTTGAAGAGGTAGTTAGTAAAACGCGTGAGCACACTCAATGGATGCATAAATTCCTTCCGAAAGTTTAAAAAAAAAAACAATTTTAAGGAAAGAGAAGTGCTAAAAGGGATGCAAGGCTTTTTGTGTAGTTGGATTTCCAAACACAATTTCCTAATACTACAAATATATTTGATTTAAAGTAGGCACTTATGAAATGAACCGAACCGTTTTCTGTTGCGGTTATCGGTTCGGTTCAGCATTTTCCAACAGAGGCTTGTATATCCTACTTAATTTAAGAGGTTTGTAAATAGTTATCCATCAAGAGTGTTAACGATCACTTACTATAAAATGAAGCTATAAACAACCTAAGATTAACTCTTCCTGGTAAATCATTCGCAGGTATGTGGAATTTCTAGCCGAATTTCCAACTTGTTTTTCAAAGTTCTGGGACACAGACGGATACTTCAAGCGATTTGCAAACCAACAAGTGCCAAAATTTCTAGATTTCCTTGAGATGTTAGCTAGCGCTCTTAGACCAATAATCTGATATCTTTCTAGAACCGAAGCTCATTTTCGGGTACATAGAGCTTAAAAGATACATATGTATCTTAAAATAAAATCTTTAGATTTCCATGATACACCTGATTGAGATGTTAGCTAGCGCTTTTAGACCAATAATCTGATATCTTTCCGGAACCGAAACTCATTTTCGGGTACATAGAGTATAAAAGATACATATGTATCTTTTGTATAAAATTTCAAATGCATTTCTCCGGGCGCCATAACGACTAGTTGCGGCACTGACTAGATTTATTGTTACTCGCCATATTTCTCGCTCTTTCAATTCAATTAGATACCAGCTGGACAGGCGCGTGTGCTGCAAATCAGCCACAACAACAATAACAACAACAACCGCAGAATTGCAATTGCAATAACAAGTTGTTTTGATCGTTCGTATGATCGTGTCGTAAACAACACTGACAGAGAGAGAGAGGGTAACAAAGAGATAGAGTGAGATAGACAAGACCGCAAAAGTATTTCATTGCCATTGATTATGCACTTGTCATCGATAATGATAAAAAAAAAAAAACAAAAAAAAAGAGTGCAAGCCGTTGTTGCATTGCGTGCAATGCGTGGTTCAGGCGGCTTTCATTACTCAAAGCTTAGCTCGGCTAATGACTTGCAATTGAACAAAGTCGGTAAACAGTTTATTTTTAATTGTCGTTGCCTTGAGCAACAAGAAGAAAGAAGAAGAAGAAGTATGTACAGTGTACACCTGTCAGGAACAGCGCCTGTTGTTTGGGCGTTGAGTTTTCCCTTGCCTTGGTAACTTATACTCTCGGGTGGTATCGATTGAGCCGACCTTGTTGCTGCATAAATTTCAAGTCATGCCGTGTGCTAGGTAGGCTTTTTTCCCACACACACACATACACACACACTAGCCTTATTTATTATGCCCTTTGGTCACTTGGTAAATTACCTAAATTCTATTTGTGGCAAGACAAAATATAGTGAGGCAGTTGACAGCTGTTAGTCAACTGTGAATTTGGTACCTTACATAATGACGCGATCAGCAACGTTTTGTGGGCTTGTTTTTCGCTTAAACCCCCATCAGCTGATAGACTAAACTCAGACCGAAGGCCGCGTAATTTGAGTATTAAATTTCATCATTAAGTCATTTTCTAATAATATTGTTTTTTGCCCTAACTATCAAATGTGTTGTCTGCAGTTCAATAGATTTGTTTTCCATTTGCCTGCCAGTTGTTAATAACATTTTGTTTCTAACTGCACTGCACTTGATGTTGTTGTTGCTGTTGCTGTTGTTCCTATGCCTGCTGTTGCTGTCTGCTGATTAACAGCTTACACACCCTCTCTTCCTCTCACAAGTTGTTGTTTACAGCTTGCACGCGATTTTAATTTCTTTGATAACTCTCTCACGCTCCAACTTACACACACACACATGAATGGAATATGAGAGACGGAGCTCACTTGACACATTTACAAGTGAGCCAAAAGGGGAGCACTGCAGTTCTCGCTCCTTTTGTGGTGCGTGTTTGGGTTTTCTTTGTATTCTGTGCTGTGGCTTATAAACAGTTACAGTTACTTATAAAAGCTTATGGGAGCACCGTATAGCAACGTCAACAGTTTTGCCCTGGGCAAATAAACAAACACAAGAGCAAGGCAGCAGGCAGTCAGTCGTCCCCTTTGCTGGGGGGCATATAAAAAACACGTCATTTACTTTGCAGTTTTGCTGTTGCTATCGCCTTTTGACATTCGAGCAGAGCAGCCCAGCTGCATTGACGCTCAGTCGACGGCTGTTGTTCAACTTTTGCGCTGACAAAACTACACAAATAGGCGCAACAACAATGGCAAAAAGTTTATGTGCACGCCCCCACCCCGCCCCCCTTCAAATGTAATTACAAAAAACCGTTATCGTTTCTGACATCCTCAGTTCGTTGCACTCGCAAATTAACTACAAAAGTCATAGTCATGGCAAAGAGTTACAGTTATCCTGCCCACAAGTTTAATGACACTTGAAGTTACATGGCACACATACATACATACATATTGTATATTCAAACGATTACCACACGCAATTTTGATTGTAATCAGCTAGAGCGTTTATTTATTAAAAGAAAAAGTAATTCACAAAAGGGGAGTTACTTAGGTTAAAGTATTTAACAACGAAAGATGGTCTGTAGCTTTTTAAGTCCTTGCAGGCAGCTATTCGGGGATAAAAGCAATTAAATGAATTTACCGTTATGCCTTTCGGCCTATGAAGGCAACTTAAAAGAAACGTGGCTATAACATGATAACTTTTTTTTAACATAGCGCCACACGAACTATATAAAGTGTTGCCCATCGCAGTAGCTGTCGGTTTTTATAAAATAAATTCTTCATAGATTTTATTATATAAAGAATGAACATTTATTGATTATGTATTAACCGTTTTGTTCGACCACCTTTGACCATCTTTTGGGCAGCTGTAGGACTCCACTCTTCCTTATCATCAAATAACTTTACAAAGTGCTTTTTGACAGCCTCATCAGAAACGAATGTGATTTTATCATTTAAAGAATTTTGAAAAGATTGGAACAAATAATAATCTGAAGGTGCAAGGTCGGGGTTATACATTGGATGTACCATCACTTTCCACTTCAGCTCCAATAATTTTTGTTTAGCGACCAAAAAAAAATGCCCAATCTTGCGATTGGCTAATGTTTCTTTTTAATTTTTATTTTTTTGTCCAATTCTGGTAGCATCCGAGTTGATGGTTATATTCCTTGTCAGCAGCTCAAAGTGGACGACACCCTTATAATTTCACCAAACAGATAGCATTATCTTAATCTGCTGATTTTAGGCTTTTAATGTGGTTTGAGCTGGCTCATCTTTCCTGCTCCTTGATCGCTTTCGCTCGACATTAATGTAACAACCCATTTTTCATCCCCTGTTATAATTCGTTTCAAAAACGGATCGTTTTCGTTACGTTTGAGCAATGAATCGCAAATATTCGTAATCCCGTATGGGACATAGGGCATCGACCACTCCCGTTTTCCAACGCACTCTGTTGTTAGCCATCGCTTTGAGTTCTCCCCAGCTTTTCCCGATGCTATCCGCTTCTTTACCGACTGTCCTTCTCTAAGTTTCCATTCCATTGACTTCCGTGCGATGTTGTTCTCGCTTTTCCTCATTATATGTCCTATCCAGCTCCACTTCATTCTGCGCATTGCTATGTCGTCCCATCCCGTCTAAGTAGGTCAGTAGTCCGGATTCTGTCAGGCCAGAATATACGGAATATGCGTCGCAGGCATCGGTTTACATACGTTTGTATTTTCGACATTATGGAAGCTGTAATTTGATTAAGATGAAATTCCTTTCAAAAATGCGGTACCCAAATACCTATCTAAGTTGATTTTTTCTGGGTTTCCACCGTAGTGTGTGATACATTTAGCTTTTCGGCAATCTCTCCTGATGAATATCGTCGGTTCCCTAAACGATGTATCCTTTAATTCGGGCTTAGGTCGCGTTCTTTTCTTATCGGAAGTAAAATAGCAAAATTAGTTTCGGTTAAGGGTTCTGTTTAAGTACTAGTTTATTTCTATTAGAGAAGAGCTTGGTATTGAAATGCTTCCCCAGGCAGGTCAGACATATTGTAAAATTTTTGGGACGTCACAAGATGAATTTATAATAACTAATTTCCTACAGAAACATAATCACTTAAGTTTTGATACATTTTATATTCGGAACGGAAAGCTGCCCAAATTTAGTTTAAAGCTTACTATCTTCTGATATTTTATGGTATATCAAATAAACCGTGCGCTGATTAGGGATTTTTATCGACCACTATTTATGTACATCTTCATAATTATGTAAATGTTAAACCCTGAGAAAAACCCTCATCAAAGCAAGATAAGAAACAATTAAACTCAGAACCGAAACTGTATTGGCACAATGTTTCTGTCCTTTTCGGTCCCAACAATATCGGTTCTCAAAAATTAATAAGTTTTAAACTGTTCTTTTCGGTTTACGGTTCCAGTTTGCAGCATATAGCAGCATGATATTTGCAAACCATCGATCCATAGTGTCATTAATTCGATGTATTGCTTCTAAGCCTTGCCACGAAAAGCAGTCCCATACCATTTTGCTGCTAATATAATGCTTGACTAATTTCTTATTGTAGATTTCATATGGAACTTATTGCTTTTTGATCGACGAACGATTCTTTGAGCATCGTTACCAAACTAATTTATCTTTGTTTCATTATTCCAGAGAATGTTGCGCCAGTCTTTATAAGCCAGTGATAAGTTTTTCTTCATCTTCAAATTACCAAATTTGGGACATGATATTTAAGTTTTTTCCCCCGTAATTTGAGAAAAATCATAACGATTGTTAACGATCAGATGAACGACAGTAAAGTTATTTCAAAGCCATAGGGATTCTTTGTAGGTCAAAGCGTAAGTTCCAAAAATTCTCTGAAATCGGCAGCTTATACCTGCTTATATGGGCTATATTAGCGAAAGATCAAACCATAAGAATGTTTTTTATGTGTCATATTTTTAGAACATAATTTTTCAATTCCATTATTTTTTTTGGATATCTTGAAACAATTTAAATTTTGAAATATTGTATACTGAAATAAAAATCGGAACCCAACACCGAAATAAACTTAAAACCGAATTGGAACCTTTTACCGAAATTATTATATCGGTAAGTACCTGAACCGATATTCGTTTAGGGATTAATCCCTGCTTATTAAACATTTCTGTATAGCAAAATATTTTTACAAGAATTTATATATAGGGTGGCTGATGAATACGATGCATGAAATATATTCACGACATATTTTTATACCCGTAGAGTCGAAGGGGTGTGCTAAGTTCGTACAAATGTATATATTTTCAAACAGATAAAGAATATATATATTCTTGATCACCATCGTCTGCCCGTATTTTTCTTAGAATGTTTGTTATTTGTTTTTTAAAATCAAAGTTATCAGTGTATATGACGGTATTCATTTATAAACATAATATTTTTCATTTAGACCTCTTCTTGTAACAAGTTCCAAAAAATCAAATTCTCAAATCGACTCATCATCATGGATATCATTGTCTAATGAGCAGCTGATCCCAATTTAAGGGGGAAGTGTTTGCATTGTCATCAATCTCCATGGTCATATTATTAAACACACCTCGTGGGCCATTTTTTACGCTGTCAGCGCAGCCTACACGTGTGCTCCAACTGCTGAATCATTCAGAAGCGATTACCCAAATTGCATGCAATGCAATGATTCCCACAGTCATCAAATCCGCACCCAAAAGTAATAGATAGAAAGAAAAAACCGAAACTGATAATCAAATTGTTTGCGCGCGCCTCTTTGCAACGCTCCATTAAATATGAATTTGCATTTACATTTCCAGGTCAGGCCAATCACGAGCAACTGCAGCAACAGAATGGTGGAATTCCGTTTCGATATTAGGCCGCTGTTTCCGCAGCCAATTATCAAAGTGACATCCAATCTCTTACCGCACACCTTTCGCGGCGATCGGCGTCAGTGTTTGTGAGTATTGAAATTGTACGCGGAGAACTGGGGGAGATCTCTTAGAATAGTTGAATAAGCCAATTAACCGTTACGTTTTCCACACTCCCACACTCCACACAGAGATGCCACATCGAAAATGTCCGAAATAATTGATCGATTGGGCCAATTGTCGGCCACATCGCAGGGCCTAAACAAACCGGTGACCACGGCGCAACGTTTGCGCATGTCCGAGAATCAAACCATATATCTGCTGGCGGATACCAATTCCGGACACAAGTAAGTGTGTGTGTCTATTTTATTGCTTGCAGAGTTTTATCACATTTGATGAAACCATTTACAGCGGCGCCGTCACGGGCTTGCTCAAGGTGGGCACCAAAGATCTCTACTTGTTCGACGAAACTGGCCAGACACGCAAAGTGGAGCAGGCTCCATCCATACTGGACTTTTATGTGCATGAGTCGCGCCAACGTTCGGGTCTGGGCAAGCGTTTATTTGAGACCATGTTAAATGATGAACATTGGACGCCATTAAAGTGTTCAGTGGATCGGCCATCGGAAAAGCTATTGGCCTTTCTGGGCAAGCATTATGGCCTAGTGCGGACCATACCACAGGCCAATAATTTTGTATTGTATGAGGGATTCTTCAATGAGCAGGCAGGTGCCAGCCTTTCAGCCAATGGACATGCCAAAAACGGTCTTCACATTACAAATAGGTAAGCGCAAACAATACTTTAACAATTAAGCTTCTAGCTAAACTTTAATATGAAATGAAAACATTTTTAAGACAAACTAAAATATTAACCAAGATTTATACTCAGAAAGTCGGTCAAGCCCGACTGTAAACGGGACATCGAGAAAACTGCCAAGCAGGCAAACTTGCGATAGCCAGAACGCAGGTATGCCTATGGCAACGTGCTTAAGGCAAACCAGAAATGGCAAGACATAGCCAACTCGAACAAACCTATGAAGTCTGTCTGGTCGCTACGATGGGACAAGAAAGAGAAAGAGTCCGACTTCCACATCGTCTGTTTCTGACTTAATCCAACGGAGACAATATGATCTCGAATCTTCAAATAAACGTCACTGATCTAATAGAATCAATCTGAAACAGCTGAAACTAAGCCTTGACCTATATATCTGGTTTCATCCAAGCCTCCAAAATATAGTTAATCCCATGTGTTCTACAAATTGTTTTCGACCACGATCCTATTCCCATACGATTTGGGTCGTTTTTAGGGTCGAAAGCGATTTGTAGAACACATGGGAATATCACTTTTCAGACACATTTTGGACACATCACAAGGGGCCAAATCCTAATGGCCTAAGTGTTCTGGGTGAAACGCCAGTAACCGCTCAAGTTTGAGTTGGGGACTATAGGTATTTTATCTTCCTTATGATGTATGTCTACCTCTTACAAGCAACAAACTTAAGTGTTGAAAATGCTTGTTGAACTGGTACCTGGGGTTGCTGATATAATCGCAATATTTGTGAGTCTTATTTGAACTTTCCAAAATTTTTAAAATATTTGATAAATTTTTCTAGAATCATTTTTAAAATGATTGACCGAATTTAAATTAGTTCATTCCATTTTACCTATCTGTTTTGTGACCCGAAGTAGATTCATTTAAAGTTTTATTAAGAATTTCTTTCGATGGAAAATTACTTAATATCGTGAACCGAACCTTATTATACTCTGTACCGAAGGTAAAAAGAGTATATTGTGTTTGTGCAAATGTATATAACAGCCAGAAGGAATCATCTCCGACCCTATATAGTATATATATTCTTGTTCAGCAGCAATTGCCGAGTCGATATAGACATGTCCGTCTGTCTGTCCGTATGAACAAAAAGATCTCAGATGGTAAGAGTGTATGGAACATAAACTCTTTATACTTGCAGGCAGATCAAGTTTATATTTTATTTTTGCCACGCCCCAGCCTCCCCCGCAATTTGAAAAAACCCTCATATCTTCCACAATTTTGAACTTAGGTTATTCAAACCTTCTAGACCTATATTTTACTCATCAATACTTATCGTGCCTCCATCGTTTTTTGAATAGACGAACAATAGTAGGGTTGCCACCCCCACAATTTGAAAAAAAACTAAAATTTTTTATGATCAATCTGAGCCGAAGAAAGTTTATCCGCTTTTTAAAAAAAAAAATTATACTTTTAATGAAAATATTTCCTATTTAATGATATAAATTGATAAGAATTTTCGTTATAATCAAAAATCAGTGAAATAAATAATATAAAACCGAAACTGTAACGGTATTACCTTTACGATTTGGTACCAGTGTTTTTATACCCTTGCAGAGGGTATATTAAAATTGTCACGATGTTTGTAACGCAGTGAAGGAAGCATTTCCGACCACATAAAGTATATATATTCTTGATCAGCATGACGAGCTGAGTTCATTTCCGTCTGTCCGTCCGTCCGTCTGTCCGTCCGTCCGTATGTCCGTCTGTTTCTATGCTATCTCCTCCCTCAGTTTTGAAGCTATCTTGACCAAACTTTGCAAAAAGTCTTTAAATACAAATACGCTGCACATTTGTCGGAATCGGCCGGATCGGATGACTATATCATATAGCTGCCATAGGAACGATCGGTCCAAAAACTAGTTCTAATGAGAAAAACTTTTTTGTTTTCCATCGTAGCGTCACCAATCTTGGTATATATTAGTTTTATATACTTTCACACAATTCGTGAAAAATTTATAAAAATCGGATGACTATAGCATATAGCTGCCATATAAACGGTCTGTCAATAAACTAGTTCTAGTGAGAAAAACTTTTTTGTTTTCCATCGTAGCGTCACCAATCGAGATATATACTAGTTTTATATGCTTCCACACAATTCTTGAAAAATTCATCAAAATCGGATGACTATAGCATATAGCTGCCATAGGAACGATCGGTCTAAAAACTAGTTCCAATGAGAAAAAAATTTTCTTATCAGTGGTAGCGCCTTTCAAAAACTGCAAGGGTATGTTAGCCTTCTATTTTTTAAATTTTTTTTTGTTATCTTTGAAAGAATAATTTCGATAATCACATCCTAATTATATTTCGCGATTTGGATAGATTGGAACCGGCAATATAAGACTACGTTCCGATATGACCCCAAATACGGTCGTAAAATACTCAAAAGGGTATAACAGACCTAAAAACGTTTTTAAACAATTACAAAATATTAAGTTTGCCGTAGCGTTCCCTTATATTCTATTTTTATTAATATTGGTATAAAAATTTCTTAGAATTAAAAATAATATTACCAAATTTGAGTGCGAAAATTGATAAATATTAAAAAATTTGATTTTTAACATTTAGATTTTCATTTTTCTAACATTTCTAATTCGAGCAACTTTTTTTGGAGAGAAGTTTTAAAATTTACAATTTCTTTTACGGAGCGTATAAGTTAGACTAATAATAAAGGAACCGAAACACCCCCCAAAACGAAAACCAAAAAAACCAGAAAACCCGACCGCGCCCGAAATAAGAAAACAACCAGAGACGACGGAAACAAAAGACAAGGACCGCCCCCGCCGAAAAGAAAAACACCACGCGCACGAAAACAAAAGCACGACCCCCCTTCCCTTTGAAAGTACCGATATACCGAACATCAGGGAACATCCTAGCCTACTTTTTCAAATGTCAATTTATCAAGCCCCCTAAAAGTTTGCTAAATAATAAGAGTATTTTTATTAAGCTGATTAGTGATCAAGTGTCTCTGCTGAACGCGCCCATTAAGGAAAACTTTTGATATTTTATGGAATATCAAATACCCCATGTACTAATAAGAAAACTTTATCGACCACCATTTAAATTTGTTTTTCTAACCGTGATCACCACACCTTTCCTGATTGAAATGTGTAGTGCCTCCGTTTTTTGCTCTGCCAGAGCAAGACCCTGTTTTTGCAGCCACTCGTTGATTTTATGGACAGACTGTACTGGTTTGACGCAGATTTCGTTCAGATATTTGGCCACTATGACGACTGGTATATCATTTGGGTATTCAATAATCTCTGTGTGGTACGGAACAGCTACTTCAAGTACTCCGTTGTACATGGTGTTTCACGGAAGAAGACCTAATACAGATCCTTGCGGCTCTTCCGCAGATATGCAGATATATATATATGCAGATATACTGAGCGTATAAGTTAGATTAATAATAAAAAACCGAAAAGTACCGATATACGCTTTTCGGTGTGGTTCCTATAATAACAGTTTTCGGTTTTTCAACAATTTGTAACGTCGGTTCTGGTTCTGATACCGGTACGTGCCTTAAAACGGTTTATTTTGGCTAATAATTTCGGTTCCAGTAACGGTATTTTTCCCTGGCTAATACCGTCTTCTTTAAGCAAAGAAATGTTTTTCCAACTATTTCAATTAGACGTGTTACTGAAGGTTTTTTAAACCTCGTCGAGAATAGACTGTTTTTACCCATTACATTTTTACCTAACAATTCGATCGACTGTTCGACTTATTTGAAATTAACCGAAAATAGCTGCAAAAAGTTCAAAAAGGTTCAAACTAACCTAAACTTTGGGATGGATGCTTTTAAAAACCGGTTTGCTGATCGAGCCTTATGCTTTTCGACGAAATCGAACCTCTGTAACAAACATTCTTTATTATTTTATGGGCTAAGAATCATGTCATATACCAAAACGTTGTACAATTGGCTGTATAGCCAATGCAAATTTCCATTTCAACATAGTATTAACTTTCATTACCTTAAGAATGATTGATTTTTTTTGGTGTAAAGTAATTTAGTAGAATTTAAAGTTTTTGTTGATGGCGGGCGCCACAGGTAAGGCGTGGTTGCTTGTGTGCGACAGGAAACAGTTCACTTTCGTTGGCCATTTCTTTGCCCTACCCCCAACTTAAATTTGCATATCGCATGCAAATGTTGGTTTAGGTTTGGCCTGCTGGGGTGGGGGATGGGTGGGGGGAAATGCGCTATTCATTATTGGTGGCCAGTTGCTTGCTTTATACTAATTATACTGTTAACTCTTTCTCAATCCACATGTTGCGCCCTACTCACTAACTGATTTAACTTCATCAACAAAAAAGTCCTAACACACAACTCTTTGGTGCTACGTATCTGGGCGAGGAGGTTAACAAAAGACGCGGCTCACATCATCATCATCAACAGCAGCAGCAGCTAAATCAGACGTCACCGAATGTCCTGTTGCAGCAAATAACACAGATCTCACCATCTGGACGCTATGGTGCTCCACGTCCCACCTGCAGTATGGCCGAGGTATTGAAACAAAATTAATTGTGAAAAAACCAAGTAAACTGGAAGAAATTTAACTAACTTAGTAGGTCTATGATTTTGACTTCACTTGACATTTGGGTTGTGAGATGTAATGCTCTACTCCTCAGAAATCAGTTTATATTTACACCTGAAACAACTCGGAACTCGCTTATACCAAAATATTTTACTTTAATTTTCAACCCAAAAAAACATTGAAAATACTCGCAAGTTTTTCTTGTCGCGATTTTGTGTGAATTGTTAGTTATTATAGAGAGTGTGCCATATAATTTATGGATCCAAAACGTGGTGCACGCCAAGGCGGCCAAATGGCGGGATCCAAGACCAGTGTGGCCGCTGCCGTAAGTATGGATTGACTTTTGTTTTGCTTGAAGTAAAGGTTTGTTTTTTATACACACAGTCACGCCATGCTCAACAGACGTCAGCCGGTGTGGCTGCGGGTATGGGACGTAAATATGGCAGTGAGGTCAGTCTTACTCCTAGCCAGGCTAAGCGTGAGGCCGAAAATGTAAGCACTTAAAAAAAAAAAACATTTTCTCTTCAACGACTGTCACTGATTGTGTTTGCCTCCTTAAAGCCACGCAAGAGTCCTTTGGATGCCTTAAGTCGTGGTAATACCTTGCGTCAGGATCCTTTTCAACGTCGCTCGGGCTTACAGGATGTGGATGATGCATTTATGTCGGCCAATGCATTTGCACGTCCCTCACGTTTGCGTAATTCTGGTCTAGATGGTGGACTAAATGCAGCCGCTCCCATACGCCTGGCTGCTGGACAGCAGGAGCAAACACAGCAGCAGCAGCAGCAAATGCCTGTACCGCAGCAACAGCAGCAGCAGTTGCCACCAGTGGCCTCAGTGCCTTCTCAGCAGCAATTGCAACAGCAACAGCAACAATATATGCAAATGCCAGCAGCTGGACAACCCACACGTCTAGAGCCCACACCCAGTGGACGTGCTCATGTGCATCAACAACAGGCTGCCTTTGAGCAACAGCAGCAGCAGCAACCAGAGGCTCAAGCCTACTCTCAACAGCAGCAGCAGCAGCCGCCAGCTCCAGTCTCCAGCAATCCTGCTCAGCAGCAGCAGCAGCAACAGGGAGGAGGCTATGTAAATATGCTCAAGTCCCTAAACTACCCTCAAACTTCCTCATCCTCTCCTTCTCCTCCTAACCCTTAGCCCGCTCAGCCGCCACCGCCGCCGCCTGTGGCTTCGGGTGGCGCTGCCGCCCCACCGCCTGATGCCGAAATGTGCACCACTTGCCCCAATTGTCAAACCACCATCTATTTGGTGCGCACACCCGAGCTAGGACACGGTGATGCCGGCTCAAGTGTGCAATAAGTTAGCAAATTTTAAGTTTACCACAAAAAAAAACAAAATGCATCGTTTACTTCTCGCCTTCTCCCCGTTCATCACACACACACAGCCTGCCATCCTTCAACAATCAAGCTAAATTTTTGCCATTGTCAACTTTAAAAATTCTTTATTAAGTCTCGATTATAAAGAATGTAAAAAAAATAAAATAAAACTTTCACTGCTTGACGCCATTTGGCAGTAGGTCAGAGACTACCAACCCACCCTTTGTATAACACTAGGGTGGTTTTTTTTTTCTTTGGCTGCGTGCCATCGTGCTGTTTTTTTGAGGGCGGATTTAACTTCTACTCGACACTTGTGCTAGATTCGCCTGGGGCAAGTTTATGCATAATTGGGTGGAGCAAATAAATTCATTAGTATTTTTTCCTTCTTTTATTCCAATTGGTATGTAAAGCAACAATGTTAACAATTAATAAAGTCATTTCTTTGATTCAAATCTAAGTTAATAATCTTGACATTTAAGCGGACTAATGTTGGAATAAATAAGAAATTCAATTTAGTTGTAGATTCTATAGATAAACGGACTCTAGAATTTATTATTTGGGACCCATTTGGATTTTTTTAAGACTATAAAAAAAACTTATAGCAATTTTTAAATGCCTATTCCACGGAACATTGTAATTAATGCTGGTGATAGGACCGGAAGATACTATAAAATATGTCTGTACAAACAACCCAGCTTTCTGTACATTGTTAATATTTGTATTTTAACCTTTTTTCTGTTGTTAAACCATAACAATTTTAAGGCTGGGACATGACAATCTAGTAGGCCCTTATTTTGTCGTGTTTTCAATGTGAACAGCTTGTCATGTGACATTCAAAACTATACAACATGAAGGCTGAGTTCACATTGTTCGACGCATGAGACATGATAATCTAGTAAGCCATAATGTTGTATAGTTTTGAATGTCAAATGACAAGCTATTCACAATGCAAACAAGACAAAATAAGGGCCTACTAGATTAACATGACGAAGGCTTACTAGACTATCATGTCTCATGTGAACTCAGCTTTACGTGGGTTGCTATTTAAGTTTCTGGCCTAGGTCACTTCTAGCCATTTTAAAACCAACTGGCCCTTTCCCAAAAAAAGTTTGGACTTTTATCGATAAAAGCTACATACGACTCTTTCATGTGTGACCACGTTTGATATCGATTAACGATTAATCAAAAACTTACCTCGGCAGAAAAATGGAATTAACTCGTGAAAATTTTCGTGCAATCATTTTCCACAACTTTCGACGTGGATTATCACGACAAGAGTGCAACGATGAACTTAAATCTTTGTATGGCGATGTAACACCATCTTATAGCACTGTGAAAAATTGGTTTAATGAATTCAATCGCAGGCGACGCTCGCTCGAAGACGAAGTTCGTGAAGGTCGTCCAAAAACAGTCGTTGTGCCAGAAAACATTATTGCCGTGAAGTGATAATGCAAGATCGTCATGTGACATACCGTGAGATAGAGGCATTCTTTGGCATTTCTTCCACCAGCATACATTCGAGATTGCATGAACACCTGGTCGTAAAAAAGGTTTGTTCTCGTTGGATCCCGCACAATTTGACAATCGCTCAAAAACAGGCTCGTTTGGATTGGTGCAAAGAAATTTTGAAAAAATATAATCGCTGTGTTTCAAAAGACGTTTATAAGATCGTCACAGGTGACGAATCATGATTCTATGCTTATGAGCCCGAAACAAAACAGCAAATGACCGTTCGTGGAAGAAGCTCTTCGAAGCAAATAGTCGCCTGTTTCTTGGGTAAAACTGGTCATGTGGCGACTGTTCCGCTTGAGCAACGTAGGACGTTCAATTCTGAGTGGTACACCACAATTGTTTGCCTGAAGTCTTCATAGAAATTCGAAAAACGAACAAGAGAAGACAGATCATTGTGCATCATGACAATGCGAGCTCTCACACATCAGCTCACACCAGCGCCTTTTGGGCCGCTAAGCACCGAAAATGTTCATGAAAAAATTAAATCGGGTTGTTATAGAGATATTATCTTCCACTTAGCACGAAAATTGTCACGAAAAAAATTCAATCGGCTTGTTATCAAGATATTATTGATAATCGATTTTTGGAATATTATTTTACAAGCTGCCTCCACTTAAATTCTTATAACTTATTGGTTTTTAACCGAAAAAATTATGATGAAAAACTTGGTTACAAATTTGGGTTTCAGACAGGGTGAGTCGTTTTAATTCTGTGTGTTGAAATCAGGAATTAATCCCGAAACGAATATCGGATCCGGTACATACCGAAATGAGAATTTCGGGTAAAGGTTTTTTCCGGTTTTCAGTTTATTCGTTTTCGGTTCCTGGGCACCATATCGGAAAATTTTTATTTCGGTATACCCGGTACGTACAAGAATAATTTTTTGTAATATTCAACAAATTAATGGAACTAATAGTACTAAAAAATTGTATTCTAAGAATATGCCGCATAAAACTCGTTTTTTTTTAATTATACAGATTTCCAGCCTTTTTTATTTTTTGACGAGCAATTCTGTCCCCGTTCGCAGGGGGTTCTATGTCCTAGAATTAAGAACAAACTCGGCTTAGGACCATTTTTCATCTATCACAAAAAAGTATCTGTCACGTAATCTTACAAATAACAGAGTAAATTGTAAGTTAATCTAAACTTATATAAAATCTTTAAAAAAAGCTGTCAAAGAATTGGATAGATTTGAAACCCATACTTTAAGACCATTGTACGTTAGATCTTAAAAAACACAAAAACTGTTGGAAACATAAAATCTGTCTTAAATTTTCCAAACATTCTATTTTTCGAAATATTAAAACCAGGGATTAATCCCGAAACGATTATCGGTTCCGGTACATAACGAAATGAGAATTTCGGTTAAAGGTTTTATTTCGGTTTTCAGATTTTTTTGTTTGTTTTCGGTTCCGATACGGTACCCAGATTTTTAGTTCGGTATACCACGGTACGTACCGGTACTAGTATAATTTTTTTTATAATATTCAAAAATTTAAATTATTTTTTATTCGGTTCCTATTATAACGGTCAACGGTTTTCGGTTCTCAAAAAAATTTACCGGTACGTGGCTTGAAATGGGTTATTTCGGTTAACGGTTCCGATATTATTCCCTAATTATATCGCAACAAGAACTAACATATCAGAATATCGCATATCGTAAAAAAAACGATATATGGATTTATTGATACGTTATTGACAACCTCTAAGTTTTCGCAGTTTTATGCTCAATCTAAACTTTGGTTAGGATCAGTCAGGTCCAAAATGAAAATCCTTAAGACAAGTATTTTAGACCGCATTTACACGATGAAGGAAAGTTCCTGAAGTTTCTCAAAAAGCTTTTGTTTGTGGGAAAGAGGTGAGGTGGGGTAGCTTTCCCCTCTACACCTCTTTCCTACAAGCAAGAGCTTTTTAGAAAACATCATGAAGTTTGCTTCATCGTGTAAATGCGGTCTTAGTCTACGAGAAGCTTTTGCTTGCTGAAAGCTTTTGCATTTTACCAGTTAATCGTAGAGTGAAATGGGGTAGAAAAGGCAGCTGGAAGATCTTCGACTTTCCAAATTATATTAAGAAATATTAGAAAATTAAAAAATTACCTAATGTTCAAACGAACAAAGAACAAATAAGAAGTTTCGCGTTAATGCTTGGTAATACTGATTTTGATACTTATCCAATATGTCTTCTCTTTCTCATATTAATATTTCGATTTAATTTCCTCTTCAGATAATACATTCTGGTGGTGGCCCAAAAACCAACAAAGCTGGCAGTGGAGGAGGCGGTGCAGAGACAAGCAGGTAAGCCAGTGGCCGCCAACCTACTAACCCCAATATATATATATATGTTTCCTAACCATATACATATTCATTTGTGTTTCGTTTTTTATTTTCCATTTGGTTTTCATTTGTGTTTTTTTTTTTCTTTCTTTTTGTTTGTCCTTTCAGAATCAAATAGACAAAGCAACAAATTATCGCACACGGCTGCAAATCAAACTAAACAATTGTACAAAGCTTTCGTTTTTAGCAAATTATTTATAATTTTGCCTAGTTAATTTAAAGCAGAAGACGCTGCACTTGCCGCACATCCACAGCCACACAATCGGAACCGTTACACACACACGCAACACACACACTCACAAAATACCTGACAAATTGTGATTACATTTTATTTACCATTTTTTTTTAACATAATTGCATAATTTATTCTCATTTTTTGTGTCGTGCAATAAAAAAAAAACCACCTACAACACTGAAAAAAAAAACTCTTTGTGAAATTTTCTTAACAGTGTCTATGGCAATGATCTAGCAGAATTAGCCGCCCAGTTGCAGTTGCAGCATTTGGAGGACAACATTGAGCTGGTGGAACCAGAACCAGAAATCGAACCCGAACTCGAACCCGAGCCGGAGGAGGTCATTATGCCGCCCACGCCAAAATCGCATACACCCACACCGCCAGCTGTGCGTTCCCCGGAGACAGCCGAGAGCATTATAGGCGAAAATCGCAGGGCTCCGGCTTTTCAGCTAAGCAAACAGCATACTGGCATGAAGAATCGCTCCTTTGGCGTGGGCATGGCTGTTATGCCCAGCAGCAAAATGGAATTTAATCAGCTGGAACGTGAAGATTTCGGAGTGGTCAAGATTAATCGTCCGCTGGGCCAGGATATCACCTCTCCGGGTCAGGACAATACAGATGCCATGTCCACTGTGTCATCTGGTAATGGGGGTCTCACCGATCAGGGCTACAATGATCTAAAATTCTATCACAATAAATTGTGGTAAAAGGGGCGAGGGCTCACTCTCTTTTTTTGTACGTGGCATAAACAATTAACTTAACCCAATTAGCATTTAAGAGAATATATATACAGATATGAAATAACCCTTAGGCAACACACTAAACGGTTCCTAAATCTTTAGTTCCAATTGCTTTTTTCCTGTAACCTCTGTTAATTTGTTCATTTGTTACCGCCCACACGCACTTACCAGAGCAGCAAAATGTTAAAGTCTCACCAAAATGTAATGTTAACCATAATAGCAAATATATGTATGTAGTTTAATTCAACATTGAGCAACCCATTCAGTTCTAGTCAATATTCTAGTTTGATATGAGAGGACTTGAAGAGTTTTTCCTAAGCATGCGAAATTGAAATACAGTGGACATTAGGAATGTATATTTAACATTTTCTTAAAGAACAGAAATTTAATATCTAGACAAGCATCCCTGTTCGGCACTAGAGTTCAGTAATTTGGCTTTTATACTAGGTCTTAAAGTGGAGTTTAAGGAATCCTGGATTATAAAGTTTTCAAAAAAGCTTTTGATTTTAAAGTAAAAATGTGAGGGGTAGTGTCGCATTTGTTGAACTAGCCATTAAAATGAGCTAATTAACTTTATCTCAGTGTTTGAGCTAATCTATTTTTGAACTATAGCCTATTTTAAGGTACATTTAGTTACGTTTTCAGTGTTCATTTGACTATAAAGCATTTTTAAAAGACCGTTTCGAACCGGAAACTTACATATTTATTTTACTGTGAACTAAACCCTAACTCTAACCGTCCTTGGGGTACATTTGTACCCCAAGAAAATTTCAAACTAAAAATTTTATTTCGGCATTATGCGTCGTCATATTAATAAGACAGCTTTTCAAAAGCATTCAGTTTTCAGAGCTTTTAAAAGTGTTTCTATTGATATAAAGTATTGTGCCGAAATAAATTTTAAGAATTTTAAAAGAAGAATATTTTAACTTCCGAGTCAGAATCATTGAGTTTTGCTTTCGTCTACAAAATTATTCTATAAATATACTGCTTACAGCGATCAAAATACTAAAATGTTAACTATGCGTCTTTGGGGTACAATTGTACCCTGGTACAAGCAGGTATTTCTTACTGTACAGTAAAAGTTGGAGAACCTGGTACTTTTCTAAAATGGAGGCCCTCTCTATTCAATTAGTACCAATAAGCCACTCCAAGAAGAACCCCCCCCCCGGCAGAATGTTTCAACCATCAGGTTAAAAGGGTTAGGAGGTTTTGTTTCTCCAACTCCCGCAGAATAGAGCGAAGTACTAGAATAATCCCCAACCAAAAAAAAATAATAATCCGTTTATAAAGTCTCGAATGAACATATAGTTAAAACAAAATGAACTATAGTTAACACCTAGTTCATTAGTTCATTTTAATGAATAGTTCATTCGAACTAGTTCATGAAAATCGGCACAACTCTAGTAAGAATGTCTAAAAGGAGAGAATCCCAACCTATTTTTCGCAAAGCAAATAAAAGAAACTGTTTCTGGACAGACTCAATATATTTACAAAGCGTAGAGAATTGTGTGTTCCAAATACAGGAACCAAACTCCAATATCGGCCTGACGCTCTCGTCACATCGCTATGTGCATAAAATCTTAGTCGTGTATGGATCAATAATCTGCTTGGACCAGCGGTTATTAAATCCTAGCAACCCTTTGTAAACTGTGAGATTACATAATATACAACAATGGTTTGATTAACGGATCTGTAAACACATATATTTGATTGATTCTCATAAATGTACTGGGGCAAAACACTACCCCAAAGACGGTCCACGTTAGTTTGGAACATTGCCAGGGTTAAAAAGTGTTATGGTTCTGAGGTTCAGATGAGTTTCGGGAGCAGTCTTACAACAACGACAGAAAAAACATCCCGTGAACTAAAATATTCCAACTTTTGTGGGGTAAAGTCGCTAATGGGGTATGACCATTCAAAAAATTCCCTTTTCCAACCAATCGGCATCTGTAAGATATACCACCCTGTTCCGCTTTTCCGAAAAATATCTGCTCTACGCAGAAGTAAGTGCAGCCCACTTGTTTTTTGATTATCTTCTCATGGCTGTTCTGCTGTGAAAAAGAAGGCAACCTTACGTCATTTCATGTTCATCGTCCCATAAAAAAAAACGAAAATCAGAAGACCTCAACGAAAAAAAGAAAATTCGACTGTCTTTGAGCAGCCCAGAAAATAGGAGCTACAGTTATAAATAATGAAATGCTTAAAAATTTACTGTCAAAGAAAACTGTTATCATATTTACGATCTCCAATCAGGGATTAATCCCGAAGCGAATATCGGTTCCGGTAGGTACTGAAATAAGAATTTCGGTAAAGGTTCTATTTCGGTTTTTAGTTTACTTCGGCTTTCGGTTCCGATTTCGGTATATCAGTACGTACCGGTATAGGTATTTTTTTTTTTTTTATAATTTTTTTAATTATTTCAAGATATCCAAAAATGAAATGGATGGTAGTTTTAAAAAATGGTGTTCTAAGAAAAGAATATGTCACATTAATAACTTTTTTTTTTAAATATACAGATTCCTAGAAAAACCTAGAATTAAGGAATTCTATTATTCTTATGTCGCCCAGACAAATTCGGCTTAGGGCCATTTCTAATAAAGCTGAAAAAATATTTCTTAATAATGGTTCGAAATAATGCGCTCTTTTTAAAGCGTATCTGCGTCAAAAAAAGAGAGCTTTAGCTATTTGAATATATTTGAGCCCATACTATAAGGCGTCAAGCTCAGTGAATTGAATTTGAACAGCTATCCAGATCAAATTCGACAAATCTCTTTGAAAGTGAAAACTAGAACAGGCCTAATAGATATCTGATTCGATAACTGATAACTTATGTGATCGGAAATGAATATGAATAATGAAGTTTTTTTTTTACACTTTTCAAGTGTCGGATGTCGTCTAACATCTACAAAGTGATTATTATTATTTTTTTGATATATATATAACTTTAATCGAACCACTGTATTCTGTGCTTAACTGGTATCAAACTAACTTTGTACCAAGTATGAGTTGAGTTTCTCTATGATTCATTCTAGTCCTAATATCCAAAATAAATATTGACGCTTATGAATGGACAATTGCCCCGTGTTATCAAAGCATAAAATTAAAGTAAAATAATCAAAACCCATGTGTATCTTCCAATTGCAGCAAACGCGAATATTTCGAGCAAATCTATAGCGAATATATGCTTTAAGCCATGGCTACCAGAACTAACATAATCTCTCTCGCAACTACTTATAACATTCTCAAATTATATCTGTAAAACATTTAGTTTAGTATTAATAATGAATAATGATAAAAAATAAAGCACACACACTTTTGTCGATTCTATATGCCAAGTAGAGGCGCCTGGCTTTCCATTTAATCTGCAATACAAATTATGTACGTTTTATTACACACACAAAACACACGAAATGGAAAAATCTACTGAACGGGGCTGAGCTTTTTGAAGTGCTTAAAATTGGTAAGTAGAGCTATGTATATTGGTGGTGGTTGATGGTGCATAGAATCCCCTTCTAACGTCTTACATGTAGATGAAGTTGAACCTGTAAACAAAAATATGAGTAAGCTACCAATTTCACTTTATTTCCTTTACCACTTTACCTGCACAGAGCCTGCGGTAAGGATGAGATGATCGGTCCATAGCCTTGTGAGTTATCGTATAGTTCAAACAGTGGCGCCGCAACAAGCTTATAATTTTTGGGCACAGCAAATAGTGCTAAATTACAGAAAACGATAGAGACAGAATATTTATGTATGTAGAGAAGAGTATGGAGGTATAAACTGGGATAAATCAGATTACAAATCGAGATTATAACAATTTACATATGATTGATTTTACGTTTTTACATTCATAGTTTTTCTTTTCTTTTTTTTTTCATTTTTTTTGGATTCAGTTAGGACTAATTACTAGGATTCATTTGTGACGAGCCTTCTTCTTCAAGCTTCACCAAAAACGAAATCTACTAATTTGTGTTTAAGATGTATGAACATAATTTCCATTAAGAGCAACATAGTTGTTATACATGAGAGATTGAGCGGTGAAAGGGATCCCCTCCAAATCAACGTCCAATATATGAATGAGCCAAAAATTAAAAAAAAAAAAAAGAGGAGGAAAATAAGTATAAACATTTTTCATTTGGTTTTTACATAAACGAGTGGTTGCTTAGCTTAAGGAGCGACTGGTCTGGTCCCTATGCTGGCCCGACAATGCACGCAAATCTCCACAACACGCGAGATTTAGGCACATGACAGCCAGCAGCTGTTACAAAAAATTGCTCTACATTTTTGCTGCCTGCCCGGATTTGGAATTAACTACAGAGTACGTAAACCTTAAACAACAAGGAACACTTGACACAAACCAAAACTTGAAGTGTTCACAATTGATGGGGTGAAATGTGAGGGTGTAAGCGCTATAAACCATAAAGTAATCCTCCCCTTGATAATGTAAAGTTACAATTATATATACCAAAATGATTAGGAAAATAAGTCTTAGTTTTATCTGACACATAGCAGCTATCTAGATGATGAGAAATCGACCCTTAGAATATGAAAAGATCATTCTTCTTGAAACAATGCTTTTTTAAGGCGAAATATTGTTAGACTTTAGAAAGTCTTTTAACAAACTTTTATACGCAAATTTTGTTAGTTTCCCCATCAATTACTGCTGAGTAAAGAAAGAGTCGCTTAAAATGGTTTTATGTACACTGAAAAAATGATCAGCTATGCACTAATTTTGCTTTTATCGTTATTTGATTGAATTCAAAGAATCAGATCTTGTGTTTTGGTATTGGATTTACTTCACACGACAAGGGCCAATATGTTCCCTTTCCCATTAAGCTATGTAATTTAAGAAAGAATTACAGTTTGAAGTTTTTAGCTATTTTTGGAATTATTTGTTGACTATTTGACTATGAAAGATTTATGGCTGGGTTTACATTGGGTTTATGGCTGGGTTTACATTGGGTCATAAAATGACAAATGATTTTCTTTTAAAAAGGACAGAAATTTGACTCAAAATTAAACAAAATGAGGCAATTTAAACCCTGCCTTACGGATTTTCAAAATTGACAAAACTTTTGAAAACAAATCACATAATTTATATCAAAGGAATGCCGAATTGAATACCAGAGTTTGTCTTTACACGCGAATTATTAACACAAAGTAACATATACACACTGTAAAAATTATTATTTTCAGACATGTAAATACAAAATTTTTGCATGTAACTAACACAACCATTTTTGACACGCTTCTTATTTACTTGCCTGTAAATTCTCTAAGCTGTCATGTAAAAACAAATGCGATGCAATGATTTTCTGAAAATATTTTACAGTCATGTAAAATATTTTTTATGATTTTTTTCCATTTCATTTCTGTGTGTGGCGAACTGTCGCTTCTACAGCATGTGTTTGTAAATTCTAGTGCGGCTAACAAACGGGGAAGAGAAACATTTAAGACTCAATGCATTGTTCCCTTTTTATGAGGGCAATGATTCTTCTGATAAAACCATGGGATGGAAACTTTAAAAGATACATAATTTTATTAAAGCTTAACACGATAGAAATAATTTATCTTTATTATAAACCAACAAAATTTCAGGGCTGCGAACCGGTACGAACCCGCAATTCCGACACTTGTTTTACTGTGAACCAAAACTTGAACTGAAAATAATAGTTGTACCTGAACCTGGTTCGAACTAAAACTTTCGGTTCAGCTAATAATTTGCCCGATTTTTTATGAAAATTTCTCTAATCACCCAAATATTCATTTTGTCTAATAATTGCATGGAGAAAAAAAAGACCAACAATCGAAGAAATACTATTTATAAATTTTAGGGTTCTTAAAATAACACACATTTTTCTTTACACGCAAGATATTAACACTAAGTAAAATATATAAGCTGAAAAAAATTATTATTTTCAAACATAAAAATAAAAAATTGTACATAAGGAACAAATTATTTTTTTCATGTTACTAACACGAGAACTTTTGACGCGACTGTTCTTTACAGGTGTTAAGAAGGCTGCCAAAATTATTATTTTTAGTTACATGAAAAAAATAATGTTTTCCATAAGTAAATTGTTTTATTTTCATATCTGAAAATAATAATTTTTTACATTGATGTTATTTATTTTGGCGTGAAAATAATTTTTGCTGATTTTACGAACCCTGATAAATTTATATTGAAAATAAATTAAATCGTATCTTTGAGTAAACAAAAATATGGAAATTTCCAATATTTTTTTTATTTTTTAACTAATTATTTGCTTTTCTTTAACAATTTGGTTAATCTTGGGACGATCCAAGGTTTGAACCAAAACCCAGGGATGCAAGCCGGTTCTGAACCAAACCAAACCGCGTACCGAACCAGCGTTTGTTGGAAAATGCTGAACCGAACCAAAAACCACCAAGGAAAACGGTTCGGTTCATTTCATCGACAAGATTTATGAAGTTAAATTTGTGATTTTAGGGAATTGTATATAAAATATTAACTACACCAAAAGCCTTGCATCGCTTTAAATCTTCTCTTTTTTTAAATTACTTTTTTGAGACTTTTGAAGGCATTCTAGCATCAATTGAGGGTGCTCACGCGTCTGTCATAATGTAAACTACCTCTTTAAGAACAGCAATCTGTCGGGTTCCATTGGTTCCAAAACATCTGATAAAGACCATCTTCTCCAATTGTCTTGTCTTTTCTAAATATGTCGGTCAAAATTTTGCATTCGTTGCTTGGAAGTTTCACCTGTTTGTCGGCCGCACTGGAATATACAAACACATGCTGCACAAGCGAACTGCACACTGATACAAATGAAATGACAAAAACATGAAATGAATATTTTACACTCCTATAAAATATTAAAAAAATTTTTACAGAAGGTAGGTAAATTATTCCCTCGCATGTAAATAACAAGCGTCTCATAAATGCTTGTTTTAGCTACATAGAGAAATATTTTTTTTTCTTAAGATAAACATGTTTTTTTTACATGTCTGTAAAATTTTGTTTTCATAAATGCTTGTTAGCTACATAAATTTTTTTTTTCTTAAGGAAAAAACGTTTATTTACATGTCTGTAAAATTTTTTTTTCTTTGATGTTATTTATCAGGACGTAAAAATAATTTTTGTGCATTTAACGAACCTTCTTGAAATCGCTTCGCAAAGCATTCATTAAGAGAACCTTGTAACAATGTAACAGCCTTAATTTTTTAAGCCCATCTCTCGGGTTATAATTAACAATTTCTCAATAAGTTGATAAATGAGTTTTAGTTATGTTTTAAATCCCTTCTCTGTTGATTTCACTAGTTTAACCTAAACATTTGTCTTTTTGGTTTCCGCTTTTTGCACTTTTCACCCAACACGCAACTGTGAACGCTCCAACAATAGTGTGAAACTTGCGCTCAGTCTAACAAAAATAAATATTACAAATATGTCGACATATTTACAAAATTATTAACAACAACAATCAATATTTCGAATTTCGAAGAAAATTTCGAGGAAAAAAAATATGCCAACACGCTTTTTACAACTGAGCCGCACAAAACTGTATACAATTTGAGGATATCTTTTTGTACAATTTGCACTAGAATCGAAACTAAGTAAGAAGAGGTTTTTTTATGCGCCATTTGTATGTTTCTGTTTCTGTTCTTTCTGTTTGTTTGCTCTCGTTTGTTGTTGTTGTTCATAGAATGTGGCATGGCACTCTTGAGAGTAGAGTTGGGGGGGTTGAGATTACGACACACACGGCGCTAAATGGAACAGCTCAGGGTACATCGTAACTGGCGTTCCTGTCCGTATCTAAACAGCATTGAAAAGATATGACATGAGGTTTGTTAGCGTATTCAGTTTTTCTTTTGCAAAACAAAAAAGAGAGACGATATATAAAGTATATAGAGATTGATTCTGTTTTGGAGTTACGCTGTGTTTTTTTTGTTTGTTTTTTTTTTTCGTTTCAAAATACCCACGTCAGGAAAGCCAGCAGCCTAAGTCGTATGGAAGATATTTACCCTTTTCGTGTAATTGAACCAAAAAGAGTCGCTTGTGCTCTTTGGGTTTGGTGATGTGCGGCGGAATGTAAGGATATTGAGGAGGTTCGAAGTTGGGTCGCCACCAATTGCCAATGGTGTCCTCGACAATCCAATCCTGTTTGACGCCATCCTGACGTCCCAGCGTCTGTCAAGGGCATATAAATAAGTAAAACGAAATGTTTGATATATCCAAAATGCTTACCTCGGAAAGTAGACGCTTTAGTCCTTCCACTTCATCTTCGCCTGCATTTAGCTCACCACCTGGAAGTTTAAAAAATGTGGTGCCCAGTTGCAGCAGCAAAACATGTGGCAAGCCATGTTCATGCACCAGGAGTACTCCCTCTACTGAACGTCGCATGCCAATTCGATCGAATTCCTCTCGCATGCGCTGGAAACGTGAGGGCACCGATGGATCTTTCTCAAAGAGAGGCTCCTTGGTGCCAAATGTGTAGTTGGTCAGGGGGTAACTGTTTACGGGCAAGGGGGGATGATGCTATTGAATATGTTAAAACAAAGGCCATTTTGAGAACACTCACAGATTGATTGTACGATTTATGGTTAGGGCCTGATTGGGTGCATATTTTTGTGTGCCATTACTGGCATCTGCTTGGCCCTGGCTTCGCGGCCATCCGGTGCCCGATTTGTTTGAGACTTGTGAGGACGCCATATTATGTTATACACACTAGAGATGAGAGGGGAAAACTGCAAGTCCAGTGCCAAAATCAACCGAATAACGCGTGCAAACACTTGCCACACGACCGCACTGGGGCACAGTTGTAAATCTTAGGTTGTTGTAATGGAAGGGGCAGCGTTTTCTTTATAATTTTTACACTTTTCAATAGACAGCGTTCTCTTTGCAAAAAATTTCACGCCGGCTGGTAACTAGAGATGAGCAATAATCGATAGTTATCGCACTTACGGCGGTGGGTGAAAACTGACGTATCGAATCAGTGTTGAATGTTCGGCCGTTTTAAAGCCAGATTAAAAAAATTTGTCGTCAATAAAAATATCTGGCTAAAGGCCAGAGCTTCTCTTAATCTCCGAAAATAAAACAGTTGTTTTAAAGCCAAATTTAATAACTAATAAAGACAAAATAAATTAAGCAAACTGAGTGATTTTCGAATTTACAATTTAATATTCAACATTAAAGCTCAAAACATTAACTCAATGAAAAACAATTTTTAGCAGTTTTTTTAATGCTTCAAAAATGTTAATAAATAAACGAATAATAAATGAATAATACAAAATATTAGCTGCTTTTTAGCTCTTTTTAGTAGAAATATTTAAATATTTAGCTTGTTTTGCATATTAATTCATTCTATCGATAGTTGGCCAAAATGTATCGAATATATTCATATATCGATATTTGGGCAAAAATAATATAATTAATAAGAATGTATAAAATATATAAATCATAAAACAATTCCCTTTCAATTATTTGTAATATAATGGCAGTAACAAATTATTGCCATTGTTTCGATAAATCGTTAATCGCTTTGTGTGCCATCGCTAATTGTACTTTTTTGTTTATATTGGGTTGGTTGTCGTCTGTTCGGTCTGTTTTGCTGCTAAAAAAGCTAAATATAAAAATCAGCGCAGCACCCCTAGGCCCAGGAGCACATCTGATCTTTATGGTCGGTGTATTGTTAGGTGCATGTCGATGGAAAATATGTGAAACCGAATGAAAAAAAATATATAAAACGGTACCAAACGCATTTCGTGTACTTGTGTGTGTGTGTGTATATGCAGAGCCTGTGTATGTTGTGTGTGTTTGAATGGTGCAATGGAAAATCATTATCATAAATGAAAACGTGTGAAATGTGTAAGTGCAGCATTGAATATGCAACAGCAAGTTGCCAGCGCTTTGAACTTTTCCATTTTCATGTTTTCTTTTCATCTGCTTTTTTTTTGGGCCAACCCCTCCTCTCCCTCTTACCACTGGCAGGCCCAGACAACGAGCAACTCCCACTTGTATGTGTGCGGGGTGCGCAGTAACGGAAAGGGAAGGAAGGGCTGTTCTGTTGTGAAGTGGAGTGTGGAGGATATTAATGTCAAGCAAAAGGCGACACGAAAGCGGCGTAATGTGCTTGCATATCCATTAATTACGCAAAAGGTCAAAAGTTAAATATCGAAAACGGGACTTAAGAAGGCAAAACGACGTTGGCTGGTGCTAAGCAGAACAAAGAGAAAAGGTTGGGCAAAGGACAATAGGCAGCAACAACAACAACAGCAAGAATAAATAATGTCAGCAGCGGAACTTGAGGCGGAAGCTGCCGCCCAAGAGCAGCCACCGCAGCAGAAGCAGCAACAACAACCACAACAACAAAATGAACACTCTCACTCGAGCACTGCCATTGAGGAGACTCTCTTAACTACAACAACAAACAACTATAACAATAATGTGGACCATCTGCAGCTTAATAATATGCAGCCGCATGCACAACAACAACAACAGCAACAAGAAGGCAACAATGAACTGGCCGGCCTGGGCCTCAGTCTGATGCAATCCTCACCACCTCCACACAGCTATCGACACTCGCGTGCATATCGCCATTTCAAGAATCCCCCACAGCCACATATGTGCATACGCACCACCACAGAGACGGGTGAGGAGCTGTTCATCAATGTCCTCAGCTGGACACGCATTGTGATACCACAAGAGCCCAGTGATCCCATACCCTTATATGGAGGCATGCGCGTAAGTTTTCGTAATTAAAGTAAAGTAAAAAGTGGTTTTTGGCACTTTGTTCATATTTCAGGTACCGCCTGGCAGTCCGCGTAGTCCGCCCATTGTATTTGCCGTTATGGCCAATCCCGAGGTGCTCAAAGATTCGGGACGTCATAGCAAAGATCCAGAAGAGAGACGCGCCATGGTGGAGCTAATGTGTGACTTTGTGGAGGCTATGAATCCCGGCGTGAAATTAGTCAGGTAAGGTTAAGTCAAATTTGTTGTGATGAAAACGGTATTGTCCGCTTCCGCAAATCACAAATCTTTTTCGAGTGAAGAACATAATATCTAAATATTATTATAATATTTAGTTTTTCTTACTTCTGCCAAAAACAATTTATTTTATTTTAATTAATATTTTAATTTGATTATTTTTTTTTAATAAATATTATTGAAATATTTAGTTTTGCTTACTTCTTTCAAAAACAAATAATTTTATTTTAATTAATTTTAATAATTATTTTTTTTAATATTTTGATAAATATTTAAAAAAAAAGAGTAAACTGGCCTGTTTTAATATTTGTTTCTTTGTACGTCCCAATTAATCATATTTATGATTTTGTTTTTACACTTGCAGCTGTTTTGTTGCTAGACTTCTTGAACCATTTGCATTTAACTAATTGATTTCTAAAGTTCTTCATAAATATGCGAAAATATTTGCTGGAAATGCGTCATTAGTTAAAGAATTTGTTGTTCAATTAATTACTCAGATTTACATGGTTCTAGACCAGCGAAGATAGCAAACTTACCTTAAGTATTTTTGGGCAATTAATTTAAATCAATCCAAATATGTTGAAATAATATATAATAAACTAAACCGCGTTCTTCTAGCTAAAAAAACATTTTATGTACCAATCAATTGGTTCAAAATGTCTTTGAACCACTAAGCCGAACCAAACCTTATTCCCAAACAGTTTTCCATCCCTGGTTTATTCACATTTATGACATTCACGTTCAGATTGGAACAAAAATAAATAATCAGACAAATAACACAGGGCAATAAAATGACCAACTTTGTGAGGTGCAGCCTTGTTCATAAAAAATTATGATTCATTTATGTGCACTGAACAAAACTGCATCATCGGTTTTGTTCCATCAGCTCTTGTTTACACGATATGACGAAAGAACGGATTTCTAGTAAATTTTTCCCTCTCGAATTTCTTGTGGTCACAATACACATAATAATAAAAATTTGCCTTAATAGCCAGTATTGCAGATTTTGCAGGTCTTTAAACTAAAGCTATAGTTCGACAGGCAAGTAACTAACTGAAACATTGCCGAATAGTTCCTTATTCAGGCCTATTTAGCCAACTTTTTATCAAAATGAGGGCAAATTATTTGCTTGTGGGACCTTAGCTTAACTTTTATGAAGAAAGTTACGTGTCATCCGACTGCTTTGATTTGTTTATCTGATAAATAAATAATAGAAAATTGTTATTAAATAATTAGTCCGGGAATTTGGGCTCAGGTCAATTGTTTTGAAATTGAAGCTTTCTTTGAAGGCCATAAACATACTTCATATATACTTTGTAGTTTAAGCTTCGCTTCGATTGTTTTCGTATTAAGTAAGCTAGGTGTCTACCAGCAACTTGTTTCCTATTCAAGTATACATATTTTACGAACCTACGAGACAAAGTGAATAACAACCTTAGGCAAAAGCACGCAAATTTAAAATTTGTTTTTTCACAACTTACAAAATATACAAATATATCTTATCCATATAAAATGACCTGAATCGAACCGTTCTCTTTGCTGTTCCCGTTTATAATTATTTAAAGTTTGGGTAATAGTTTAGTATTCAATCCCTTACTCCAAAAATTCTAACATAAATAACTTCGATGGCCCGCGAATTATAAATAATTTACGTCCAAAAATTTACCGTTGCTCGTAGAGTAAAAAGGGTATACTAAGTTCGTGCAAATGTATGTAACAGGCAGAAGGAAGCATTTCCGACCCCATAAAGTATATATATTCTTGATCAGCATCAATAGCCGAGTCGATATAGACATGTCCGTCTGTCTGTATGAACACCTAGATCTCAGAGACTATAAGAGCTAGAGCTACCATTTTTTCAGTGTAGAATTGTATTGTCTGGACGCAGATCAAGTTTGCCACGCCCCCTCCCGCCCCCGCAATATGAAAAAAACCTCATATCTCCCACAATTTTGAAAATAGATTGTTCGAACCTTCTAGACATATATTTTAATCATCATTACATATCGATCCGTCATACATAATTTCCTGATCAGATAAACGATAGAAAAGTTCCCGCCCCGCAATTTGAAAAATTCTTCATATTTTGAAGATAGATTGTTCGAACCTTCTAGACATATATTTTAATTATTTTTTGTTGAACCATGTTGTTTGAACCTTCTATACATATATTTTACTCATCATTACTTATCGAACCCCCATACATCATTTCCCGATCAGATGAGCTATAGTAGAGTTGCCACCCCCACATGTTGTGATCTAATAAAATAATTTTAAATAACCTTACCCTGAGTAACGGGTATATCGAAATCGAGCAGGGCCGATTTCAACTTACGCTCTCGTTTTTTTATTATATGGGTAGTTTCTACTTCTACCCAGATAGCAGCAGAGGTTTTAGATGCACTCTGCCCCTTACTAAGGGGGAATTGTCACGACCTATTGGTACCAGAAGGACTCCGGTCTTCTGGGGGCGCTAATTTGGAGTCACCACCCAGACTCGTTATGTCACATGCACTTTTCAGTGCGTACCCTTGGAATATACCATGTAAAACAAATCCTGAAAGCTCAGAATATTCTGTCCTACGAAACCATTAGAATTGATCACTACCAGCAAAAATTGATTCGTTTAAGTCATGCGTTTAGCGAAAAACGAACTCCGAATTTTTATGTTGCTCCTTCCGACTTTTTTCGGTCGAAGACTCATGGCCTGGTCGAACGGTATTTCTCTTCTTACGAACAACCAAAAATTAGGTCGGTTCTTTGAACGCCTCATCCATATGCTGCCTAAAAAATGGATAGACAGTACTTACGATAGACAGTAAAAAAAAAACCTTTTATATTTGTAGTACTTGACCATTTTTCAACACTTATTTGGCATAGAGCACAAATCACTGCGTAAATTTGTACTTTTAGGGATCTTTCGATCACTTTTAGGAGTTTTTTTAGAGCGATATTTACTTATCTAACAGTTATATTTTATAAATTTAAATGTTGGTTAAGTGTCAAAATTATAATTTTGAACCTATGAAAAAAATGTTTGCTAAAAAGCTTCATTTTGCAAAAAAAAAAAGGGTACAGTGCTCTAACGAGAAACAAAATTCAGTTTTGAGCGTTTTCTTTAAAAGTGGCAACCGTGGAATTGCTACATTCCAGTACCAAAATTTAAGTGGAATTCAATGAATCCTGAATAACTAACACTTACGTGATAAATACTACTAGGTACTAGCAAATCCAGTACAAGATCTAATATAAGAACAATATTATTTCTATTTGTATAAGAGCTAACTACCCATCACTTGCTTATAACTCTACTATTGTTTATTTAATCAATCCCAAACTCGAAGAATCGATAAATGTTATTTATTGAACAATTTTTTAAGAACCGGTTATAAAAACACACAGCACATTTAACGTTCCTAGCAAAGGATGAATAGGTTTAAATTGGTTCGGAAACAGAGTGGAATTGAGGAAAACCTGACTCCATATAACCTCTTATTTCTGAGATATGTCTCTGAACAACTTTAATTTATTTCATTTATTTAGGTTTAAATTTTAAAATCGTACCTCAAATAATAAGGTCCCGAACCACTATTGAACTGGTTCAATCGCGTTTAGAACCGATCTTGATCCGTATAACTATACCTACATACCAAATTTTAAGTTCATAGCTTCCATATTTTTTTCGAGATTTGCCTCTTAACCTTTTTTGAACTGGTTCAGGGGGTTCAGTGGGTTTGGAACCGGTTTTAAACCATTGATATGTCTATTTCTATATAACTCACATACACATCATACTTCAAGTCCATAGCTTTCATAATCTCTAAGGTATGGCTCTGAACCACTTTTGAACCGGTTCCGTGGTTTCGGAACCAGTGTTCAATCAGTGAAATATGTGTCCACATAACTAACCGACACACCAAATTTCAGTTTCATAGCTTGAATAATTTCAAAGATATGGCTCTGAAGCACTTTTGAACCGGTCTAGAACCGGTTCACAGAATTGGGGCATAGCCTATGACTCTTTCCTGATCGACATGATCTCTTACCGAGATTTGAACCCTTTAAGTCTAAGGTCTTAACCTTTACACCATCACCGCCAAGATCGAAGGGCCAGCAATCATTAGCATTTACTCTACAAAATGTCATAATTCTGACATACAATAAAAGTTCTCATTTTAACCAGAGAATTATTGCTCGAGTATTTTTTTAGTCATTTTCCCTTGGCAATTTAATAAAATTGTTCTTTGAAAGATATATTTAAGTTATTATAATTAATTTCCCGTTTTTTTTGTTTGCTTAGAAACGCCGTCATACTCAAGGATCGCGACATTTCCGGCGAGCTGAAAGACGTCTGGAATGCCGTTCAGGCTCAGCGTGATCGTGAGCGTGAAGAGCAAATGCTACAGCAGCGTCAACAGCAGCATTATCAAAATATCACCACACAGCAAATGTTTCCCAAGTCGCCAGATGCGACACGAGCGGCCAGCGCTGCTGCTGGTGGTGGTGGTGGTGCTGCTGCTGGCACAATGAACGAGGCCAGTTCGCCACCGGACACCATAACTGAGGGAATGTCAACAGATGGCCCTGGAAATGGTAATGGTAATGGCATCACTTTGGCGGTATTTGCACAGCAGCTGGACAATAAAGTGGCCAGCGAGCAGTTGGAGACACAGCCGCAGCAGCCGGGTGAATCAATGCCAGAGGCTTGTGTGGATCAAACGGATGCTGGTACAACTGCAATGGATAGTCAGCAAAATGTGGATACCTCTGAGCCGGCTGCCTCACCCCTGACCAGCAATGGGGGCGGCACAACGCCCGCAACCAATGTCACTCTCCCGTGTCCAGTCCCAGTCCCAGTCACACCCGCTCCTGCCCCAGCTCCTGCTAAAAAAGAAAAACTTGGCGGCTTTCTACCCAATGGTTGCATATTCCCGCGTTTCAAGAACAACAAGCACAAGGACAAGGATAGCAATCACAAGGAAACCAAAAGCAAAGAGAAGACTCTTCTAAATGCACTCAAAAAGAGCAAGGAAAAGAAGGTAGCACCCAGTGAGCAGGCACCACCGGGCGGCGATAAGGCCTCCTCAGCCGCCTCGGATAATGGTACCACACAGTATGAGAAGAACTGCATCAATAATTTGGAGTGTGAGGTGCAGAAACTTGATCTGAACAATAGTAACAACGATAACAATATGTTCATCAAGCTGAAAGTGGCAACGGCTCAGGCAACGCCAACAGCAGCTGCTGCAGCAGCCAAGTAGAAGAGGCAAATAATGATTAGTTGAAGTAGATAAGTGGTAAGTACTCATACACACACACACACACTCACTCACTCACTCACACACAGATACAAAAGGACACCCAAAAAAAACAAACTAGCACTCACTAGCACCAGTGACCAGTTGAATAAGTTCTCTTCGACTTATTGAACAAAGTCATTCCTCTGGCACCTAGTTATAGAGTCGTGGACATGTAGCGTATATACAAGATTTATATATACATACAAAATACGTTTATATATACATATACACAGTTGTATCAGTCAATTTTTTTGGTAAACCAACCAGACGGACTCTCAAAAAAAAAAGAAGAAAACTTGTGCCATGCTCCAGTTCATAGACATAGATGTAGGCAATCGAATTTTCAATGATTGTCCATAGTTTCTCCCATTAAATGAATCTTCCCTCGGCATATACTCCATAACAACAAGAACAAAATGACGTATTTACATAGTTCAATATTTGTATGTGTTTCGCATACAGTTTGCCTTATATACAAAGCCCAAGAGAGACAAGAAATAACAAATTGAAACTTATTGTATTTAAAATTAGGCAATCGCAAGTGTAACTCATGCGCCAAATTATCATCACATGCACAAACACACAAACACACACATAAATACATCAACACTTCATCACAAACATTTTTCTATACGAAAGTATTACGAATTTCCTTTACACAAATTGATCTCCATGTTTTGAAGTTGAATGAGTGGCTGCAACTGGGGAGGTTGACTTTGACTCTACATATAAAATAAAACAAAAAAAGAAAAGAAATACTAAAACTTAAACAAAAAACAACAACAAGAAACCAACTTATGTACCTTAGTATACACCTATCCAAAAGTATACCTATACTCTATATATATATATGGCTAAACTGTTTTAATCGGGCAATTCACTTTGATTTCAAACAAAAGTTGTCGAATTGCTTTGCAAACAAAATGAACAAAAAGCCTGAATTTAATTTAAAAATGTGTTTATTTTTTTTCAAATCTGTTTTTTACTTTTTATACACTTGCAAAAGAAATTTGAATTCATTAAAAGAAAAACCTATACTGACAGGATCAGCCATTTTAGATTTTTAGTTTGCTTTTGACAGATATAAGGGCTAAATCTTTAATTGACCCAAAGAAAAGTAGCAGGAGCTTCGCTCAGGAACTCTTAAATGGTGTCAACAACGTTAGAGTTGTGCCAAATTTCGTGAACTTGTCTTTACAATGAACTAGGTCTTTACAATGAACTAGGTCTCAGAGTTTGAACTATAGTTCATTTTTTGAACAACAGTTTATTTTATAAACTATAGTTAATTTTTAGAACTATTCACCTTTTGAGCTATATTTAATTTTTATCCACTGTTCCCATTGAAGAGCAAAAATGAAAACCACCACTAATTTTACTGTCAATTTTACATCAAGCAAACAAACAATAAACATGTTTTGACGATCTTTAATTAGAATGCTGCCTTACTAGAAAAATTTTTGTATGCTTCGAGCTGTGAGTGATCAAGTTCTCCTCTAAAAGATTTATAAAGCTTCAAGAGTGTCCTTCCACAATACGAAATTGTGTTTTCGAGCCATTTAAAAAATGTTTCTTAATTTAAATAAATTAATTTTGTTCTGTCCTTTGTAATTTTTCGAATTTTATGTGGTATCCGATAACAAATCGAGTTTTTTTGTAATTGTATTTTGTTTTTCAACACTCACAACACTCGGGGCGAATGTATACATATTTTTTCCTATGGGAAATATTATATTTTACATATTTTTCAATATGTGATATATGAAAATATGTATATTTTAAGGCTATAAGTTCTTCGATTGCAATAGCGTGGTGCATCGTGCTTTCTAGCCTAGATGGTTTTGCGTTACGCAACGCACCTGCTCACACATCGTTGCTGGTTTTGTGATTATTTGGCCACCGTATTTACCAGACTTGGCCCCTACGACTGTTTTATGTTTCAAAAATTGAAAAGACCCATAAAAAGAACGGCGATTTGCACGATTGAAAATATGGCAAAATATCACCCAACACTTCAAAACAAGTCTTACATTTATATCTGTCGAAAATAATCTTAAAAATACAAAATGGCTGATTAAGCCAAGATATCTTGTGTAATTTGAACACTTTTTTTTTTGAACAGATCTCTTTGTATATTCTTAATCAGTATAACGAGCAAAGCCAATTGAGCTTTGTCCGTCTGTCTGTCCGTCTGTCTGTCAGTTTTTACTCAAACTAGTCTCTTAAGTTTTATGTTGGATGACATAATTCCGCAACGAAAAATTCTAATCTGGACGGCGAAATTATGTCGTTCCAAAACGACGCTAGGAATTATTTAGTTTCAAGACATATTCGACAAAAAAAAAACCACATCATTAGGCCAGGAAAAAGCGACATACGGGATGACACGGAAATCACTAGCTATAAACGTTTGGATTTCGAATTAAAATTGTCTAACTTAATATGTGAAATGTCAGGTATTTCTTTAGTTGCTAGATCTGAAACCGGCTGTTCAAAGCCAAAAAGATTTAACTTTTACGATTTTAGTTTCATCTGAAATAGTAACCTTGCATTATAAAGTTAAACAATTTAAATTCGAAATGCAAACTTTTATACGAAAATCGCTAGAGATTTTCGTGTTCCCCCCAATAATTTCGTTTTTAAATGTACCGGGTTTAGTTGTCTTCGGAATTATGTAGCTATGCCTTCTTATCTTCTGATACATTTATTGAAAAATTGCTCTGTTATTTGGAAGTATTGTAAGTGACAGATAGCTTTATCTATAAGAACAGAAATCGGTCCTTAATGATTTCAAATTTCGGATCGGATCGAATGATTGGTCAGTAAATTGGTTTTAATAATAAAACTTGTTTGTTTTTGATGGTAGCGAGTTTAGCAGTAAACAATCAGGTTCTTAATGATCCTGAATTAAGCCTAAAACTGACATCTTAATCCTTTTAAAAAGATTAATTTATAAAAGCTTTTGCAAGTGTATTAAAACTGCGTCACAGACGAAGTTAGCGTTGCCTTCTCGATTTTTCTTTTTATTATGAATTTAATACCTAAAAATTTTGTTTTATAAATTTTAAAACTATCAGCTGTGCTCCAAAATGGCAAAGTATTGTCCCCTAGATAACGAGTAAATTTTCATTCAAAATTTTTCTATGATTTCTGTAAACTCTAAAATTCTATTTAATTTTAAACCATTTTTTACTGGTTTGCCACTCAAATCGCAGTAAGTGAAACAAGGAGCACAGCCTGTAGTTATACAATATACTCATCTTAATAATTTTAAGTGAATACATTACTTCAAAGATGCAAAATTAAGTTCTATTGACGCCTTAATGGTTCGTTTAGTTAATAAAGTTCAGTTAAATTATGAGTAAACCTTGAAAATTCTGCAGGAAAATTATAAATCATTGTTGAAATATTTTAAAATCTTGCTTAGATAGTTTATTGGGGTACAAATGTACCCCAAGAACAGTTCTAGTGTTAAGTAAACAAAGTCGTGCAAGTTTCCGTTTCGATTCATTTCCATTCACCAAATACTGATTGTCCGAACACTTATTGGGGTACAAATGTACCCCAAGAACAGTTCTAGCGTTAAGTAAACGAAGTTTTTGTTTCGATTCATTTCCATTCACCAAATACTGATTGTCCCAACACTTAACACTGATCAAATATCTCTGGTAAATGCGCCAATGTAGATTTTCTGATTTCGATTATAAAGAACACAGGTTTACAAATAAAATCCAACTTTTGGACCAGAACAGATAGCATTCGTTTCCTATGTATTTTCAAGCGCTGAATTCAAATCAATTATCCGTTTTCCCCTGGTACCACTTGTTCAGAAGATATTTAAATAAAAGTGTATTATACGAGGTATGCTTACATTTTTAATTCTTGTGGCCACATTAATTAACCTATTCCAACCATATTTTTTTTAATGTGAACTAAGATGAATAACGATACAGAAAAAAAAACATGACGTTTTTATTTTGTTCTTAAGATACCGATCTATTGATTTTAAAATGAAAAAATACCTTTTTTTTAGTGAAACTCCCTTTTTTCCCAAGTTCAAATAATTCTTACAAATGTTCTACAAATCCCAAAAAATCTAGTTTTAAATTTTTAATAGACCTTTGTGTCCTCTTATTGACTACGTTCACAGTTTTTCGATATCATCGCGCTTTTGAAAGTTATGTCCCAAAAACTATAAAGCTAAGAGTCGTACTACAATATTTTGTTGATTCGAAAAGCATACAAGTTTTGTACGCTACGCTGTACAAAGTACTACTACCAAATATATATATATATATTTCCCAAAATTTCCTATGCAAAAATCAAAGAAGGAATATTTGTCGGACCAGATATCAGGAGGCTTATGAATGATGAAAACTTCTCAAAGTGTCTGTCAGACACAGAAGCAGCAGCATGGGGATCATTCAAAAGCGTTGTTCACAATTTTCTTGGAAATAAGAAAAGTGTGAATTACAAGGAAATTGTAGCTGATTTACTGGCCAACTATAAAAAAATGGGTGTAAATATGTCCCTTAAAATACATTTTCTTCACTCACACTTGGATTTCTTCCCGGAGAATTTGGGTGACACTAGCGACGAGCATGGGGAGCGCATGCACCAGGATTTGCAGAGAATCGAGAAAAACTACAAAGGCTTTTGGGATGAGGGCATGCTAAGTGACCATTGTTGGGGTCTACTACGCGAGACTGATCCGAAAAACTATAACCGTCAGAGCTCGACAGGTGTTTGCTTTAAATAAAAATATAAAAACATGTCATCAAAGTATTTTATTTATTTTAACTTTGGGTGTAGATAAATAATCCCTTGCATGTCGAGGAACTGGCTTGGAAACTGAAGAAAGTCTTGGGTACTTCAATGCTCTGTAGGTTTTAGAACTTATGCCTGTCACGTCTGTTAGGCAAAAATAACAGTCATTGGCGTGGTCTTGCGGTTCTCTCCAAAGCGTTGGCACAGAAAATGAAAAATATATCTTTTCTCCCAGTGACCACTTGTACAGCGTAACGCGGCATGAGTTGCAAAACTTGTCTGGCGTCCATGGCTTTTCGGTATTCCGAACATGCAATCCAAAAATATTGATAATACGCATCTCTTAACGATTGCGTTATGTTCCGGCCACTCTTTCCAAGGATGTACCGGCCACAAACATAGCAAAAGTGTTGAGTGCCAACCTTGCATGTATTCCGATTCATTTTGTTTTGCCATAATTTTTCTAATGTCAAACTTTTTGTTTTAAAACGCCAACTTTGTTTTTCTAATTGAAAGTAATTTTGGTAGTAAGTACTTTGAATCAAAATGTAGTACAGCTTTATAGTTTTTGGGACATAACTTTCAAAAGCGCGATGATATCGAAAAACTGTGAACGTAGTCAATAAGAGGACACAAAGGTCTATTGAAAATTTAAAACTAGATTTTTTTGGATTTGTGGAACATTTGTAAGAATTATTTGAACTTGGGAAAAAAGGGAGTTTCACTAAAAAAAGGTATTTTTTCATTTTAAAATCAATAGATCGGTATCTTAAGAACAAAATAAAAACGTCATGTTTTTTTTTCTGTATCGTTATTCATCTTAGTTCACATTAAAAAAAATATGGTTGGAATAGGTTAATTAATGTGGCCACAAGAATTAAAAATGTAAGCATACCTCGTATAACACACGTTTATTTAAATATCTTCTGAACAAGAGGTACCAGAGGAAAACGGATAATTGATTTGAATTCAGCGCTTGAAAATACATAGGAAACGAATGCTATCTGCTCTGGTCCAAAACCTTGTATACGTGTGGAATTAACATTTAACTTTGACCGCTTCTCTTATGTGATGGTGCCAAAGTTAAAGATTTAGAGTTTATATAAAAATTGAGTTTATAGAAGGAGGGTAATAATTATAGATGATTTTCGTTCGCTTAAAACGAATCTGTTTATAAATATGCTCCATCAGGTCATATTAAATATAGGGCAGATTTCTCATCTACTATATAAGTGCTATATCTCAGATAATTTTAGAATTTATACTGCTATTTGTAAGTTTATGTGACAGATAGTGCTATGTAGAATGTGAGAAATTGACCCTTAGAACTTTTAGAATTATTAAAAAAAAATATTTAGAAATTGGGAAAAATTTTTTTTTTTTGAAGTTCCAAGGTGGAGTCGATAGTGTGACCCTTTGTTTGACACGGAATTGCCACGTTTTCACAAATGTTAAGTATTTTAATAACGTCAATAAATGAAATCGAAATGCCTTATAAACTGCATTTAATATAAAGTGGACAGCAGCTAAAGTATGATATGAAAACGGCCCTAGGTGTGTGAACTCACAACTAACTTAATCTTTAAACAAAATCCTAGTTAACTGAACTAAATGAACTAAACGAGCTGAATATATGCATAAGGTTGAGCTTAAATTGAACATTGAATTTATACACATATATATTATTTATTTACTTATTTGTGGTCTTTCAATTGGTATTGTTTTTCAATTTGTGCTTTTTAACAGTATTTATTATAATTTATAATCCCAACATCGCCTCCTTTACTAAGCTAAACCATCAACTTCAATCGAAATCATTTACGAATTACAATTAAACACAAATACAAAACAAATTTGGAATAACCTATTTGGGCAACTAATTAAAAAAAAAAACAAAAAATACTTTATACTGCAATATCGGACTGAACAATGCTGCCATATATGAAAAGATAACAAGATTACTACTTCTATACATATATATATAAATATATATATACGAGGTTTGCTTTCTATTGTGATTCATTTGAAAATCAAATTTTGTTTATCAACATCGAACATTTATTTTTAAATAAAAAAAAAACAAAACCCCCAACGTATACAGAATAAAATCTAATTTTGTTTAAAAAAAAATAATTTCATTTAGCACCCAAAAAGTATGCTAAACAAATGGATTTTTTTTTGAGAAAAAATATATATAAAAACAAAATCAAAATTAATTGTGTTTAATGTGAGTTAAAACTAAAGGAAATTGTTTACACCGCTGACTACCTCTTAAAAAGTTCGTGAATTAATTTGCAAAATATAAAATTCGGTATGGTAAGTCATGGTTCATTTTTCCTGCTAAACTGGGTTGAATCAGGTTTGCTTTTGAATATCTTTTGAATTTTTAAACGAATATTCGCGGTGTCGCTTAATATTTTCTTTTTCACCTTATTTCTAATGTTGCTAAGCGCTTATAACACATGTAGGAAAACACGGCGGTTAGAGTGAGACGGACATTGTCCTGACTGTACTCAAAGAGCGACAATAACAAAGAACAGCTGATTAATTGCTCTGTTAAATGGTGGCGAGAGCGACAATAACAAAGAACAGCTGATTAAATTGTGGCGACCGGGCAATCGTTCTCTCTAATAATAATGCTCTGTGCTAATTTAATAAGACACCTAAAAATATACTATGTAAAATCAGCAATCATTTAACACAAATCGCCAATCGAAATTATCTGCTGAATGGCTCCAATGACTATTCATTTTGTTTAATCAAACTTTGCTATGACCATTGAAATTCTTTTGCGCATTTAAAGCAGTGTATGATTTATTCAAATTTGTAGATTTTTGCCTACTTTATTTAGAAATTGAAAGCCTTGTTAAAATGATAATATTCGATTGTACCAAAACTTTCACACAATAGAAGTTAAATTTACCTTCTTGTCTTCTATTTATGTTCAGCTGTTTGCTAATAATGTCTTGGCTGAAGAAGGGTGAAGTAACATTGGCCGAGATCAGCAGAAGAACTTGCTCCCTGATCAATGATTTATTTCTTGGTAATTTTCGTAGCCTATTTTTCCTCTTGCATTTAATATGATATTTACATGAAGCTTTTCCAAATGTCAATTCAGCAAGACTCCACCAAAAGTATGCTTAATAATATGAACAGTTTTATTAAGCAGATCAGTGATCAAGTGTCTCTGCTGAACGCGCCCATTGTTTGCAACAATATTTCTTCAGTTGTTCAAAGTAAAATCAAATACACAGGCTAGGTTCCATTAGTGTGCTTTTAAGCGCAACAGTAGTTTTCAGCTCCGTATGGGCTCAAAGTAAGGAAGGGTGAAGGAATCTTTACTTCTGCTTCTTCTTTCCACAAGATTTGTATGAAACTTCGCGGTACTTCGCAGGTCCGTAAGGGGCTTTTAAAACAATTGAATCGAAAATATCGAAATAACACGCTTGAGTGAACCGAGTTTCGAAACAAATCCTGGGATCCTCAGAGGATCTAGGAACATTTTCCAAAATTTTGTAGGTTTGCAGCCTTGGTGTAACCATTGTCATTAAGGGAGCTGTTCGCGTTGCAATAATCTGAAATAATTTTGGTTCTATACTTTGACCACTTCTCCTCCAATCAACATATATATTTATATTTGCGATTTGTCATTTTTTTAAAGCAGCGGTGGGCATCAAATTTGAGTTTGGGAGCAGTCCAACAATAACAGTTAATCAACCCTTCTTAGCGAGGCTCGAGTCGAGTAGCGTTTCACACATTCTGTGTATTTTGCGACGCAATTTTGTGTAAAGCGACGCAATTGCTGGTGCGACAGAGTGGCACCAGTTGCCAAAAAATAACTCTCAGAGCAATGAGAGCTTTAGCTTACCCAAAACGCTGTACTAGAGAGTAAATTGTAGGTTTATGTGACACATTGATCCAGTCAATCGCTGTCTCCCGTGACAGTATCAAATTTAAATAATTCGAAATACCAAACATAGACATACGTGATTCAACCAATTTTAACAGGAAAAAAGGCAAACTCTTAAAAAATAATTCTCGAATTTTTCTAAAAGGCAGTCAACGAGGTAAACAAATACCCAAAACTACAAAATTTAAAAAAAAAATCCCTAAAAGAAAACTAAAAAAATAAAACAAAAAAGTATATGCTAGTTTTTAACTGGTTGTAAATGAAGAGAAATGCTCGTGTTTAAAGTTAGTCTAAAATAGTTGCACAAAAAACATCAACAACATCACACACACACACTATCATACAAAAAAGAATTATTGATATTTAAATTTAAGTTCGAAGTCTTCTTATGCGAAGAGCAAAAAGCAATAATTTTACTTGAAAAGCAGCATGAAAAGAAATGTAAATGTAAAGCAACAATAACAACAACTACAACAACAACTAAGATTATACAAACCAACACACACACACACACACACACATTTTTATATATGTATATGTATGTAATAATAAAACAAAAACGTATTTGAGAAATGTATTTTATTTGGCTGCTGATTTATTTAACTTGGATTTTGCGAATAAATATTTGTAAATGTAGATGCTATGCTGCTATTCTATATACAAAAGCCTAAGGAGGGGGGGATGACTATTCATCCTTATTATTGATGGCACGCAAACGTTCCAGCTCGGCGCGCTCCTCCTTGTTACGCAGTAGAGGCACATTATAATCAAAGGCATAGAAGAAGCCCTTGGGTTCACCCGTCTCCTCGGGTCCGGGCACATAGGGCGCCTCTTCGTGCACATATTCACGTGTCTCGGCCTCAGTGGGCTGATAGCGACCCTCCTGTTGATATTCAGCCGCATAAGGATCCGGATTGTGGCCAGCAGCGGCAGCCAATTCACCCCACAGCCTGAAATGCTCCTCCTCGGCCTTGAGTACGGCGGGAGTTTTGGTAGCTGGCAGCTTCAAATGGGCGGGACGATTATCTTCCACATGGAAACCGGTCTTATCCGCATAATAGGTGGCCACAAAATCACGTCCATGTGGCTGAACATATTTATACGATCCGGTTACTGTGCCCGTTTCATCACGTTTCTCGTTCTTGCCCTGATTCCAATCTTTGTAGCCATAGGCAAACTGACCCAAACCATCTTGACCATGATACTGATGGGCATCATAGTGCTCTTCCACATAATCCTCGGGATGTTCAATCACACGACCCATATAGACAAATTCTCCACGCTCATTGCGTGCCTCGGGCAAAGGATTCTCTCCAGTTTTGGGTGCATATTCAATATCATTAATGCCACGCAATTGGGCACTTTGGAGGAACTGTTGTGCCTCCTCGGGTGTGATATTGATTTTAAATATATTCTCGGCACTGGCTAAGGTGGCCTAAAAGAACAAAAAAAAAGAAAAGGTCAAAAAAGTTTCCAAGTCGAATATTCCGGGCCATTCCAGTTGCTGATGATGTCATTGAAGATTAAAATCTGTTCATGTAAGTATTAAATATTTGCACATTGCATTTGCACTGACCACACACACACACACACAATTGACATTTCTGCACTCAACCCGGATTTAATTTAAATAGATTCACTGAATAGGTGCTCGTAAATTAATACCCAATTATGCAAATCTTTACTAACCAGTAACAGAGCGGCCAAAATAAAGCACTTCATTTTTTGTTATATCTGGTTACGTTTTCAACTGTTCTGTAGGTGACGCGCTACTAATAACTAAATAACTAAAAGGTGCTGCCTTTTATACTAACTTTCAGCAGCGTTTTTCAATTTTTGTGTTTTTTTTTTCATTTTGCATAAAATTAACAACGCTCAGCTTTTGAATGAAGATGTGCGACGTAGCAGCGGCATCAGCAACTGTCCGGTTTCTTACTCAGCTTCCACAGCAGCAAGAACAACAACAACAACAATTTGAAGTTCATTATCAACGTCGCTCAAATTCGCACTTCTCACAAACATACACACACTAGGGAGAAGGTGGTCGAAGGGGCTATGAAAACATCATTAATTGTATGTATGCGGTATGCTCAATTAGTTATTTAATAATTGTTTGTTGCTTCTCGCACAGAACCTTTACACAGACTCTGCCGACTCCCATTCCCCATCGAGTGCAGGTTAAGTGGCATTTTGTGTGCTCGTCGGTTGTCAGTTGTGAGTACGTTGAAGATTTTTTTGTTTTATTTTACAGGGTATGTGTGGAATGTTGGATTTGAATTGGTAAAACTTTTTGGAACCCAAAAAGATATAGTACCTGGTTAATGAAATGTGGCTAAGTAGGCTGTTAAAGCCATACTCCAAATATAAGTCTTTGCGGTTTATGCTATCTAAAAGATGATGTCAAGTGGCACAGAACGTTCAGATTACCCAACTGAACGATTAACTTTATTGAATAATATTAAACTCAACGACAGTTTTTTGCAATGTCCCCGATGTCATTCACATTGATAACCCTGAAAAGGGTAAAACGATCATCAACGAATAATAAACAGAGCTGTTGGACATATTTGATCTTGATTTCAAGCAAAAATAAGAGCTCTTCATGAAGAAATGAGTAATCCTACTTATATTTTAAGCTATGGTCAAAAATACAATTTTTTTGGCATTAACTCGAATAATGACCTTACAAACTTGAAACTTGGTAGATTTGATTGTTATGACGCATATATAGACGGGATACATTTTCAGACCGATCTGACCACGCCAAACTTTTACCGCCCATATAAGCGTATTTTCAAAAGATTCATTTTCTTTAAGCTTTGATCCGGAAATGTGGAATTATGGTTAAAGGTCTCATTCCAGATGGCTTACAAATTTATTGCGGCACTATGCTTCATATAAATAGGACAGCTTTTCAAAAGCATTCAGCTTTCAAAGCTTTTAAAAGTGCTTCTATTCATATGAACCATATTGCCGAAATAAATTTGTATGCCATCTGGAAGGAGGCCTTAAATATGTGTAAATATAGACATTGTCTGTCAGGCATTATTTTATAGACTGAGCCAGGCCAATCATATAAAAACTTTAACTCAATAGAATAAGGAATAATATAAAAAAATTGTATTTGTAATTCCAAAGAAGCAGCAGAATAATACAGAAAAATATAACAAATAAAATCACAAAAAATAAATAACCTTCCTCTAAATAAGCCTATTTCAGTCTTAACGATCAATATTCAATTGAGGCGTCGGTCTATCATATCAGTGTATTATTTTCTAAGGCAAGCTTTTCAGCGTACTTTCTTTCTTTTTAAAACCAACCTTATGCTTACAATATCATTTTGCTGCATTCTAATAGCTTTCATCTGGTTCAACAGGCGGAAGACACGTTTAACTCGTTCATTGGACTATGGGCGATGAGAGAGCCCTTCAAGAAGGCTGGAATCAGTATTGAAATCACTGGGAAGGACTGGTATTAAGAACATGGCTTCCCTTTTATGCATTCGGTCATTTATCAAAAGGGCGTTCTTTCATGACTTCGTTTTTTTACACATACATTTAAGTACTAAATTTATAGGTGAATTTCATAGTTAACATTCAGAACAGAATTTAAATCACTTATGAACTGATGCTAATTCGAATGCTCATGCCCTAATTCATAACTGCTAAACTCACTTCTGATTGCGTTGTACTAGAGGGGTTTAAAAAGGATTTATTGAGAATTATACAAAAATGGCAAAATAGCTAAATATTATTTAAAAGCTGTCAGATTTGTAGCTAATTTCCACTTTCAAAAATGCTAGATCTAGCCAGTGCTTGCAAAAAATCAAACTAACAATAGTTAGTTTAATTAAAAACTAGCCATATTGTCTCTTAAATATCCAAACATCTTCATGCCAAACCGGATTTTCTGCGAATTGAACTGAACTTTCTAAAAAAGCAATGAATCTGTGAACGCGTGATTATTTTCTAAGCGCAGTGCGAGTTCTTTAAAAGGGAAGCACCATCACAATTTTTAAAAAATATAATTGAATTGTTATAGTAAAGTGACTTAAATTTCAAATTTATATCCCTTCTGGAAGTAATTTTGACCGCTGTACAGTGGCGCCATTTGAGTTTTTTCGTTGCAAAAATCATAACTTTAAAAACAGTAGAGATAATCGAATATTTTTAATGGCATATGTTAGAATATTGCACAACGTATATAATGCGCGTTTGTAAAGGGTGCTACGCCTACTGGATGCTTACTTATGGGTTATCAAAGTGAAAATTTGTAACAAATTATTTTTATATTAAGGCCTATACTCAGATGAGATAAAAATGTGTGTTTTTTACAATATTTTATTTAAATAGAAACACTTTCAAGTAGCTTCGAAATTTGAATACTATTGAATAGCTTCCTTATTTATATGAAGTATTGTGAAAAACTACATTTTTATCTCATCTGAGTTCAGGCCTTTAACTAAAAAAATATTTTTAACAATTTTAAATGTTTTGTTTCTTTTTTAATGTTTTTATGTTGTCTTTTTTTATTTACCTATATATATATATGCCCGGCGACGGGCAGCTGAACCTTTTTAAATTAGGTAAAGGAATAATCGAAGAAGATATTTTAAAAAATAAAAAATTATACATTTTTCAGATAAATAGTGAAAAAATTTATAATTCCAAAGCAAGCAATACATCAATCAATAGACAAAAATTTTGACGATTCGTTACTTGTTTTCGTGATATTCTATCTACATATAAGTGAACCAAATTTGTGTGTTTTAAAAAAATACAAATTGGTCAACTTTTAAGGCCTCATTCCAGGTGGCCTAAAAATGTATTTCGGCACTATGCTACATAAAAATAAGAAAGCTTTTCCAAAGCCTTCAGATTTCAAAACTTTTCAAAATTGTTTCTATTCATATGAAGGATTGTGCCGAAATAAATTTTTATTTCATCTGGACGTAGGCCTTTAAGGGTTTAATTCTTCTAAAATAAAAATTGCATTTTATTATTGGTTGCATATTTGAAATCGATGAAGAATTCCCTATATGATGGGTTCATTCAAAATTTCGTAGGCGCACATTCAATTTTTTATTTTTGCATCCACTGTGCGCAACCACTGTGCATAGGAAGGGGGCAAGTCGAATGACCCATCAATTCAATATTTTCAGAGCTAAACAAGTAAGTAAGGCAAGGCGGTCAATATACTGTAATATACTCTGAACCTGCCAAAGTTTGTATTTAACTAGTAACTTTTAAATGTGTTTAAACTGTGTGAAGTGCTTCCAATCGCCGCTGCCTAGCTTGAGTGTGTTAGTATTTGCGAGCGCTGCTGCTACGAGTAATTTTATTTGCTTAAAACTAACGTTCATCTGATATATATTGCTGATTACTATAAATATATAAAATCCGAATACCTACCAATCTATATGTATCAAATTTGTAAGAGACGTTCAGTTCAATCCTTTAAAAACATGTCGGTTTGATATAAACTTTTTAGCTTGACTGGTTTTATAATATACAATATTTTTTGAAAAAAACTTAGATACTCAGCGATACTTTTTTTTATTTCTTTTGCAAAATACTGGGTATTTGCAAGTCCATCCATTTACCTTTTAACCTGCTTACTGGCTTTTATTTCTATTATTACTATAATTTATTTTCTATTCAACCATTTTTTAAATGCGAACCTCAATCACTTTTTTTTTTATTTATTTTTGCTTCTATCTAATTAATGCAAAATTTACAGCAATGTCTTTTCGGTTTCGGTTTCCTGTGCGGATCAGCGGAAGTTTTCTGTTTAGACATGCGCCAAGCACTCAATTGACGTCTGTCTGATTAATGCATAATTATTTGTACATTCTGATATTGATGGTAATCATATCTCTCGATGCGCTATCAAATGTCAGTTCAATTGATTCTCACGGAATAAGCGCGGCTTAAAAAATGTACTTTAAGTCGGTGGTTTCTGTTTAGAAGAGCTAGAGTGATTGATCGTTTGAAAGGCGATTATTAGAAGCTAGGGTCACATTAGGGTATCAGCGAAAGAAACTGCGCATTTTTAGCTTGATTACAACATGAATTTTCTATTTAAATAATAAATAAACTGCACGTTCCAGGCTGGGCTAAGGGTGCGAGACTAGAGACAATAATAATAATCATCATCATCTTCTGGCTGACGTTGCTAAGCCAGTGATTTCTCATGACTTTTTTTTGACTGTTTTTTATTATACCTTTTTGCCAGACAAAAGCGAGTCAAACTTAATTTTCAAAACTAAAAAGCTTCTAAGTAACTCTTGAATGATTCACCAACTGGTTAAATACATTTCATGCGTTGACTTTTGTTTTTGTTTTTGTTAGTAATTTTGGGAATTTATTTTGAAAACAAAAATCAATTTGAAATTATGTAGAAAAACTGATTGAAACATTCTTTAATGGCGTGTTTATCAATGGTGGTGAATTGATGATGCAAAAGTCTAAATAAAAACGCAGACCTAATTTCCAAAAAAAAAAAAAAATCTGGTTTTCTGGACTGGGCCGTATTAAATTTTGCTTATTTATTTTTTGCTCTGTTGAATTTAATTGTTTATGATAAATGATGATGATGATACTAATAATGAAGATCATGATGGGCTTGTGTGTGGTGGGAAAAGATTAAGCACATTGTTGATGAAATGTCAAATGTGTCTAATTGTAATAATTTGAAGGTTAAATAAATATTTCCTGAATATATAAAAGAATAACATACTTTCACTCAGGGTTGCAAAAGAGACTGTGAACCCAAACGAACCGCTTCTTCGCTCTAACAAACCGAACTGTTGTACATTCAAAATCACTGAACCGTATCATCCATTTTATTTATTTTAGTATGAACAATATGGAGTATTTTTTATTCTTTATTTTTTGTTCTCTGGTGCATTCAAATTATGAATGAAACATTATAAAATTTAACTACAACCGTTAATAACTAACGCAATTTAATTGTTTTTTAAAGTCGTAATAAATAAAAATCGTAGAAATAAAAATTACATTTCTACTCCCATTTTTCTTCTACGTGTTTCGACGTTATTATCCTCATATAAAAAATTGAGTATTACATACTTGGATCAAGAGCATTCGAGCTCAATAGTACGGTAAGAGTGAAAATTCTGGATCCAATAGTGAATTTTTTGATCCAAGAATGAATTCTTGAGATCGAATTTCTTGGAACAATAATTTTCATACTTGATCCAAGAATGAAAAATTCGTATTCCAAGTAGAAAATTCTTGAATTAAGAGCTTGACAGACTCAAAACCAAGATTCTCTCATGCTTGAATCAAGAGCGAAGTAATTTCAAATCCAAGAATCTCCCCTTCTTGAATTAAGAGCTGACCATTCTCAAGTTCAAGAATCTCCCATTCTCGAATCAAGAGCTCTAACTCAGAAATCAAGACCGCCCATTTTACAATCAAAATTTTAACAAATTTAAATTCAGTTGTTGTTGATTTATTAATCACGTAATTAACAGAATTTTGTAGGCTTTAATCTTTTCCGTTTAAGTTATCTACACAGAGAAAAAAAAAGCTCAATATCAATTTAATCTTTGCTCGTTAAAATGATCTTTTAAAAATATAAATTTTTCATGATAAATATAAATAGTCTCTTAGACATTTGCGCATTAGTGTTTTCGTTGGCTGACTGCGTTGAGACGTCATTTCATTTATATTAAGTGTAAGGTCCCGAGTTCGATCCCCAGACAAGGTAAATGTTTTTTATACCCGTTACTCGTAGAGTAAAAAGGGTATACTAAGTTCGTGCAAATGTATGTAACAGGCAGAAGGAAACATTTCCGACCCCATAAAGTATATATATTCTTGATCAGCATCAATAGCCGAGTCGATATAGCCATGTCTGTCTGTCTGTCTGTCTGTCCGTCTGTCCGTCTGTCCGTCCGTCTGTATGAACACCTAGATCACAGGGACTATAAGAGCTAGAGCTACCATTTTTTCAGTGTAGACTTGTATTGTCTGCAGATCAAGTTTGTTTCAAATTTTTGCCACGCCCCCTCCCGCCCCCGCAATATGAACAAAACCTCATATCTCCCACAATTTTGAAAATAGATTGTTCGAACCTTCTAGACATATACTTTAATCATCATTACCTATCGATCCGCCATACATCATTTTTCGATCAGATGAACCATAGTAGAGTTACCGCCCCGCAATTTGAAAAATACCTCATATCTTCCACAATTTTGAAAATACATTAGTAAATCCTTCTAGACATATATTTTAATCATCATTACCTATCGATCTGTCATACATCATTTCCTGATCAGATGAACGATAGAAGAGTTGCCACCCACGCAATTTGGAAAATACCTCATATCTCCCACAATTTTGATCATAGATTGTTCGAACCTTCTAGACATATATTTCAATCATCATTAACTATCGATCCGCCATATATCATTTCCTGATCAGATGAACGATAGAAAAGTTCCCGCCCCCGCAATTTTAAAAAAGCCTTATATCTCCCACAATTTCGAAAATAGATTAATCAAACTTTTTAGACATGTATTTTAATCATCATTACTTATCGATCCACCATACATCGTTTCCCGATCAGATGAGTTATAGTAGAGTTGCTACCCCCGCAATTTGGGAAAAAAACACAATTTGGGCATGTTGTGATCTAATAAAATATTCTGAAATAAACCTTACCCTGAGTAACGGGTATATCGAAGTCGAGCAGGGCCGACTTCAACTTACGCTCTCGTTTTTTATAGAAAAGATCGTATCGATATTTTTATCATATTAAGTTAATCTTCGTCATATCGGAGTAAAATTGATATGAAAAAATATGCCATTACATATCAATTTTTTTCTCTGTGTAACGGCGTTCAAATGTGACTCCAGAACATTTTCCAAGCCAGTTGGACACTTTGATGACAGGGACAGAGTGTCGTCTTCTGCAGGAAACTATAAAAAAAACAGAATAAAAATAAACAAAATAATTAGGGAATCATAGTATTATTCAAACTTTATCTTATAATTATCTTTTATCTTTCTCCATACGAATAGCTTATCTCTGAATTGTATTCCCAGGCGGGTGGGATGGCTTCTTTGACCTCGTCGGGTGTCATTATATTGAGACAGTTCAGTTGACTCCAGCGTCTAAAAATAAAGAATTTAAAGTTGATTAGAATTTAAAGTGCACAGTGAGGCTCAAAAGTATTCGCCCAAAATTTATATTAAACCGGCAAAATATTTGTTCATTAGCAGGCGAATGTGTACATCTTGTAGCACTAGGAAATAATGTCCGTAGATCTAAATTCTTTCTACCGCCACTGTGCTGGGCGTATGCGCTGCCTTTGGCGCCATTTATGTCTGTTTGTAGGCATGCTTGAGCGGCAGCAAGTGTAAAATTAGTTGCTGCATGTATTTATCCGCGATCCGCAAGAATGTGTGTTCATATGGTGATGCAAATTTTGTATAAACACACGTTTAATAATAGAATTAATTACCTCTTAAAAAAGGAAGGGCCTCTTCCATTTCCACTTCCGACAGTGCAACATGCAAAAAATTGTCATCCATTTCACTTTTACTTTTTCACTCATACCACTTGAACTTGAAATGAAATGCCGGCTGATCGCCTGCATTGACGCCCGCGAAAGAACAGATTCTGCTCTTAATAATCGGTTCCTCTCTCCGCTCAGTAGCTTCCCCTCACAACCCTTTTCCATAAAATCGAATCTGTAAGAGGCGCATGAGCAATATAATCTCAAAGTTTGCTTGCTCTCTCTGCTCAGTTACTTCTCTGCAGTTCCCTCGCCTATAAATACCAATTTGAAAGCGAAAAAATCTCGATTTTAAGAACAGAATTCTTTTAAAATTCAAAAGGAATACATTTTTTTTAAGAACATACGCACTCAACTTATTCGTTCTAACGTCTTCTTCAGGGAGCCTGCATTTATTGACAAACATAAAAACCTTAAATGATACGTTGAACTCGTTTCAAGAACGCATCGGGATTAGCTTAGGAATTTTATGGGCTTGAAGCAAGATCGTTTCGTACCTGTTTACATATATTATTGTTTCAACCTTTTGACGTTTTTCATCTTAATCGAATGAACAACTAAGAATAATTTAATAATTTATAATATCAAATGATAGTAAGGTTAGGTTAGGTTGAATTGGGATGAAATTTGTTATCACATACCCCTTTCTACGCTATGATCGTAGAGGGAGGGAAATCCCTTATAAACCATTTTAACAGTAGCACGAATTTTAGCAGTGAGGCAACATCCATTTCAGAGATTTCAAGCTGAATTATATTGTAAGGAATTTTTTGTTGTTGTTGGACTGCCCGCGAACTTAAAATTTCATGCCCACCGCTGCTTTAGTTAATCCTGTGGCACTGCACTTCAGCTTTAAAATAAAAATTATCCGATTTTAAGTTAGGTTAGTTAATGATGAACTACCCGCCCAATAAGTGTTGCAATGAAGGCGGTACAGTAAAATCACTAGGAACAGTTTATAGAACGCCACACCCTTAGGTACTTTTATGGAACAAATCCAAACGAATATCGTAAGTCAAATATTATATATGGACGCTAGTTAGTTTAGTTAGTGCATCACCGCTGCGTCCGAATAACTTTGTATTCCTAAAAAAGCTTTCAAAATATTCAGCAAAAACCAGAGCTGAAAATATAACAGAAAATTGACAAATAAATGCAAATGACTAACTCAAATACTACATAAAAATACTCAATACCCAAAGCGCAATGAGAGCTTGGAGCACGTCTCACGCAACTTTTACTCCAAAGAAAACAAAATGTTGGCCATGTGCCAAGCGGGTAAACAACTGTCCAACAAAGGCGTATGCAAACAGCACTCAATTAGGTGTACATTCAGGGCTCAAATAAATAAATATATGTAAAAAGCGCAGCTCTTGGAATAAGTTCGTTGGCCAAAGTCAGGCCAAAAGTAGTGCAACATCAGGCGAGTGCCAGAGCGGATCTCAGTCAGTGGAAAAAACCTCGAATCAAAAGATGAACTCCATCTTCATGTTACAATTGCTGCTCTGCTATGCGTCTCTGCAGGCAGCTGTTGTGCCCTTGATTATCAGCAAAGAGAGCCCAACTATGGAAAAATTGGGTTATTTGGAGTTGAAACCAAATGGCACATTAATCCTTAGAAGTGAGCCCAATCCAACTGGCAGTAATCTACAAAATCTTTTGCTACTACGAGGTGTTCTGCAAGCTTTGAAATTGCCCCTGCCAAACGAAGAGGGCGAATCCAAGCTGAATATCAAAATCTATGGCGAGGGGGTGGAGCATAAGTTTCCGCCTCTGCTGGAGAATATGATTCAACGCATACAAACCTATTTCTCCATTTATCGCTATACGGACACCAGTCGGCCAATACGCAAAGATGAGTTGACCACCGCCGAAGTGCAGGATATGTTGGATCTGACAACGGTTAAAGTGAATGTGGAGAATAATTTAATGGCCATAGGTGAGCAGGATGCAGCCACTGTGGGCAAGGGGGAGTAGATTAGGTATAGATATTAGATATATTAAATTCATATTTATGTTTTGTAGCCTAAGTCAATAAAAATGTTGTGCCAATCCGTACTCTCTTGCTTATGACTGGGCACGTTTCGCGTTCCTCTATTTAGTATGCAATGCTATGTGTAGCTCTGGGCACGACTTATGTTTACACCCACCCTGATGGCTAATATGTGCAATATTTTTATGCTATGGGAATTTTTTAGGCTACGCAAGAAGCGATTGGCCAATTATAATGGGGGTCATTGCCATTGCCTCATATGAGATATGTGCAAAAAATATGTCGCAAAGTAATCATTTTTTAATAGTTTATTGACAGATAAACGGGCTAATACCGAAATAGATAATTATAGAAAATAATTATATTTTTTCTTTATTTTCATTCATTCAAAAACAGTTTTAAAAAATATATAATTTATATTTTGCACTTCTTCTGTTGGGTAAAAAGATATTTGATCAAATGTGTTCTACAAATCGCATCCGATCCGAATCTCTCAGTGACTTAATCACAGATACGCCGGCAGTCCTGTCCCGCATTATGGCAAACATAGGTGGCCCCATTTAGCGGAGACGACAACTGCTCGCTTGAGTAGTAATAAAACAAATCTTACACGGTGCATCCACCTGGATTGGTGCCCTCGAACACATGTCCTACTTTAGAGGTTTGGTAGGGCCGTACTGATGCTGCGCTCGTTCTTGCAGCCATGCATCCGCTAGATATCAAAGCACAGGAGGTCGCCCACACTGCAGTCATCCATCACACATGGCAAGCAACCTAACGGGTCTTAGTGCGCCCAACCAGTATCGACTCGTGGCAGGACCGCTGGAGGAGCAGTTTAGACCCTTCGCTGCATAAAAACAGTAAGGGAATGTATGGCGAGAAAGCACGGAGACCTGGACTTCAACCTCACGCAGCTGCTCAGTGGACATGGTTGCTTTAAAGATTGGCTATTATGCCACTTCTGGTATAGATACAAAGTACTGTCTAGTGGCCCAACTTACAATGCAAAATGATGGTCAAGTTTGAGGCTTAAGCCTTTACTTGGTAATCAAGTTCGTGTCTTAAGTCTTTTGTTTGCATGGTACTTAAAAATTGATAAGCCAAGTTCGTTGTCTCAGTCTTTTGTTTGTAAGCAGAAACTGAGACACAAAGTAGTTTTTGAGGAACTCAAAGGTAACAAAGCTAGACTCTAACTTATTGAAAATAGTTTTGTTATTTTAGAGAAATTAACAAAATGAGAAAATTAAAATAGTCTCGGAAATTTATATCAACTTTAAAGGCTCATGGGTAAGACTTAAAATAGGCTGTCAGATTAAAAAACACATAAAATTTTAACTGAAACAATCTCGATCTACTTGTGTTATGCATCTACTTACATGCAAAAGCGCATGGCTCTAGCTCTTATAGTCTCTGCTTATAAAAAGACCCAAGAAAAAAAATAAACATCCTTTATACTTTTCTACGCGTATCTATACTGCATTGTTTGTTTATTTGGCTCTATCCTAGTGCTACAAGTTAATACTTATATTTAATGCACTAGTCACAAAACATTCAGCACGAAGCAGACCAATACTGTGGGGGAGACTCAATTCGGCAGGTCTCTTCTATAACTTATAGTTTGGCCGTAGGCGTACATACAAAATTTCTGAGTTGCTGGTTAGAATTATTATACACGTTACTCGTTTAGTAAAAATGGTACACTAAGTTCTTGCAAGTATATGTAACAGGCAGAAGGAAGCATCTCCGATTCCATAAAATTTATTTATTCTTGATCAGTATTTATAGATGGCAGAGACTAGAAGAACTACCGAGCTGCCGTTTGTATTGTATTGTATGCACGCAGATCAGGCTTGTTTCAAATTTTTCCATGCCCCCTCCCGCCCCCTTCTAGACATATATTTTAATCATCTTTACATATCGATAAGTCATACGCCGATAAGTCGATCAGAGTTACCGCTCCCGCAATTCGAAAAAACTCTTATATCTCCCAGAATTTAAAAGATAGATTGTTGAAGTCTTCTAGACATATATGGGCCATTCCATGTGCACTCAGCTCAACGGTGCATCCGGGAGCCGGGAAGAATTAGCCAGGAGACCCCTCACAAATATACCGGCATTCGCCAGAACGTCAAGGATCCTTACAGACTACTAAAAAGTCGGAACCTTCATTACAAAAACCCGGTCTCACTAAGGACTAAACGGTCTATGTGGGGGTCCCCCTTCGGGGCCAGCCGGAATTACCTAACATAACGGTGCATCCGATTTAAGCGACTCAAATTGTGATACTACTATTTTTATGTCTTCTGTCCTACAAAAAAAAATAAAAGGTTCTCAAACGTCTGTTCTTAAGTAGGATTTTTGCGAAATTAAATGATTTTTTTCAAGGAGGGCCAACTAATAATTTCATGAAATCATTTTTTACTGGTAAAGGATATCCGTATACATATTATAGATAAAACCTTACGATGGGACAATCAATAAATGCGCGAGGAAAAATATTTCTCTTATATACATTTTTTTTAATGTTTTTTGAACTCCTCATTTTAATTATGTCAAATCAATTAAGTTATTTTTAAGCAACATTTTAATATCCGCAGTGGTACTTTTTTAATTTTGCAGAGCGTTGGGAATCAAAATTGTGGAATTAAGTTAAAAACGAAATTTTTTTCGTAATAAATTCAATAACTCATACTCTTTCAACTAAATGTAATGTATGAAAGTTCTGTTTAAGAAGAGCTATCTATCTATTTATTTATAGGATTATTCTTCGATTTCTGGCTGAGTACAAGAAAAATAATTGATTTTGTTGCATAGTGTTATGGGTCCGCCCTCGTATGTAAAAATTTTGTGATTGATTTCTTCATTTAGGTCAAGACGTTTTGAATTATTTTTTTTTAGTTATTTGACCTGTGTGACCTCACCTACTTAAGCTGGCTATGTTTTTGGCCTTTCTTTTATTCTATACAAAAAGTTTGTTGTCTAAGTCTTTCGTTTTTTTTTTGTCCGTTTTCTCTTCAAAAACCAAAACAAATAAAATGCTCTTGTTCTCTTACATTTTACATTCACTTTTTTTTTTTGTTGTTTTATTTGTTCTGTTTTACTTTTTCAATGTTATGGTTAATGAATATAATGATGATGATCATGTTGATGATTTCGTGATGATGGTGATTATGAATGAATGTTTGTTTTATGCTCTTTTTGCTGTTAATAAATGTTTGAAAACTGGAAAATTGTTGATGTCTTGTGTTAGTAACTAAATGTATTTTAAAAAACCCTTGGCCCGGCTATGCTTTACCGGGCACGCAATGAGAATCAGTTGAAGAACCAAAGCTGCCCATAGAGTTATGAGAGATTCGAGATGCGAGATGTGTGAGCACATTTAGTTAGGCCTGTGGTGCTATTGGGATGGCAATATTTTCGGCGGACTGGATCGGTTGCTGCTGAATCGGGATGGGCTCAGCAGGAATGGCCTTGATCAGCGGCTCCTCGGGCTGTGCCTTAGCTGTAATGTATACGAACATTAGACAGAAAAAGAAGTGCAAAATGTTAAGAACTACTTACGCTCTTCTTTAATCTGTTCCTTGGTTAGCTCAGGGCTCTGCAATTCCTGCTTAATGGCATTTCCCTCTAGAAGGCGTCCAGCAAATTCCGATTTCAGCTCATTAGCCTCCGGTATAATGGGTTGGGCTGGCTGTTGTTCCAACGGCTGCTCTAGAGGTTGCTGCTTCAGCAGTGGCTGAGCCTGTGGCAACTCCTGGGGCAATTCCGCTTCGGCCTTCAGTGGAGCCGGCAGAGCCTCTTGCTCGGGTTCAATGCTGCGGGCACGAATGGCGGATATGGGCCAAGAGTAAACAGGGGTATGAACCACATCCACCACCGGGGTATGATACACCTGTGGCAGGCTGTAGAAGTGACGGGCCTCAGTGGCGGTCAGCAGGGGTTGCGTATTGGCCGGAGTCTCGATCAGTTCGAATTTATCGGTTTTCAATTTTAGCTGTTCCTCCTTTTTGGATCCACTGGAGGGGAAGAAACCCGGAAAGAAGCCGGCACCAGTGGCTGCAGCTGCCGCTGCTGCCTCTCCGAACTGTCCGCTGACAATCTCCACACCCTGTTGTACCTGCTGCTGGATCTGGTTAATGTTCTCAGGGATACCCTCAGCCTGCTTGGTATCTGCACGACCCGAGCCCAAAGACTCTACCACAGGTAGCACCGAAGCAGCAGCGCCAGCCGGCACATACACAATAGTCTCCTCATGATGATGCGGGGAGGAGACACGAGCCAGCGGCGACAGGCCATGCACATAGCGTAGAGCTGGCTCCAGATGCACTTGTGCCTGTGGCGTTACTATCACAATATGCTGGGCTGTGGGTTCAATGGGATGGGCCTGGCTTCCCACTGCCAGCAGGCAGAACAAGGCAAAGATGAACATTCTGAAGAGAGGGGGAAATGGGAGAAACGAGGATTGATCAGATCTATGATGATGGTGGCTTCTTGTGCTTGTGACTGGAAAAACTGCTGCAAACTGGTATGGCCACTTGGCTATTTTTAGTTGGTACCAAGCAAAGTCCATTCTAAATTTAACGTTATTAGTGCCTATGTGTGTGTGTGTGAGTGTGTGTAATGATAGGTCCCCGACCGACAGGATGCCAAGTACATGGATTGACTATTAACCGGTTTGCCATTTGATTGGCTATTATGCCACTTCTGGTGTAGATACAAAGTACTGCCTTACAATGCAAAATGATGGTCAAGTTTAAGGCTTAAATCTTTACTTGGTAATCAAGTTCGTGGCTTGAGTCTTTTGTTTGCTTGGTACTTAAAAATTGATAAGCCAAGTTCGTTGTCTCAGTCTTTTGTTTGTAAGCACTAACGGAGCCACCAAGTAGCTTTTGAGAAACTAAAAAGTAACATAGCTAGACTCTAACTAATTGCCAAAAAAATAGTAATGCAATTTTAGAGAAATTAACAAATGGATAAAAATAATGGGTAAGAGATAAAATAGGCTCAGTCTGACTTAAAAAACTTTAAATTTTTAACTTATCGGTGTGAAAGCGCATCTCTCCAGCTCTTATAGTCTCTGATTATAAAAAGACCCAAGAAAATCAATAAACATCCTTTATTCTTTTGTTTATTAACTCAAAACAAACGAGGACCGTTTTTGGGGTACATTCATACCCCAGTATATTTGAATGAAAATGAATCGATTCAAATGGATTTTTAATGTGTTTATAAAACATTATTGTATTTTGGGACCTAAAAATTGTGTTGATTTCGTTTTATAACAAATATTAAATTTTTTTTCAAAATATATGCGGATTACACATTTTTTTATATATGCATTCAACTTTACCCAATAACTTTACAACTTAAGCCTATTATTAGCACACTAAACTTAATAAATTTGGTAATTTTTTAACTACAACTTACATTTATCAAATCGTCCATTCTATTTAAAACTTTATTAACAAGGCTAAGACCTCCGTTTATTCAATTCTATAAAGCGATTTCGAGAAAATGCGCCTGTAAAAATATATTTGTGTGAGAGCAACCCTAAATTTGCACCCTTTATATAACTATATAACCTTCGGATTAAAGTTTAAAGAACGAAAGACTTGGAACAATCCCAAAATTTCGATAAAGCTCATATTAACTTCTGATTCTTCTTAAAAATTAAATCCAATTGGTAAATTTGTACTCAAGTCAATCCTTTCGTACTTGGTTTTGAGAAAATCTGGGATCGACCTACTTTTGACATCGATAATGACTGATTTTTTATTTGAATATCAACAAATGTTTATATAGAATGCATATAAGAACAGCCAAAAATGTCTGAATTGGCCTTTGAGTTAGGACATTTCTCGATTTATGGCAATTTTCAGTTAGGCAACAATCATAATTTCATATCGACAAGGCTTCACTAACATCATCTGCTGTATTTCGATAAGCAGCAAACTGCACTAACTGCTTGTACCGGGGTATTATTGTACCATTCATTTTAGCATTTCGATTGCGGATATAAGCTAGTATTTATAGAATAATTTCGCTATACTTAAAAATTACGTATTTAGCTTCATGTCATGTTTGGGGTACAATTGTACTGGAGCTCAACATTTATTTTACTATTTAGCTTATGGAATGGAACGAAGTATCACTAATTTGGATTTAACTAGTCTCCCACAAAGCTCACTGCTCTCTGCAAGTGGTACAAGAAGTTCCGAAGAAGTTCTGTGTTCTCTAAATTTCATAACTATTTATTTTCAATTAGTTAGAGCTCCTCTTTTTTACTTTTTAGTTCCTCAAAAACTACTTGGTAGCTCAGTTTCTGCTTACAAACAAAAGACTGAGACAACGAACTTGGCTTATCAATTTTTAAGTACCATGCAAACAAAAGACTTAAGCCACGAACTTGATTACCAAGTAAAGATTTAGGCCTCAAACTTGACCATCATTTTGCATTGTAAGTTGGGCCACTAGGCAGTACTTTGTATCTACACCAAAAGTGGCATAATAGCCAAATTTAATTCTTAAGTAGAATCAGAACTTGATATGAGCTTTTTCGGATTGATTCAAGAATTCTGGGATTGTTCCAAGTCTTTCTTACTTTAAACTTCAATGCGAAGGTCGGGATCAAATCAATTTTTTTAAACTTAGATTTAGCTAAACATTTTTTTATTGTGTATGAAAACAAATGAATAAAATTTCAAGTCTTCAAGAGGGAGAGGATTCCTTGGTCCTGTGGGTCTGTTAAGCCAGATATTTGTTCTGTTTTATAATTGAATCTATGCTAAGGGCACAAACTAAGCTCTAAACTTTCAAACTTTATGCTCTTTAAGATTTTTTTTATTATATTTTGAATAATTTTATTTAAGTTAACACATTTTAGTCTCTGTCAAAACAAGTGGGTAATTAGCTTATTCCATTTTTCACTTAAAAATTAACTTTCTAGATTTACCGCAAACTTGAAATATTAAATTAAATTTAAGAAAAAAAAACAACTTACCTTTTTTTTGTTGTTCTCAGTTTCTATTGTGTGTGTTTTATGCGTTAGTCAATTGACACTTTCCCCAAAAAACTCTAGGCAGGTAATTGAAGGTAGGCAAATGGTTTTAATGGCCACAATCCGCAAGCCGCTAGGGAAATATGTAAGTATCACAAGAGAGTCAGTCGTTCAATTGGCACAATGGTTACTAGTAGAGACAGTCTTCGTCTTCAGTCTTAACACGGCGACCACTTCAAGGAAACTGGTGGTTAGTGCTGGGTAACCATGGCCTTTTATAATGTGCCTCCGTACTGACCTAGCCCAAGAACAAAGAACCAGAAAAACAGGCAAAATATAATAGCAACAACAGCAACAACAACAGCAGCTTCCCGCAGGAAAACGTCGGCTAAAAGACAGAAGTAAGTAGATAGCCAAAAGGAGCATGAAAAGCCAAAGCCTAGCCAGCTTTGGCTGTGGCAACAAACAATAACACGAACAGCCAGAGGGTTCTTTTGGTTTCAGGTTCTCAAGCAGATGGCAGATGGTCAATGTAGATGTTGGTCTTCGTCTTGGTCTTGCTCTTGGTCAAGTTCTGCAGTTTGTTAAACCTGCCGCGTAATAGAAGTCAAGCATAACCATTGCATTGAAGCCGCATTGACAGCCCAAGCAGCCAGGGAACTGGTTCAGGTGCAAATTGAATGCGTTGAGACCCCCCCTTCCCCCACCACCCTACCTAGCCATTTTAGATAATTTATTTTCATGCTCCATGCACTGGCGGAAAAGATTAATCAAGATTTGCACATGCTTGCGTTCTGTTCTGCTATTTTATTATTTTTTTCTTTCAATTTTTACGTTTGTGAAATTTATTTTTGTTATAAAATATAATGACTTTCCGCAGCAATTAAATGCGTGTCGCTTTGACTGTTGTGAGTGGCGCGCCTAATGGCAGGCAATGGAAATTGTATAAATGCAATTGCATTCCAGTTCATTGGCCTTCAGAATAGAGAGAGGGGGTGTGTGGGGACAGGGATTCAATTACGATTGAAGAGATCTCTCTGAAATGGTAGATTATTGAATTCTGATTGGGGAACGTTGATCATATATCTGTCTGTAAGTGCTATTTCCGGAGATTTATAGTCAAATAGCTTTTTTTTTTATTATACCTTTGTAGGATGTTCTTTTAGAGAGGAGGAGCTTTAAATTAAAAATGAAGACATTAAGAGGAAGACAATGGGCGCGTTCAGCAAAGACACTTGATCACCGAACAGCCTAAAAAAACAGATCTTATTATTTAGCATATTTTTAGGGGGTTTTGTTAAATTGACATTTGGAAAAGCATCATGTCAATACCATAATTAACACAAGAGGAAAAGTAGGCTAACCTGAATTCGCCATCCTCGACCTCTGGCTCCAAGTCCATTCCATCTTGCCGGTGAAATGGACCTTCACTTGCTGTGTTACGCACTATAGGGGCCAAGTGGTCCACCCCCACACTGGAGCTGCAGTTGCTGGATATCGACGCCGTGGGGCCTGCTTTCTCACCCCGATCCGCCGCCGGTGCTGGGTATCCGACTCCCTGCGCCGTAATTTATTACCAGCCCATTACCAGATCATCCTGATTGAAGCTTTTGCGTTTTTCCCCTAGCCGTCAGGTTGGACTACTCTTGGCTTCAGTGCTCCCCCTCGACCTTACCGGCATGGGTGGCCTTACCGGTAGCTTGAGCTACCGCCGGCATTGCTCTTAGGTTCCTTACACCTACTGAGCCCTCCTACCACGTCAAGGTAGTAGTCCGTAGGACTAATTTATGCACAAATTAGTTTATGCCCTTCGAAGTATGTTATGTTTGTAAGCTATGTTTATAAATATAAATAATAAAGAAAAATATTTATTCTTTTGTAGCCTTAACAGTAATTATTTTTGTATACCTTTGACTGGTCCGACAATCTGAGTCAATGCACAATGTAAGATGCTGCCATAACTGATTTTCAATTATCTCGCTCAAAAAATAATAATTGAAGAAACTAAAGCTTGCATACTTTGAGGGCCAAAAACATGATTTTTTTATAAGCGTAATATATAATATGTAAATATAGAATTTTATTAGAGTGAATGTATTTTTGGATAAAAGTAAATATCTTGCGGGATTCGGAGTAGGCCACCATTCGTTGGATCGAAATTGAATACGTTATACTCTTCTCTCCACAAGTGCTGAATATTCTTGTTTGCTTTCCCCCAACAAGTCTCCATTAAAAGTCCATGGGACAAATCTCACACTTTACAGTCTTCAAGACCCACAAACAACCGGCAGTTCAATTAAGTTTCTGAAATACATAGAAAGAAATATAAAAACTTTTCTTGTCAACTTCGTCTGGAATTCGAACCCAGGACATTTTCACTGTTTCACTGCACCGTTCTGGACGGGGTCAGGATCTCACGTAAGGATACAGTTACATATTAAGGAGTAACTTTGGACAGGAGGCTCACCTGGGGGCCCCATGTTAACCGAGTCTGTTGCTCTGCCCGCTTAAAACTTAGAAAGATGGATTGGCTTCTCCGGCCGGAGAGCGGCCTATCTCTCAAATCCAAAATCTGACTTTTTAAGTCAATTGTTCACCATACTCTTGACTGGGGCATCACGTGTTGGGGGACGGCCTGTAATATTACAGTGAAAAGAGTTGTGGTGTGTATGACCAAGGCTTTGCGTCGAATTTTAAATGCGCACCGGTATGTCTGCAATTCGACAATTTTCCGCGCATTGGGGATACCATCAGTATGTGAAAGTGTTGAGGCATATTCCAACCGGTATAGGCAACGTCTTCTGTCCCACACTAATCGACTGGCTACTGGCCTGGCTAGGCCACGAAGACATCAAAGGCTGAAAAGGACACATCCGTCAGACCTGTGGATATTTGGACGGGCACCTCAGGGTCGCCTGATCTAATTTGTAATTTGATATCAGCTTGGAAGCATGCAATTTGCGCAGCACCTCTATTAAACTATGGATATAAAAAATAATAATTGAGAAACACAAAATGTCTTATAATTATGATAAGGACCCTATAGTTGCCTTTTGAAATCCACTCGAAACCCTCTCCTTGTATAAAATCATATTAAAAGCGTCTCTTATCCTTTTCCTAACCGGGGGATAAATTCTGCAGCAATTTGATCGATTCTGCGTGTTTTCCCATTCTAAAGTTTTTCTCTAAAATTTCTTTAAGTTACTCGTCTCTTATCTTCTTTATAGCTCGTCTCAACGCTTCGAAAGTGAGCAAACGCACTGCTTCGCATTGTCTTCCTTTATCCTGCTTGTAATGATCGATTCTCCCTTTTCTAACCTGTTAATATTTTAACTTACAGAATTCAATTGAAATGCACAACAAGTCACTTGGACGCATACAAAGTTTATTGGCAATATGAAATGTGGCATACAAAATATATCTCTTCATGCGAAATTTCCTTCCTAATCCTTAAATATACTTAAGTTCGCTTTATTCATAATGCAGACGTCGCTTGGGTGCCATGCGAATGAAGGGTTTGGGTGATATTTTGGTTGCCTGGGCCTGTCGGGCTGCATATTCCTCAGCAATGGCTGTGCGCCATTTATTAACTAAGGCATCACCACCGGCAACGGCGCCAGTGCCTCCAGAATACAGGCGTACAGGCATTAGAGGTGATTCCCGGCTCAGAGGAAAACGTGCCACAGTAATGGGCCCATCATTGTAATCATAGTCATCGCTGGATTTTTCAGCAGCCGAATTGGGTGTCTTGATCACCAACTGATTACGTGTGGGCAGAGAGATACTAAAGGCAGCTGCCTCTTCGGGGGAAACGCCCGCAATGGCTGTAGCCTTGGGTGAGGCCACGGCCAGACCATTACGACCCGAAAGTGCCACAGCATTGGGCTTGGAAGAGGCCACGCCACCCTCGCCGGCAATGGAGAGACCTTGAAAGAGTTGAAGTTGAATCTACTGTGCGGATTATGTTCAACAGGACAGACTTACCCACGGGCTTGGCTTCGGCCACTGCTGCATCCTTTTTGGGTGCCATCACCGACACACTGTCGTTCACATCCTCATAGGGATCCTCACTGTTGGGTGGCAGAAATTCCTCAGGCGACAACTGTTGCTCGGTTACCTCCTCCAACTTTTGCTCATCAATTTTCTGATCTGCTGGATTATTGCCGCTGGCCTCCAGTCCAAAATTCGAGGGTTGCTTCTGTGGTATGGCAAATAGTTCGGGCTGCAGCAATACACTAAAATCCTTAATCTGTCCCGTCTGCTGTAACAGGGCCAGACTCTGGGCGGCCTGACCCAACTCCAGCAAACTGCTGGCATAGATTTTGTTATCCTCTTCGCTAAACGAGCCCTTGCGCTTGGCCAACTCCTGTATGGCCACCAGACGGGCAGCAGCCAATTGTATACGATTGAAGTCACTGGCGCTGGCCGTGATGGAACTGCTGCTCGTGCTGGTGCCACTATCATCCGCAGTGGCTGAAATGCTGGCCGCCGAAATGGTGATCGTGTCGTCGGCCTCACGTGGAGCGGTTCTCAGTTGGGGTTTCTGCTGTTGCAGAATGTAGCTGCTAATGCTGCCATCTTGCTGGGGACGCAACTGCAGAAATTGACCACGTAATCCACCATAGTAGGGATGCTCCTCAAAGATTAAGGGAGCAGCTCGAGATCTGTGTCTAAGTTGGGGTTGGGGGGGTTATACTTGGTTATAGACAGTGTGTGGGTATGTGTGAGTGTGCTAGAGGAAGTGGTGAGCTGTGCAATTGAACAGGACATAGTTAAAGCGTGAAGGATACAATATATCTACAAGCTTTACAATTTACTTTAACTTTATTTACAGTCGTAGATCTAGTTTGAGATATATATATATACTTAGGTAAACAAATCCAGTTCTAAATCTGCCGTGGCATGAGCCTTCCCACCCACACCAGCTATGGCCACCGATTCTGGATTAAAGTACACATTCGTGGGCACACCCTTCTTGAGCAGCGCCCTGGATATGGGCGTAGAAATGGCTGTTCCTCCATTACCCACCACAGCCTTGGAATGCGGCTCTAGTATTAAAGCCGCCTGTTTTCCTCCCTGTATAGCCTGAGCCTGCAAAGGCTGATAGGGCAGGAAATAGTTGCCAAATTGAATTTGTGGTATATTCCCAGACTTCGTGCTGGTTCGTCCAGTGGCCTCCACCTTGACCGGCGTACGTTTACCCTTCATTTTAAGGCGTAATTTCTGTGGCCTGTGTCTTAGCCTCTGCTTCAGTTCTGAAGTAGAAATCACATGTTTGCCAGGTATGGCTAGTATTTCTTCTATCACATAATTTGGATTGATTTTGCTGATGGCTGAGCGAAGACCCAAATCACTTTTCAGATCGCCTTTGGTTTGTGGCTGTACTTGCAGCTTTTCTAGGGTTTCAATCTCTTCATCGGCTTGTGTCTTGACTGTCGTTGTGCTGGTGGGGGCGGCTGTGGTTGTTGTCTCAGCTACGGCAGTTGTTGTGGTGGGTTGTTGTTCAGGCAGGCCGCTAGAGGGAGCCACATAGGCCAACGAATAGTATGGTGGTGTGTGAAGTAGATAAGGCTGTAAGGCACCATATGGATTTCCCTGGATTTGAACAATTTGCTTGTTATTAGCCTCTTTAAGCTTCGCATTTGGTTCCATATAGGTTGGTGGCCAAGTCTCTAGGCTGGCTGTGCGCCAAAAGGCACTGGGTTAGCATAATTTAAGATAGTTGGAAGGAAAATGGAGAAAGTTAAGGGCAGCAGTTAGTTTTGTAATATTTACAGCAACATTTGAAGAGTTTAGTAGTTAGTTTGGGTGGGCATAGTATCACTTAATATCTAGAAAAATCAATCACCAATATGCTCTTGGAAATCATCATCAAATGTTTATCACCAGAAACAAATGTCAGTTAAAATTATATGGGGGCTCAGCCCCTATCAAACTTTATAATGTCTAGGCTTCCAAAATTTTTTTTCCCCCCATTAAATCGGTAAGGTTGTAGACACAAATAGGCTGCTAAATGTTATTTTTATTACTCGAATGAATATATAGAAATTTTTAGACTTAACTGTAAAAAATTGATGTCTAAAAATAAGAAATCTAGCTACATTTTGCTGACCGTGTAATCCTACCCTTAGCTTTAAACATTTCTACAAACGTTTCCAAACATTTCCACAATTTTTTAAAGATACCATATTGAATACATTTGTTCGAATTGACAAAATGTTCTATTGCTTATTAGCAGGAGATCAATCCGAATAGTATTTTGGTTCCGATTTTGGAATGTAGGTTCTGCGTAGATTCTACTTTATTTCGGTGTTCGGTTCCGTATTGGTATCTTGGTTTTTATTTTGGTATACCGGTAGATATTAGTCGAATTTCAAAATCCTTTAACTCCAATGTTTTGACAGAGTGGGTAGGCGGTGACACAGAAATCTCTACAGATATTAACGATGGAGGTTTTGATAATCTTTCGAAAATCCGTTGGTGCCACAGCACTTTAAGAGATTTAAATATTTTTTAATCGGAAGAAGAAGAATTGTTTATCAGATTATGGTCTAGCTTCAATAATACAATTTCATAATTTTCTAAGATTGAAGCAACAAAGCAGAAAACAAAAAAAAGAAAATCACGCAGTATTGAAACTGTACCGTTCGATGATTGTTATTTTGTTGGGTTCTAGAAATATCGGTTCACGAATACGGGTTCTCGAAAAAAACCAAAATGTCGGTTACAGTTCTGCCTCTGAGATTTGATCTGTTCTATTCGTTATATTACCTGCTTATAAGAATCACGGTCAAGCTTCCTCCTGCTTGTTAAATTTTTATTTGCACGATCTCAGTAAACCATTTTTACTGTTCATATCTTGCCTTTACAGTCTACTTCAGCAGAAGGCGAGTTTATGATAAATGCAGGACTAAAGACATTTCGCTTTCATTTCTTCATGTTAGCAAAATACTAAGCTTTTGTGGAAACGTGGCAACACCTTACTAGAGCTTTGGAGCGAGTTGCCAATGCGAGCAGAAAGTGTCGTAAATTTTGCCAATATAAGCAGAAATATACAAAATAGGATTTTGACCAGATTATTTGGTCGGTTGTGGTGCAATGTATAGTATATTTGTCTCCAGTGCGGGATGCCAGGATTCGACACCACCTTGGTACTTCAAGTAAAATGCTTTTGCTTTATTTTAAAAAATGTTAAAAAGATAACTTGGTGTCAACAACTTAAAGCCAAGATGATCTGCTATCTAAGTTAGTCACAAGCTAAAGTTTACCTATGACAACGAAATTTCTCTTAGCGGCAAGTTTAAGTAGCCTTCAATGGTAAAGGAAAGATATAAAAACGGCTCTAAGAGTAGCGGATATAATCAGTAAGCGACTTCGATTTTTAAGTGCTTAAAATGGAACTGATCCGTTTCCCAACCTGCTGTTCAGAGCCCTATCCCTATCTCAGTAATTATTGAAGCTAGGACTCTGAAATTTTATGTGTAAGTTTGTTATTTGGAGAAAGATTTTTCATTGGTTCAAGACGGGTTCCGAACCCACCGAACCGGTCCAATAGTGGTTCAAAGACATGTATTAGAAATTATTAAAGCTGTGAACTTGAATTTTTGTGTGTAGGTTATATTTCACTGGTTCAAGACCTGTTCACCACACGCTAAACCGGTTCTAAAATGGTTCCAAGCCATATCTCTGATGTGATTGAGGGTTGAACTTGAAAATTGGTGAGTGGGTTAATAAAATGGAGTGAGAACCCGAATGAATTAAAAGTGGTTTGGAACCTTACTATTTGAGTTAAGATTTTAATATTCTTCAAAACAATTTTAATAAATAGATCTATTCAAAATTTGATAGGAAAGTTAAATTGGTAGATTTGAACCCGAATCTGAGGGTTAACTTAAGTTATAACCTTGAAACCTATGATTTTATGGAGTCAGATATTTTTCGGAGTGAAAAACGCGTTCCGTACGAGTTTGTGGAGAGCCTTACCCAAGGGGGTTAAATTTGATTATAATATCTCGTATATTGGTAAAGAATTCTCTTAATTTTGTGAAACAAAAATATGAAAACAATTTTTTAAGGACCCGAGCGGCGCTGGTTATATAGCTAGATTACTATAAAACCAAGTTGGATTTACAACATTTCAAACAGCGTGACTAGTGGCCTGAAAAAGGTTTTCACAAAATTTCAGCTTTCTAGGTAAAGCCATTAAATTTGAAATAAAATTGTAAGTGATATTTCTTGTGATAAATATCAGATGATTCCAAATATTTACCATAAAATTTTAGTGTTAAGCTAAAGTTTCAATGTTATTAAAATGAATTTTGACTATCCCATATATATATACATATCTTATACACACCACACACTATATACATGATGAAAGCAATGCACAAACTATTAAGAAATACCAGAATTTATTAGAATACTAACAAAAAATACCAACTAAATACTACAAAATCATGTACAAATTAAGCCTCAGACTCAAACTCCTCCTGCTCCTCCTCCGCTTCTGTTCCCGTTGGTGGAGCATAGTAAACTGTGGGTCCCGTGGCCACAATTTTGCCCTCCCTGGGAAAGCTTTTGGTCTCAAGATTGGTACGCTGAAGTGCATCTTTCAGATCCACCTCAGCTGGTATGGATATTACTTTCGCTCCGGGTCCAGCTATGGTCAAGCTACGTGGATGCGTTAGAGCATAACCGCCGGGACCGACTATGGCGGTGCCACCGCTACCCGCTGTGGCCACTCCACCGGGTCCGGCTATGGCTATGCCACCTTTGCGCACTTTCAGCCTCTGTATAATGATGCCACCCTCTCGCAGTGCCTGCTTTTGGGTGCCCTGATGAGCGGTGGCCACCTGACCCACAGTATGCATCAAATTGTGCGTCTTGTGGGCAAACAAATGCTTCTCCGATGACAAACTGTTATCCTGCTCGGCCGCTGTATTCTCTACGGTATCCAGATCCTCGCTATTTCCATCACCGCCGCCTTCTTTCTCATCATCCCATTTGTAATCCTGAGATGCACTATAGCTGACCTGCGGACTAGCACTCTCTAGCAGCAGGGGTTGGGTGGCACTAGCTCCGGGTGTGCGAAAGGGCAGTTTGAATATGTTTTGAAAGGCATTCTTAATGGCCGCCGAAGTTTGATTCTGCATTTCGACCAAATTTATACCGGGCACACGGAAGGGATTCAGGCGATTTCGATTGGGCAGTAGTCCTCCCGCTGGCGGTAGGGTGGAGCTAAGAAGAAGAGGTGCAGATGTAACCCTTTCCACCACCTCTTTGCCGCTTGCATTTGGTGGAGCTTTGGTGGAGGAACCAACCCGTTTGCGTTGACTGTTGACTTCTGGTTTATGCGAGGGCTTTTCACGTGAATCCAGGCGAGATTCCTTGGATGTTATGGGCTTAGGCATGGGGGTGGTCGTTGTGGTGGTAGAGTTACCACCACGCTTGGGAGTGCCATCATCATTGAGTGCCAATTCACGGGGCAGAAAGAACAAATGATATTTGGGCGTAGTCTTGCTCTGCTTCTGCATGGACTTGGCCTTGCCATAAAAGCTATCCACATCGCCTATAATCTTATAGCCTTTGATGCGATACTCTTGCGGTGCCTGCTCCTTGAGATATTGCTCCTTGTTGAGCTTATACAAGTGCACGGGTATTACAAAATGAGCGGGCAGCTGTTGAGCCTCCTCGGCGGAATGCGGCTGAGGCACTTGAACTTGATTGGGGCGGAAATAGAGCTGGGATTGGGATGGGGACTCACTTCCCTTGCGCAATCTTGGCGGTACATTGTAGGCAGTTCCCACATTTCTGGTTAATTTCACCGCCCTTATAGAGGGTTCCAGTAGGGTCTGTCCATTTGCTCCCGCGAAATGATGCTGTTGTGCATGGAATGGCTGATAGGCGGGCTTGGGAAATAGATACTGACTCGAGTCGAGTATGGGCGGTAATTTGGGCTGTTCCGGTTGCTTCTTAACATAGCCAAATGCCTCATTTACCTTGGCTATCTGTTCTAGTATCCGCTTGGCCTCGTCGCTTTTCTCCGCTGCCGGAGTTGCCATTTTGGGATCAAACTCCTCTGGAAATTTGACCAGCCTTTGCTTTTGTATTCTGTAAACGAAAGTTAGGTTTTTGTTTTTGGTCTCTTGGTTTGTTTGCTTCTAATTAAATGCAAGGATGTGGGTTAGGGTTAGGCTTATGCTTATGAGTTACTTAGTCACAGTTTATTTGTCTGGTTTTAGTCACAATTCTAGGCGCAGGCATCAACTTCTACATTAGGCAAATGGCACAGGCTTAGATGGTTAATAGCTTCTTATAGGAGAGAAAGAGAGTGAGAGAGAGTGAGAGGAGGGGGTACTTACTCAACGGCCGCGGCACTGGCATCTGAATAAGACTGGCTGGCTGCCAAAGAGGCCAACAATAACGTTGACAGCTGTAAGAGAAATATGTATATAGGTGTGATATAAACAAATGCATTTTTTTTAAATGATTTTCATTTATGTATCTTGATGAATAAAAATTTAAATTTAAAAGATAATAGCCTAAAGAATGTGAAAATAAATAAATCACATTTGATTTCCTACATCATTATGAATTTCATTATCTAGGAAATTCTATGTTTTTCAAAACAAATCGCTTCCGTCCCAAAAACGACCCAATTCCCAGACAATGTGATTTATTTAATTTTGTATTCAACCCATTGACAATTCTCATACGATTTGGACGTTTTTGGGTCCACAGAAAAAAAAACAGATTAAATATCAATTTAATCTAGGCTGATCAATATGATATTTTATCAAATATCCAATTTTTCATATTTTTTGATGATAAATAATATTAAATTAATCGTTCTAATATCAAATTGATAAGATAATAAATAAAATGAGAAAAAGGAAAGAGACAAAAAATGCTTCTTATCGAAAACTTAATCAGCGTTGAAAAAAAATATAAATAGTCCCTTAGACCTTTGCCTGCACGCGTGTGCGGTGGCTATCTTCGTTGATACGTCATTCCTTTCGTGTAAAGTACGAGGCCCCGGGGTTCGATCCCCAGACAAGGTGATGTTTGTTAACTAACAAAAATGTTTAAATTTCCTTGCTTTCCAAACGGCTATGGCGCTAATATTAGCGCTTAGGTGATAAAGTAATATTACATAATCATTAAAATTCTGAGTGGGGAATATATATTTATAATATAACGAATATATAATATAAGCCCGGCCAATTTGTAATATTTTTTTTTATTAAAAAAATACCACTTTGATCTTAAACATATCATTTTGATATGTGTAAATATCAGTTTGATATTTTCGAACAGGTCAATTTCATCTGCATCTTATCGGTTTTTTTTTTATATGAAAAATTTAATATTTAGTCCCAGAACATATAATTTTTTTTTCTGTGTCGGAATCGATTTGTTGAACACTTAGAATAGATTCTGTTTTCAGGCGAAAAAACAGACAGAGACCTTTTTTAATTGTGTTCACTAACCAACCGTCGTTCATGAGAAAAATAACACTTGTTCGTAAAAAATTCGCTTTTTTAATAAACCAAGCAAAAGGTTCACAAAAAATGAACTTTCCCTCATTAATACAATTGTTTATCGATTAAGATTACATGTTTATAAAATGCAAACGTTGCAGGTGGAACTCCCATTACCATTTGTCAATATTGCACAGTCGAACGCACATATAGGGAACCTCAAAAAAAAAAGGTCTAAAAATCCTTGGTATAGCCCAAAATGTACTTAATGTATCCCGAAACGGTCAAACATAATTTTATTTCGTAATTGAAAAAATCGTGCTTAATCCAAGCATTTTTTACTTCTATCAAGTATTTTCGTACTTGGAGTACTATTGTAAATATGTCTAACATTTATTTAAAAGAGGACTGATTTCAAATACAATGTAAGTATCGTGTTTAAGGGCAAGCTCTGCCAGCAGGTTGGACATTCTCTTTTTTTATAAGAACAGAAATATACATTCTTCTACTCTATCCACTCTCTACTGACCCGTAGATAAAATTAATCCTTAATGTTTTTAGAATAATGTTTTATTAATCCAAATTGTATTGAACACTTCGCAATTTTTGTTAAGAATAGATAGATTATGAGCCTAATCAAATTAATTTTATGGCGGCTCCGAGAGCTTATTGTGTTTTGAGGAGAATTGGATTATTAATTGAATTATAGTTCAATAAGCAGCGAAAAATTCCACACACTACAAAACCAACAGAAGATAAGGGAACGAACTCTTAAATGATCCGCTGATCCGTCTTTGTTGCTTTCGTTACTTTAAAGTTGTCAGCTGTTTAAGGTATTGATTGCATGGGAAGACAGTTGGCAAACCTAAAATAATGTTCGTTTCGTTTCCTTTATGTAGGGTAAAGACAAAAGATAACCATCCAATAATTTGTCGTCAACTTATAAAATGTTTAATTATATTTAAACAACAAATCGATTTACTTTCTTGACAAATTTATAGGCAATTTCCTAAACGATAACCCTCAAAACCCTGATAAAATATCCCTAATTTAAGGGTCACACTTTGTTACACACATCAAGTATTGTATATTCCGATGTCATAACAGGCACAAAATACTTGTCACTCTTGAAGTCCAAGAATGCGGTCAAGTGCCTCGCGAAAGTCTTACTCTTAGCTCTGTCAACTGGAATGGATTTGCATAATTTCTTTAAGCTTGAGCCAAAAAAAGTGAGAGCCAAGCCCAGATCAGAGTACTGCTTTTCTTGATTTTCACTTTAACCTGAGGAGATTATTAAGAACCTCACGCTCAGCAAACATTTGCCCATTTTTCTCTTTCTCTTTTATACATTTGGCAAAATCAATATTGACGCAATCTGGTCTGGACGACCGTTAGCTGGGCAACCCGCAAGCAAGCCAAGCCAAACCAAGCGAAGCACGCCCATCTATCAAGCGGCAGAAATGTCACTGAGCTGTAGCCAAGAGCTGCTGGAGCTGAAGTTGGAACTCGTGTGTGTGTGTGCGGCCGTGTCATTGACCTAAGCCTAAAAATCGTTCTGTTACGATTTCGACTGGATTTGGAATTTTTGTCGATTCTTCGTATTTATTTGCAAGCTGCTCTTGCATTTTCCTTTTAGCTTGAAAATGTAGAAGTATTTGAATATTTCACACAGCTTTCTTTTGTCTGCATTATTTATTATATTTGTCCCCACTTTTGGGTGTGTTTCAACCAAAAACCAAATTAACTGGGTTAACGTCTCGAATTCAAAGTTTACACAGCATTTTATGTTTTTGGGATTCTCAAGTGTCTCTTAAACTTTGAGATAAAATTAAATGACAAACAAATGACTGTAGATGCACAGCGGGACAAGTCAATTGAGAGTCAAGATTAATGGGTTAGAATGTGGAAGAAGAAATTTATGAATTTATTGATTTATGTAAGAAATCTTAATTAAAAGTTGGTCGGAACACACAAAAGATTTGGTTTGTTTTACACATTTTCAATCTTGTTAAGAAGTTTTATTTTAATTGCCATTTGTCAGCCCACGCAACGTGATTCTTCCATGTGAGGAATATTAATTTTATGGCTTGAAAGTCATAATTAAATTTTTGGGCTTTTCTTTGTAATCAATTGTTGGTGTTTTGAATACAAGATGCCTTGATCAAAATTTTAAAGGGTGTGTAAAAAATATAAATAATTTAATACATGTGATTCATATTCACTTTTCATTTTGGGGAGTAACTAGAATACTATCACGTTTGGCTATATTATTTTGAAATGAATCGAATGGCATTTCCTTGCTTGAAATAAGTGTGAATGCATTTTTAAATTGCAACTCAATGAATCCTTGGAGTAACTGGATGTGTTTTCAATAAGAAGCTTATTAAATTGTCTCTTACGACCGGTTTATTTACTAAGTTACGGAAAAATCTTGTATCATTGCTCTTCTTAAAAAATTCAACAATTCAGATGTTCGAAATCGCAGTGGAAATAACCTAGAGAAGCGATTCGTTCGGGGCAACCTACTTAAAGGCAGAACTTAACAAAACCTGAAACAATACGAATGCTAAATGGTTTATTGAAATGATTTTTGCAGGGCTGCAAGCCCAAATAACTTTTTCTGAGGTCCAGTTCGCGGGTTCAAAACAAAATTTATCGAAGGTTGAAGTCCAAGGTTTTTGAGCTAAAGTCTTGATTCCATCCTTGGTTCGGCCCAAGTTTACACAATTAGAATTAAAAATTATTTAATTTTATTATAAACTTAAGAAAAACGAGACTGTGCCGAAGATTTAATACACTTGAAAAAGTTAACTCCAATAGTAATATTCGTGTATATTAATTAAACAGTTGACTTGGTGGTACGTGTTTATATATGTTTTTTAATGTGGTGCTAACAGTTCTTGCTCATATTTGCTCTATTCCCAAATATTTCAAACTTTTATGTCAAATCCGAATTCACTTTTTTACTGAGTTCGTCCTCGACATGCTTGTTTACGGTTCTTGGAGTTCGATTTAAATACTTCTTAACGAGTTGGCCTGCAGAAATAGCGAATCATATAAATTCGCAAGCAGCTGGGCTGAAATGGGCCCAAAACAGAATGGTTTTAGAAACTCCAATGATGAGAATTCTGCGAGAAGAGTGTTTTCAAATATCCAACAATTTTCTCAATATTAGAGTTAGATCAAGAAGCACTGTAGAATCCCCATAAGATATTAATAAATAGTTTGGCGAGGAAGAAAAAACAGCATGAATGTTTCAACTTGGAAGGTCAGCTTTATGGTTCTGGGATTGCAGAATAATGGTAAGAACTCTTTTTTTTATGCCTTAACCACATGAACGCATTTTTCTCACAGCAGGGTTTTTAAGCTTGAATTTTAAAACTATGCTAATTTTTAGGAGTTGATAATGAGATTTTTAAATAATCAAAAAATGTCTTATAAATTTGTTTAAGGGGGTCTTTTACCTTTGAAAATTTTGTTTCTTTTCTGATTTTTTTGTTTTGCAATTTTACCATTGCTTGGACATTCCCCTTTCATCCCCTTCAAAACATTTTTAAATATTCAAAGTAGTTTAGCAGATCTGGCCATTTTAGTAGAGCAATGTTCTTGATTAGTATTTTATACTAAAATACTAAAGTTAAATTCTACTGAACCGATTTGGATCAGCTATGTTACAATCGACGCATAATTTAAGTAATTCTAGCCCGTATCTCAATCAAGAGGAAAAAACATTTTTTAAATATTTTTTTTACACTAAACTACAACAAAATAATTGTAAAAATCGATATATATTTTTTTTAATTGCCGCAAATTTTTTTTTTTGAGACGTTAATTTGCAGGCCGATAACTTGTTGAACAGCCCTCGAATTGGAAAATTTTTTTTTTTATTTTATTATTTAATTAATAAATAATACAAAACAAACAACCCAATTGAAAAAATCATAAAACCATGTGCAAAGGTAGAAGACCCCCTTAAATCTTTTATACACAAAAGAATATTTTTTGAAACGCTCATTTAGATAATGTGAATTTGTATTTAAGTTCAATTTTACAACAGTTATGCTGTAGAATCCTTGATATCCAACACGTCCCAGGAGAATGAAATTTTCGAATTTGTTTAATTGAAAGTATTATTTTATGGCATTTTTTTTCAAAGTTTGTGTTTATAAAGCATTTTCCAAAAGAATCTTGATTGTATTTGCTTGAATTTGTGTAAAAGCAATTCATATGGTTTCCTTTTTGAGGGTTGAACGGGGATTGTGATGTCCGTTTGCCCTGGTACTCTAGTAAAGTTCTTTTAATTAACCTTTCATATTTAGTAAGCCGTAAAAAACTGCTCATACATAAACGATTTGTTGAAAAATCAATTTTTCTGAGTTGACTTGCTGCATTAATTAGACTGACCCGAACCTTTATGCCCTTTGCATGAGCCGTTTTGTGTTTTCTGTGCTGGTTATAATATTTTCGCAGCCGTCCTTATCTAATTGTAAAAACCTTTATTTAAAAATATTTATCACGTATTTAACTTTAATATAATTTTTTTTTTATTAATTTCTTATTTATTTCTTAAGTTTAATTCCTATTTAAGTCACGCACTTCGTCAGCCCCTCAAACGCTTGTGTGGGCTGCTATTTTGTAAAAAAAACTCGCATTTCTTGTCTGCATAGCTTTAAAACCTTTCTCTAAAGAAAATTACCAAAAAGTTGTTGGCAGCTAAATTGATTTTTAATGCCCAAATATCAGATTTGCATATGCCACAAACATAATTTAGGCTAATTTCCTCAGCTCCTAATAAGAACAAGAATTGAGGTAAGAACGCAAAAATGTCACTTAGTGAAAGTTCCACTTAAAAAAAAAAAAACGAAAGACTTAAGACACGAACTTAGAACAGCTAATTTGAGTTTAACACCAGCAGCAGCTGTAGTAGCTGCAAAAGTTGCAAAATGATTTATTGCGGTTCATTTACCTACTCTAAACCAAACTAAGCTAAACTAGTTTACATTTAAGAATTTCTACTTACAACAAAGAAGCGCATTTTGAGCTTAATTCTGTTTTTTTCCGCGACTGGCTTTGAGTATATATCCTTGACCTCGCTCTGTTCTGAAAACGAAATAAAATGCACAATGTTATCACGCGGCTATATCAGCAAAGCACCACAACACTACGATTTAAAAGCCAATCCTGTCGAGCTTTTAATTTACGATTGTTTTTTTTTTTTTGTAGTTTTTAGTCTTTTCTGGTATTTCACTGGGTTGAGAACACGCAACGCACATACACACACATACACACACGAGTTGAACGCACCTCCTAGAACCAAGCCAGACAACGACTGAAGATGAACTGAGTCGTGCCCGGGCCCAACGCGTCTGTTTATAACATTTCCATTAGCCATGCAAACGACAGGCAAAAGAAATGGCCAACCAACAGCTAGGGCTCAGTCAGGTGTAAGAGCTTGTCGGCGAGAGAGAAAAAATGCTTAAGAGAAACTTAAGCGCGCTGGCACGTACGCGGGCCCTGGTATCCCCACTTAAAATTAAAATTCACGCCTCAAACTCTAGGACCCAACTGATTGCAATCATTTCTCCTTTATTAACTCTATTTTTTTTTTTTAAGCTGAAACTTGTTAGGTCGCTGACAGTGCTACTGAACATCTGCCTTCTATTTGGACATTGATTAATTGGACATTTATTGGCTTGATTGAGTGTGAGGTTTGTGTTAGAACCTGCCCATTACAAGTGGATGTGGAGTGAGCAAAACGAAGACGAAAAGGCGTGTGGGAGACACATGACATAAGCCCAAAAATAAAAGACTTAAGACCCAAACACGCTTGTGGTTCAACGAATTAATGTGAATCGTTTGTTGTTGGATAATTGAATTAAAAATGAGAAAATGACAGCTCAGATTTGAACTTGTTAGAAAGTTTCTTTTTTTTTTGGCCAATAATTTCATTTCATTTAATTGGATCAAGTTCGTGTTCTAGGTCTTTTGTTTCTTTTCTTTTTTTTTGAATGAAAATTAATTACGAATTTCTCCAACATGTTTTCAATTTGTAACGTACTAAGCTACTCAATAGATCACTGTATACCTTATAATAATTAGCCTAATTAGCATATGAATACACTTATTTGACAAATTTAAATCCCCTGATAAACAGGACGGCTGTAGAGGATGCCAGTGGCTGACAATGAAAGAACTATAACTTATACTTTTCTGATTTTACTTAAATGATTAATTAATTTAGTCGAATCGGGGTACAGCATTTGTTCTTTCTTGACCCCTTCGGGACTCGTCTACAAGAGAAGGCTAAAAACAAAGTTTAATAAAAACGAAACCCATTTTTTCTATAGAAACTGATTATTTAAACCGGAGACATTGACTGCGGCATAGACGTTAAGTGTGGCGGATGGCAGAGGTTCCACTTTTGCTTTTGGATCAATGCCAATTAGTATGGACTGTTTATGAGTGATTGAAAAATCCGTTCAGTTACTTTCAACTTCTTCTTCTTTGGATCCTTATTCTCTCGAGGATCACTGGCCATCAAATACTCCTCCTCTCCGCCGAACTATGTTGTATGCCCTTGCTTTGAGTTCATCCCAAGCTTTGCCAATATTTCGTGCTCCTCTATGAATAGTCCTCCTCCAGGTCACTTTAGCTCTGCCACTAAGTGACTAGACACATCACTGAATTGAAAGTTTTTATACTCTGTACCAAAGGTAGAAAGAGTATAATGAGTTTGTGCAAATGTATAAAGTATATATATATTTCTGATCAGCATCAACAACCGAGTCGATATAGCCATGTCCATCTGTCTATCGGGCTTTCTGTATAAATACACAGATCTCAGAGATGGTAAGAGCTCGAGGTTTGAAGTGTTTGGAACATAAACTCTTTATACCTGCAGGCAGATCAAGTTTTATTTTTTAAAATTCGACACGTCCCCGGCCTCCCTGTAATATGAAAATAACCTCATATTTTCCACAATTTTTTATTTGTTCATTTTTAGATTGTTCGGACATATATTTTAGTCATTACTTATCGAGCCGCTATACATCGTTTTCCGATCTGAGAAACGATTTTGTTGTGTTTATTAATGCCAAGTTATTTTCATTTTCTTACTTTAATAAAACTCAGTATGTGTCAGGGCTGTTCAGGGCTGAGCCCGCGAAACAGTTTTGGGTCAGGGTTTACGAATCTGGTTTAAAAGATGCTGAACCCAGGTTCAGGTTCGAAACCGGCTTCAACAATAATTAAGATTTTCGAGAAAGAAAAGTTTGTGGTGATAATAGTAATTATTTATAATAAATATTGTTTTTATTAATTTTCGACAGCCACCATAGCTTGGAGCGAATGCATGCTGATTCTCTCTCTCTGTTGGATATTTTCTGGTCGAAACGCAATTCGTTAGACGGTATAGCGTTATTTAAATAAATTGATTACTGATAAACGATAAAACTTAAATCTCCGGCAGTTTTAAAAATAGATTGTTCGAATCTTTTAGACTTGTATTTTAATCATCATTACTTATCGAGACCCTATAGGGGCTAGTATATATACTAGAGACCTTTACGAGTAAGTAAAATAGTTATCGAGTAAGTCGGGATTGACACCACGAAGCAAACTTCATGAAGTTTTCTTAGTAGGAATTTAGAGGAAATCTTTCAGATCTTTAAAGTGAATAGTAAAGAAATACAGTACGCCTACTAAGAAAACTTCATGAAGTTTGCTTCATCATGTAAATCCCGTCTAATACTCGCCGAATATGGTTACAGACGAGTATGATTACCTATCTGTCAATTTGGCACCGTTTTTAATAATTTTACACGTTTTAATTTTAGTTAACTTTTATTCCGAATTATTTCTTAACCGTACTGATCGTTTAAATGGTTTTTAAAAATAAAATGGAAATAATTGGAAAGCTGCAATCGGGACAATACAAGCGAATTAAAGCAATTGGATCCAACGACGAATAGCGGATGCTTGTACTTTAGAATTTGTTTGACATATACAGTGCAAATAATGCCTAAAATTATTTGAGTTTCCCAATTAATCTGGAAGATATACAGAAAAGAATTTCCTCTGCTTGAGAAGTTAGCAAGAAATAAATTAGTCTTGCTTTAGATGCTTTAGTTCGGCTAATCAAGTCTTGGAAGACCGGCGAACAAATCTGAAGACCGAAAACTTGGACACTACACTCAGAAAATTTATTTTCTTAAATTTAAGAGAATTTTCTTATTCGAAAAAAATAGTTATCCTTAAATTTGGAAAAGCTAACCATAACAAAATGTTGTTCATATTCTTAAAAAATGATTTTCTAGATTATTGGTTAGGTTAGGTTAGGTTAGGGCGGTTGCTGAAGGGGGAGACCCTTCAACACACATTTGGGCCATTAAGTTGGCCCGTTGTGATGCCGCTTGCGGACATCATTATAGCAAAATGATAATTAAATAAAAAATTTTCTTAAATTTTATAAAATTTAGGGTTGAAATTTTCCTTATTTATACTTAGTAAAGTTTCTTCTTTGGTTCTTTCTTTAAAAAAGTGAAATCTACGTTCAGACAATAGGCATGCCGACCCTAAGTCTTTCATAACTTAGCCGTTCGGATTCGGTGTTAAACTGTATATCCCTTTATCTTAAGCCCAAAAAAGTAAAAGACACACGCGACGAGAGATTGAGAGATTCTCGGCATGGCCCTTTGGGACTGTAAAGTAAGTAAGACCAACTACTTACACGATCAAGATTTGAAATCCAAGACGTGCTAGTTAGTAATATATGGTAGAAATCCCAAAAAGCAGCCCGTAAAAGCCCCAAGATACTTCCAGTATAGCTGTCCTTCAATAGCAACCATAAGAGCTCAAATCTCAGTTTCACATTTCCCATTAAAATACACTCGTTCCTCTAAAATACACTCAGTGTGTAGACACTATAAAGCCAAGTTCGTGTCTTAAGTCTTTTGTATTTTGTACTACACATATTAATACCCATTTCAATTACTATCACATAAGTCTTCATTAACTATCCAAGCCGGTCCATCCATTGACATATGCAAGCCTCCAGACGTAGTCAGGCCCCCCAACTGACACAATTACAATTTTATTTATGAGTATTTTCTGAATTCCAGCTACCGATTTCAGGAAATTGCTGGCTAAAAATATAATAATAATTCGAGTGCAAGGAAAAGGGGGTAAAAATCAATAAAAATTGCCACAAGATTTATCGGTTCGACACTTGAAAGCATACGAAATTAGCAACCACACAATGTTAATTCGTATATCCCACACACAATTGGAATGCAGGCAATCAAAAGACGATAAATTGAGACAGCCGCAGCAAGTGTGTTGGGCTCTCTGTGCAAGAGTTTGTTCGCCCGTCCTTATGTTCGTGGAGACCTTGAGGCCTATTTATAAATGCTTTAAAACGGGACTGCAACTGGGGATGGCATTAAGTTTGACCTTCACAAAGGCAGGAGCATGAAGACTACCAACTCAAACCGTTGTTTATGTAGGCAGCAGCTAACTGGCACCTGGGAGATCTGTTTGCCATAATATAAGTTATTTGCGGTTTAATGCAGGCCACAGTTATGCAGCCATGCTAACCCAATTATGCCCATGGCTTGTCAGTTCTTGGCTCCCAGAGGAGTGTGTGCATATAAGATTAGATTTATGTAGCTCAGAACGTGACCAAAAAAACACAAAAACAAAACCAGAATTATTTCTGGCCTGGCCCTTCAACTTAGACATAAAATCTATGTCAGTGGCAAACTTATTAAATACATGATTACATTTGTGTTTACTGCATTTTCAAAAGAAAGTTGTCGAGTGCGTAGGAACTTGTTTTAATCGCATTAAAAATTAACATGTTCTGTGTAGATTTTATGACTAGTGAAACTTTTTTGATAAAAACATTAAACAAAAAATTTTGCTGCAATAAGTTTAAATGAAAAAAATACCATTTGCAAATATGAATATTATTTATGTCGATTTTAAATTGGTTTTTGGGACTTTTGGTTGGCATAATTTGTTTGTGTTATTATTTAGGCCACAATGTAGACGCCAAGGCTTTCCGTTCAATTCAAAATATTTGGCAAGTGCGCGGACGCGGACAACATTTCAAATTTGTTTTTGACAAAAGCAAAGTTGATATTGAGATGCACTTGTCCATAATAAATGTGAACATTTGGTCAATGCGTTTGTCAGCCTGTACAACGGTAACCAATTTTATGTTTAGCAAATCAATTAGGCATTATAAAATATATAAATTGTACAAGTTAGCTTGTGCCGACATCACAGCACGCGCCCCAACAATTACACATGGAAATTAGATATGTGTAGTAATTGGAATTATAAATCAGAGAAAAGCCTTTGATATGCTGCCAAAATAGTCAAATTAAAGTGGCATTTTATCATTTGATAAAAAAAGAAAACTTTAATGAATTAAACTTAATTAACAAAGGTTCGATTTTATTGACTGTAATAACGTGCCAAATTTGTTTTAGTATTTTATCGCATAACAGAATTTGTCAGCCATCTATACTGCAATTGGGATCAGATGTGGCATGAGCAGAAAATCAAACTGGAATCGTATATGGAAAAGTACCGAGTAAGAACCAGAACCAATATTTTAAATTTGTTAAAAAGAGAAAGAGAGATTTAACAGGTATATCGTACCGTATACAGGAGTGCATTCTGAAATATTGGGCTTTTATTTATTTATAGATACATTTTTGTCTAGAAATTTAATTTGCTATAAGTTTTTACTGGGGAAATTATGTCTCTCTTTTTTTTTGAAGTCCACTCGTTGTAAAAAAAAACTTTTTTTTTTTTTTTTGGTGTTAGAAATAATACTTGCAATGCAATAAAATACCCATCTAACTAGGAATTGTACGTTTGTTGAACCGAACCGAAAGTTTTGGTTCGGAACAGGTTCAGGTTCAGATATTTTTTTCAAAAGAGGTTCGGCTCACAGTAAATGATAATTTCTGTCAAAAAACGGTTTGCAGCCCTGATTTTAAACCAAAGAGTTATTTTCATTGTTACTTATTTGACATTCGAAACCTTTAATTAATTCCATCATTGATCTTGATTCAAAGACTGTGCTACATAATGAAAAGTAGTTGGTTCACAGCGCATTATCAAAGCTGTCTACAGATGTCTCTTATTTGTTGCATTACTTTGTTGCAATGATTTAATAGTTTTTAGTACCATTAGGCGTATTCATGCATTGTAGGTTCCTTGTCGGAGCTCCAGCTTTCAGAACATTCCTTAACCCTCCGTTTGGCACATCCTCCGATTGTCTCATTCGTACCTCAGGATTTTTCCACACATTTTCATGCATTTCTATGGGATTTTGACCTTTTTGCAGACGCACATATGAGCTATCCATGACCAAAAAGTTAACAATTTTTTTTTTTAAAAAAGTAATATTCAATGTTGGATAGCTTTTTAACATCATTTCTATCCTCTAGAACTTCAGTGAACGAATCAAAAATACAATCAAGCATGGTGAAAACAGAGTTCCATCTTGATTTTACGTGCTGTTTGACCTTGCTTAAAATGACCTGCTAAAGACATTGACGCATCCAACAAAGAGATAAATTTTGAAACGTTCCCTTTATGGAATAGATCTGCCATGCCCATGTTTAAATTGTGGCATCCAAATGAAATACTATTGTAAGGCTAAAAGGTACAACATATAAACGTTTATCATTAGAAAAAATCATGCTTTTTTTCCTTAAATATAAACTTAATTTTTTTTCTTCAATTATTATTTTTTTTCCAAGAAAATTTTCCCCCTTTGGTGCAGCATTTACATAATCCACATTGTGCATTCAATCAGATTGTCAAAGGTAAACAAAAAAAATAATAATAATGAATATAAATAAAATCCATATTTTCCTTAATTATTTTATAAAAGTTGGCAAAAATAATGATTTTTTTTTTTGTACATAAACGTAGTAATTGTCTGTGACAATAAAGCTACTTCTAAAACATTGTTCTAACTCGTATTGTTTTAAAATTTCAGTTACACATTTTCAATTGTATGTTCCGTCTTTCTTTCCCATTAAGAATTCTTGATTTGCTCGAACATTTAAATTAAGATTAAAATCATAAGAGATATAATAAGAAAGAAAGCTTCGTTGCGTGTGCTCATCGGTCCACATATCATTAGTGTGAGCAATGGACTCTGTAATACGCTTGTCGCAGACTTTTCTGGGTGCCTGTAATGTAAATGTATTTTTCTGTTGCATCCGGAAAGTAGGCAAATTTTTAACGGATTTTATCCAAGTGCCTTATAGTATGCAGGGATAAATTCGCATAAATAAGTATTAGCAATAAATATAAATGTAGAAATTAAAACCGGCACTGCGATAGTGTCTAGCATGTAATGTTATGTTACGCATGTAATAGAAACACCTTAATCATCAAATCTCAGTATGCGATTTCATTGATGATTTTAGGTGCATTTAAAATAGTAAAATTTACATCATCCAACGTCCTCCATATTTTTTATTATTTTAAATAAATTGGTTTTAGCTTACTTATTCCATCGTTGTTTAGATTTTGAATGCCTACGGCTTAGTTCTCTGCTTTGCCTTGAGTCTAGTGGAGAATAAGACTTTGTTGTGGCTTCTATTGTATTTATGTCACTTACGTTTCTTAAGTTCGCACATCACGTTTAAGCCATCATACATGACAGTTGACAGGCGTTAGCTGCCAGCTCTATAAATCGCTTCATTAAAAACCAAACACCAAATTCAAAAATAAAACAAAATACAGTTAGAAACTAAATAGTTTATTTACACAAATCTGCGAGGCAAGTGGCCAAAATTTGTAGCGGAACTTAAGGCATGACTGTCAACCGATTGAATTTCCGCTTGCTGATGATCCGTTGCCTTGGCCAAATTGCCACCCATGACAACGAATCCAATGCCAGCGCCAGCCTTATAACTTAACTCGTGATAACCAGCTGCATCGTAATACGAATATTTTCCCAAGATATTGCCAGCCTCATCGGTGTGCTGGGCATGCGACATTTGTGGTGTAGTGAAATCAAAGTTAGGCGAAGGTGCAGGAGCAGCGGACAGATAATTTTGACTAGGATTAGGCTGCTGATGCATATGCATGTTTCTCAGCGATTGATGCACAAATTGCACCGGCTGATAAGCCTCCAAGGAGCTGACTGGCTCATAATCCGGCTGGTAATCATAGTAGTTGGGCGACAAAGCCTGTCTCCCTGGCAGCAAATCTTTATCCGTATTATAAGCATACTTATGACCATTGAACTCCATATAAACCCGAGCACCATTTACAGCGGTTAAGCCCACCAATAAAAGTAACTGCCAATACTTCATCTTTAGTCAATTTTTTAAGACAAACTAAACCTTCAAGCTGGCATAGATAGCAGTTTTATAGGCCCAATCAAGGAAACCGCAAAACTTTGGCACAACTTGTCGTTAGCTCTTCAACCCACGAGTATCGCATAACCCTTGTTGCACACTTGCAAAGTGTTTATTAATTTTTCATCAAAGTTTGCAAAGCATAAGAATATTACTTTACGATAATGTCAAGGGGGGTAAAATCAAACGCCCACAAATCATGCCTTTTACTGCTCAAAAATTGCCTACTTAAGTCTCCTGACTTCATGCATAATTTTGCCAAACAGATTCATGTTTAGTATCTTCTTTAAACTGGACCATGTTGCCTAGTGTAATTTAAGTTAAATTAGAGAATCATGAATTTGCCTTTTTTTTGCGATAAATTTGTGTAATATTTTTTTTGAACATAAACAAAATTTTGAATTTATTTTTTTTTATATATATTGCTTTGAGGTAAGTAAACATCGGCCGTGTTCAGCAGAAGAACTTGCTACCTGATCAATGATATATTTCTTTGTAATTTATGTAGCCTACTTTTCCTCTTGTTTTTAATATGATTTTTACATGAAGCTTTTCCAAATGTAAATTTACCATCACCGCCTAAAAGTAAATAATAAGAGCTGTTTTGTTATCCTGATCAGTGTTCATGTGGCTCTGCTGAACGTGCCCATTGCCTAAACCAACAGCCGTTGTGTATTGTGCTCTGATTCCAAAACTAGTCTCGGTTTTGCTCTTGTTTTCTATATAGGCTGGAAAACCCGTTTTTAAGAGCTTTTTGAACTCGAGGAGGTCACACCAAGCACGAATTTCCGATTCTAAGAGTCTTTTAACATTCATGCAGTACTAGATTCAAACAATTTCCCTCAAAAACCTTTGGATTACATTCAACAGTCTCGCGAGACTGCCATTAAAAAATATACCGTATGGTCTAACACAGATAAGACTTAGGGCCGTTTTCTTATCTTTATGATTTTGAAATCGAGTTGGTTAATAAGAAAATTTATGGTGCCTACTTTTATGCCGATATTCATGTCTACAACGACCCGTGTATGATTTACAATTGGGTTGTACCGGATTAAGTGAAAAAAGGAGTTGTTCACTAAACAAAACAATTGAACATGTTCCATTTTAAGTGTTCTTTTTTGTTCCAAGACTCTCGTTTCGAGTCTCTTGTTCCGAGACTCTTGTTCCGAGGCTCTTATTCCGAGACTCTTGATCCGAGAAACTTGTAACGGGAATCTTGTTCCGAGATTCTTGTTCCGAGACTCTTGTTCCAAAACTCTAGTTCCGAAAAATTTGTTCCGTGACTCTTGTTCCGGGAATCTAGTTTCGTGAGTCTTGTTCCGTGACTATTGTTCCGTGACTCATGTTCTGAGAATCTTGTACCGTGATTCTAGCTTCGTGACTCTTGTTCCGAAGCACTTGTTCCGTACAAGAACCACAAAAGAACGGAGCAACGAAACATCAACGGAACAACGGAGCAACGGAACAAGAGACCCGGAACAAAAGTCTCGGAACAAGTGTCCGGAACAAGAGTTTGGAATAAGATTCACGGAACAAGAGCAGCGGAACAACAAAGCGATTGGACTGATTTGACACCCTAAAAAAAAGGAACAAGTGAACATGTTGCGTATAAGGAACAACCTTTACACAACACTAGTATGTTTTCAAAGCGGTCTAAAAGTGGGCAACATTTATGCGTATACTAAAAAAAACTTTATGTCGCTTTTAAATAAAGGTGTCTACAACATCCCGCGTATGTTTTTCTTATTTCTCACTCTAAATGCATGTACCCACCGATCATTGATCACAATAATCTTTTTTAAATTTAAAATCGCTAAAACAGTCGTATTCACCGGGTCCTGACAATGTTTCCCGCATTGTGCTCCTAAAGCTGTCTGACTTATTCCTTGTGGTGTTTTCCCCCAATTATGGAAGTGATCATATATCATTTCTTTTCTTATAAAAGGGTCCAGGTCCAATATAGCGAATTACAGAGGAATCTGTAATCTTTCTGCAATACCGAGCCCTTTATAACGACCCAATTTCTGAATTTTTGCTAACCTATTATAAGAAAATTCCAGCACGATTTTATTAGAAGACGTTCTGTTTTCTCGAACCTTCTAGAATTTTTTTCACATGTCAATCAATGGTTTTTACAACGGTATCAAACGGATGTCGTTTATATCACGATTTACTTCTACATAAATTGTGGTTAGTGGGTCTCCCAAACAATTTTCTCGGTTGGATCAGATCATATCCCAGCGAGTCCGATTCAAATCTGCCGAGTCTGAAATCGTACATGTTACTTCTGGGGTTCCGCAAGGAAGCCATCTCTGGCCTTTGTTATTTAACCTGTACATCAACGATATTCCTTTAGTCCTATTGAATACTTATCTGGATAGATATTGTCAAATCAAGTTGGAAAAAAATGAAATAAAATTGCTCCTGCATTCAGTTTTTGTTTATATTTTTTATATTTTTCTTATAAAAAATACTTATATAATTACAAAGATATTTTGTGCTGCTGCGATTTTTTGGCGCTAGGTTTTGTTGGTTTTTTGTTTGTTTTGAAGGTGAAAATATGCAGCAAAGAAAATTAAAACAAAACATTTTTAACAAGAAAAACGGAAAACGGAAAGAAAACAGAAATAGAGAGAAAGGAAAGTCAGTTAAAGTATAAATTAAAAGTGGAAAAAGTGGAAGTGGAAAAAAACTCAGAGGAAGAAGAACAAAAGTTAAGTATTTTGTTGTAGAAATTTAAGTTGTTGTTTTTTTTTTTTTAGTGTATCAGACTCTCATTGGAACTACTACTAGGAGTGGTTCTCTGGTAGTAGAAACTTTGCTTAAACGGAGAAGCCATCGCCAGTGGGATCCAAAATCCAGGGATAGTTATTGGGGCACTCCATGCAGGTAAAGAGACGCAGAGTCTCACCGGGCAATTCCCGTGTGGTCAGCGGGCAGGCATTGGGCAGCGAGCAATAGGGTTGTCCCTTGACATCGCATTTCTCCTTCCATTCCTGGAAATCGCGCAGAGAGTTGAGCTCCGTGGGATTTTGCATCCATTGGATGACCTGCAGATTGGTCACAAAGAACACATCGTTGCGTCCCAGCATCTCTTCAATGAATTTGACCAACTCATCGCGATACTCCTTCTTGGACTTCAGCCAGGAGGCATGGAAATGCAGACCCAGGGGGGCGCGATTGCTATTGTAGTGACGATTGAAATTGTGACGCAGGAGACGAGCGAATTGATCGCCAGAGGCGACATTCGAGCAGGAATCCACCATATGACAACCGGGCAGCGATTCATCAAAAGTGGGATCATCACGACGATCCAATTCATTCATTACCATTTCCCACACCGGATGGCTACGCGAGGGACAATTATGGGCATTGCCATTGCACTTGTGTGGCATACGGAAGTACAAGGTATATGGCCAGATGGGCACACGACCCAGCGAGGCAGTAATTGAGGCATCATACACAAAGAACTGATCGGCCATCATCTCGAACTGCTTATTGCCACCCACACGCAGATAAGGAGCACGCATACCAATGATCGAACCATCCGTAATATTGGCAAAACGTTCCACAATCAAACGCGAACCGGCCATCTCGGCCAACCAATCGTCATAGCTGCCGCCCGACCAATAGATGGGATCATCCTTGTGGGTCAGCGAGAACACAGAGATCTCATGACCACGACGATGCAAATCCTGCACAGCCGAATAGTTGGTATATTTGTGCGAGACAAAGAAGGTACCCTTGATGGAGCAACCATTGGGATTCTGACGCTGACCATTAAAGATGTCATCATACAAATCAATATTGTCCACATTGACGGCACCATTAAAGGTAATGGTGATCATTTGAGGCACCTGCTGGGGTTCAATACCACCGGGAATGCGAGTACCATCCGCAGAGCAGAAGCAATCGGGCAGAGCACACTGGGTGGGATCACATTCGGGAGCACGATTGGGATCCTCATCCACAGCTGGTGAATAAAAGATTGGATTAAACTACAATACATTAAGTCATATGTGTATGCACTTACTGCAGGCATTCTCATCGGATTCATCCTTGCAGTCGGCTTTGCCATTGCAGAACAACTCCTTGTCCAGACATTCACCATCTCCGCAAGACAATTTACCCTCGGCACAGATGGGCTCGTCTGTCTTCAGAATGGGCTTGGCCTTGCGAGGTTCTAAGTAAAGTGAGAAAGGTGTTTAGACATCAAGGATTTCTGGCCCAGATGGTTATCAAAGGGTCGGGTTTTTGTTTTACTGGGTTAGTGACAAATAATGTCTAAAATTTTGAAATGAAAAGAATTTACATGAGTGGAAAAGATTAAGGGAGTATGTGGGGTGGTTAGAATTATCAGTTCCCTGAAGCTAAAAAGGTCGTTTTCATTCCATTTTTATATTCGATTAGCCTTTTCGACTTTTTTGTGAAGTTTTACTGGTTTAGTTAAGTGCGGACAGTGACTCTCTGTATTTGGTATTTGGCTTTCTCTTCGTATCAAAAATACTGCTTAGCGAGGTTTCTTTTTATCCTTAAGCTGTTTATAAATGATTGAGCTCTGTTTAGATTTCCTTGTGGTTTTCAGGGTAATTAGTTGGCATTCTAAATTGTCAACTTTATGGTTTTATAATTATTTGCCAAAAAGGTCGTTTTCGCTTATACATAGAGATCTTGGCTTTCAACCTTTTATGTTTTTAGTTTAGCTTAAGTTTTGGTTTTTTATCGTCAAATTTACTGCAGGTCAACATATTTGTACGTATTTTCAGCAAAACATTAGTTTTTAAGCTTCGCGAATAACGACGCTTTCTCTATTTTCAACTTAATTGAGGTTAGGTCGTTTTTGTCGTGAAATAAAATGAATAATAACGATGCTTTCTTTTTTTTCGCAACTCAATTGAGGTTAGGTAGTATATGTCGTGAAATAAAATAAATAATAACGACGCTTTCTTTATTTTCAATTTAATTGAGGTTAGGTCGTATTTGTCGTGAAGTAAATTAACCTTTGTTGGTATTTTGTCTTAATTTGATTTTGTTTTAGTCAGAAAAGTTCCTTAGGGTTTTTTATATGAAACTTGTTCCGTGAGCTTTCTTAGTAATTTTCTAAATAAAATACTTTTTGAGCTTTTGTTTTTTTTAATCCGATTTCCTCAGAAACGTTGTTTTTTAGTGTATTAAACCTTTTTAGCTTTTCATTTCATTTCGAGTTTCATATTTTTTATGCTTTTTAGTTTACATTGTACTGCAGAAACGTTCGTTGTTGCTTACTAATTTTGTAAAGCTTTCATAAGTATTTAAATCAGGTCGTTTTTCTTAGAGCTGAATCGACCTCTTCTTGTTATTTTAATTTAGAAAGCCAATTCGACATATTTTTTGTACATTTTTGAAAAATTTCTTATTTAATTTTCAAACTCTTTCTTTCTTCTCACCTTGGAATATTTCATTTTTTAAATTTAAGAAAGATTATACATTTTGGAATCCCAAAAACGACCTCTTATAATTCTTTATAATTTCTTAACGTTTTCTTAGACTTCTTCTCGAAAACGACCATATAATTTTTAAAATTTTTCTTTCTTCTCACCTTCGAATATTTCATTTTTTCAATTGTAAGAAAGATTATCGATTTTTGAGTCCCAAAAACGACCTCTTATAAATCTTACCGTTTTCTTAGATTTCTTCTCGAAAACGACCATTTTTAGTGGATTTGGGTTAGATTTTTTTTCTACCAAAGTTCCAAATCTAACATTTTGCTTTCTATTTTATATACAAATCTTTCAGTATTCAATAGTTTGTGTTTTTTTTTTATTTTTGATTTTGTATCCCAAAACTTACTCTCTTTCTCATCGCAATTGGTCACCTTGGCCTTCCAGTCGCAGGTCTGTTTAATCACATCAAAGGCCAAACCAGAGGGACATTGAATTTCTTTCAAACCCGATTTAGTACATCTAAAAAATAAAGTTTTTCAAGATTGATGATCGATCTGTTCTCACTTGCTCTCTAAAATCTTGTTGTGTTTGTTTTTTTTTTTTTTGACTATCTAAAAGAACTTTGGCACTGGGCAGGGATTGGTTTTGGTGACACGAGAAGTTTTTTGGTTTTAGTGACAAAGATGCGCACACACACACACACACACACATAAATGTTTATAGACAGTGGTAGACAGATATAGAGGATAGAGATATAGGGGATAGTTTTTTAGCTCGTTTTCTTTTTTGGGAGTACTTGGAGCTGAACATTTGAGGAAAGGGGGGCGCTTACTTTCATTGACATCACAATTCTTGACATTCGATTTCCAATCGCATAACTGACGTATAACATCGAACGCCAAACCGCCGGCACAGCGGATGGGTGCTAAGCGATTGCTGCCATCCTCACCGGCACTGTCACATCTTACAGGGGAGAAGTGCAAGTTTAAATATAAAGTGTTTTTGTTGTGTATTTTTGGGGAATTTGTCTAAAAACCGGATTATGGACAAACGGACGTGCTGGGTGTTTTACGGTTGTTTGGGGAATGTCAGCTTACCTGTACACTTCACGGCAATCGCCATCGGTGTCCAAACGGAAGTATTCATCAGCTGGACGATCCTGACACACTTCTTCGACATCAACGCCCTCCAATTTGTCTTGAGCTTGTACTAGAGGATTAAAGAATTAAAGAGAATAAGGAAGATGATTTTAATAAATATTCTTTAAAAATTCATTTTCAATAATGAATACATTGGCAGATCAAAAGAATTGTTTCTATATTCAGAGCAGAAAGTTAAGCAAGAAGACACAACAAAGTAAGACTATTTACTCCGAATATTTGCAATAAAAAAACTAGTAAGAGAGCTGCAGTCGGGTGTTCCGACTGACAAACACATCTTGCAGAATGTTTGAAAAGAATTTAACTTAGAAAACTTTTGTGTTTTTTAACCGATTTTATTGGGCCGGATAAACCCACATTTAGCCATTCCGGAATGGAATATAGGCCTAATTTAGAACACGCATTTCACAGCTTTTTAAGTTAAGTGAAAATCTTAAACGCGATCACCTGATCTGAACAAAATTGATAATAATTTGGAAATTTATTTTGTAAGGCCTGTACTCAGATGAAATAAAAATTTAATTTATATCAATGAAATCACTTTTGAAAGCAGAATACTTTTGAATAACCTTCCTTTTTATATGAAGTATTGTGCCGACATAAATTTTTATTTCATCTGAGTACTGACATTTGGGACGAAATTTTAAGAGTTGCTAAATTCGTGTTAAAGAAATGCATTCCTAATTTAGAACACACATTTTACAACTTTTTAAGTAATGTGAAAAACATATCTTCCAGAATGTTTAAAAAGAATTTAACTTCGAAAACTTCTGTGTTTTTTAACCGATCTTATTGGGCCGGTTAAACCGACATTTAGCCATTCCGGAATGGGAAATAGGCCTAGTTCAGAACACGAATTTTACAGATTTTTAAGATAAGTGAACATCTTATTCGCGATCAATTGATCTGATCTGAACAAAATTGTTTAAGGTCTGTACTCAGTTGAAATAAAAATTTATTTCATATGAACAACTTTGAAAGCTGATTACTTTTGAATAGCCTCCTTAATTATATGACGTATTTGCGCCGAAATAAATTATTATTTCATCTGAGTACTGATCTTTGAGCCGAAATTTTAATTGTCTAAGTATTCAAATAAGTTGCTTAATTTGTGTAAGTGATTAAGCAACCCGGAAATGCATTTCTCCACAATTAAACCAAGATTTTCATGAGGTTTAAAGCGTTACATGGCTTATTGAGTTTTATGATGCTTCTGTTAACTTCACATTTTGCCTAAATTATAGTATCTTCCGTTTTTTATATAATTTGAAAAATTTTCATTTATTTTTATAGTGTATATTTCTGTGCCTGTTCGGCATATTTCGTTTGAATTTATAATTACATCATTAGCTTTAAATGGGTATCGTCTGATCCAACAACTTTCAACCGGTTTGTGTCTATGATAAAAAAAACAACTTGTAGTAAATCAAAACAACTCTCGTTTTTAATTGATCTCCACGGAGACCAAAAAACATGAAAACGAAAGGGCAAACGAAAGCTTTGCTCTTTATATAGAGCTGGTTGCCTGGGTGGTTAGGAGCGGAACAACTCTCCATACACATGGACTAAGTTAGTCTGCCCGTAAAACGGGTTTATGTATTGGCTAACTGTTATTGGTGGAGGGAAACCAGTTTAAAATGAATTTATTGCATAAATTGTTACCAAAAACCGAACAAAACGGAACTGTTTTTTTTTTTAAGCCGGATTTTTGGCTATGCTAATTTTGAAGATGATCCGGCTTTGTCCTCTTGCCACAGTTTTGCTGCTGATATAGCAAAAGCCTACGGCTATTTAATTCAATTTACCCTTGGCCATTGTTTTCAGTATTTATTATTGAAGTTTTTTGTTTTTGCAACCTTGCAAAACTGAAGTTTCCACTTGAAGACCACAAAGGTCAACGTGGCAGGCTAAAGACTTGCTTTGTACTTTGTACTCACCCGCTAAACAAGACAGCACTAATATGCTCAATATGCTCCACCAATGCGCCATACTATAAAGTTATTTCAAAAAAAAATTAAAATATGAAATCACACATCACTTTGGGGTTATTAACTAAAAACTTTACTTTGCGCTTTGGTTTTTCTCTTTCAGTTTTTTTTTTTGTTCGTTAGGTTGAGCGGAAGAAACGCCTGTGGTGGTGTCTTGGGTTTGAGTGATGCCACTCTTCCTATACACAGCCACGCTTACACTAGGTGTTGGCCAGTGGCAACGAGTTCTATTTATTAAGCCAAGTGGTGAGTTTTGGAGCAAGTAACTCAACACGATGCAGACTTGAAGCCGGCCTCGCAGCTTTTTTGTTAGTTGGTCGGCAGGGGGGAAAGCTCATGTTGTGGAACGTATTTGAAAAAGGCCAGAAGGCGTCGCGACGCGACGACGTTTTGTTAAAGAAAGGTTAATTAGCATCTACATATGCAGGCAGGCAGGCAGGCGGGCGGGCGGTTAGGTGGGTGCAGGCAGGTTGGTTTGGCGGCTGCTGCTGCACCTTTTAAAGTGTTTTTTTTTCTTTTTTTTTTCTAGGGGTTAGTCATAAATCTTGGCACACTAGTTTGTCCCATCCATCAATCTTCTTCCACTGACCCTGAATTTCCAAAGTCTTTTGTCTTAAGAAATCAGCTTTATCTCTCTTGATTTCGTAACTGTTGTTGTCTTTTTTTTCTCTGTGTTTTCTTCTGTCATTTTTATTGTCTAGTTACTTTTTATTTTCACCCACACCTGACCAGAATTCTCAATTAGGCGGTTACATTTGATGCATATCAAAAATAAATTTTAAATCTGTTTAAAATTCAACTCATTGAAACCCATTCTTGTTAACGTGGCTAAAACCTTTATCAAAAGGTTATTAAACCTCCCACAACTGCTGCTGCTGCTGCTGGTGATTCTCTTCCTTCGATTGAGGAGCGTCTGAACTTGTCTGAGTCATCGTTTTAAATTTAACTTTACGAATTTCTTTAATTAGTGGTAAATTGATGATGTCGTTTTTGGTTTTTTTGGCACTCCACTTCACTCCTTCTGCTTCTTCTTCTTCTACTTCGTCTGACTGTTATGTAAAGCTGCTGCAGAGCAAAAAAAAAAGGGCTACCTACCTGGGCCAAGCCTGGCCTGGCCTGTTATTCAATCAGCAAGTTAAGAGTGTTGTGTACACACATATGAGGCAAAAAAAAAAACAACAACAACAACAAAATAAAACGGAGCATGTTTGCGGATATAAAATTGCTGTTAAAGTTACTGCAATGATGGGCATGTTTAAATTACCCTGACTTTGGTCAATATTTGTGCGAAAGAATATGCAGGATCAACAAAACGTCCGATTAGAGTTGAGGGACCTTTTTGTTAACGGTAAACGAAAACTTGAAAGAAGATTAAAGTCAACTGACTTAAGTTGAACGTAAGAAGGTAAATAGGACAACACGAAATAGAATTGGGTAGCTTAGTTCTTAAATCAGATCATTAAGTTGTTCATTCAGTTATAGAAAGGTATGGAAACCGCTTGTGAAATTTAGACTGGTTCGGTTCAGTGGTTTCAGGTGCTTTTAAACGACCGGTTTGGTTTGGTTTTTAGAGACAACTGATATAATATTTTTCTGTTCCCGTTTAAAAATGTTTCCTAAACAGAAAATAAATTGGAGAGCTATATTCGAATTTAAAAAAAAATTGATTTGATTCCGACCGTCGGATTGAAGTTTCAAGTACGAAAGACTTGGAACAATCCCAAAACTCTTGTGTCAATCTGAAAAGGCTTATTCCAAGCTCGGATCCTACTTGAAAGGTACTTAGATTCGTACTCAAGTCAAATCTTTTGTACTTGGTTTGAGAAATTCAGAGATCCACCTACTTCTAACATCTATTAGAATTGGTTTCAATGAATACCAGATTACCAGAATTTTGATTAACCAAAATATTACCTCAGAGATTGAGAAGCAGTCTAGACTGATGGGCCTAGCGGTGATCGAAGATAAGACGAAGTACTTGTTAGCCACGCGTAGTGAGTCTACGCGTCTTGGTCAATCTGTGGAGATGGGAGGCTACAACTTTAACGTTGTAAAGGATTTCGTCTATCTAGGAACAGCAATAACCAGCGACAACAACATCAGCCGCGAAATTCGAAGAATAATTACTCTTGCAAACCGATGCTACTACGGGCTCAGTAAGGAATTCGAGAGTAGAGCCCTCTCTTGAAGAACGAAAATAGCGCTATACAAGTCGTTTATCATCCCAGTCCTGCAATATGGCGCAGAAGCATGGACATAAACAGCAGCGGATGAGGCGGCAATTGGCGTTTTCGAGAGAAAAATTCTTCGGAGGATTTATGGACCTTTAAAAGTTTGCGATGAATTTCGCTCCCGAATGAATCACGAACTGTATGAGCTCTATGGGGACACAAACCTAGCCAAGCGTATAAAATTGCAGCGATTACGCTGGCTGGGACATGTCACCCGTATGGATGATAACGCTCCAGTAAAAAAGGTGTACAGTCGGAAGGCGAAAGAATTAGGGAGACCCCGCCAGAAAGGACGTCCGAAATTGAGATGGGAAGACCAGGTGCAGCAAGACCTTGAGAATCTTGGTGTACACAACCGGAGCCAGCGCGCACGAGACAGAAGCGGCTGGCGTGCATTACTAGCAGCGGCCGTGACCGACAATCGGTTGTGATATTGATATATCAGGCCAAAGAAGAAGAAGAAAATATTATAATAAATAATAATAATAATAATAAATAATATAAATTAACGCTAAAAATTTCGATCACTTATTGCATCGGTACTACCTTTGGTTACCATGCTTAATTTGCTGTGGCTGCCACAAATGTTTTAATCGACACCAATAAGTTTCATCGTAGGATACCATCTTCCAATAAAAATTAAGACTAAAGTCGTCAATAAAAAAAACGTTTTCGTTTGGTTAGTATCGATAACTAACGTTTTGCTTTACTTTTTCGGACCGAAATCGGAACATATTCTCAATAGTTTTGAAAGAGAATACTTTAAGAAAATGTCAAAAACGGATGCTTTTTCGTTAATGATTCTTGGGTGGGTTGCTATTGAGTGTAAATACTGATGAAACAAAAGAGTAAGCACAATTCTTTGAATTATGATGCAGGACTGATAACTGATTGACTTTATTTCAATGTGTACAGTAAACTTGTCTCTAGAAGATTAAACAAAGCTTTTTGATCTCAACAGCAAGAAAAATCCGCTTCTATGCTAAATTGTATTCTGTCGTCATTTTAAAAATTGAATTCGTGAAAACTGTCAGAATTCATGTATTAGTGAAATGTAACGTAGAACTCTAAATCAGTTGTAAGATGACAAACGAGAAAGAGATTTTTGAAGAAAGGAAATACTTTCACCCCCCCCCCAAAAAAAAAAAAAAAAATTTTTTTTTTTTTTTTTGTACAATGGGCCTGTCATTGCAATTCGAATACCAAGTTTTCGTTCTTGTCGGCAGTTATTATTACATTATAAAGCAAAAGCTTCAAACCGTTTCGGAGTCGAACCGAATACGACTCAGAAACTTCCGGGGAGCGTCAACTGTCTGGCCATTGACTAAATAGAGATAGACAAAATGGATTTGTGGTAATTAGAGTTGGCAGCGGGAAGGATACCGTCCCAAATTTTTGACTGAATTACATGAATTTTTTTCCGCAATTATAAATATCTGAGGAAGCATTTTAATTCTGGTCCAGCGGTTTCCGCAGCTCCTTCGCACATCTCTTGTGGATATGCGAGATATGCTTATCTCGAAACAGTCTATTATAACTCCAACTCTTGCAATTGATCAGGAATCAAAGTGATTGAGTTTTCTTTACGCCTTCAAAATTGCACATCGATTATATCTTTTAGTGTATCAAATTGAACCATATAACCCCATTCGAGTACTTAGCATTTCCTGCTACAATTTACACTTTTGTTTTTTTTTATATATTATTACTCAACCGGCTTGACTGAACAACAATCGACTTTACATTTCTTGACCACTTCTGACAGAGCCAAGTCAATTAAATTGATTCGTGTCCGATCTAGAAGGAATGAGTGTGTGTTAATGCAATTTGGTCGAGTATTTCGAGTATATACTAGCAGCCATTGCATAGTTATTTCCTGAACTTGAAAACCAGTTTTGTGCCACAGAACATGCATAAAATTCAAGAAAATATACCAGAAAGCCAACATGGCGTATGCGTGATTTATTTTCAATTAAATTCTTGGAATAACAGACTAATTGCTACTGGCCCGACCAATTAAAGAGAGTCGAGTGCTGCCAAGTGAAGGTCTTGTATCTGGGAAGATGGTGCAAAAAAAGTTGTTTACCTTCTTCTGTGGATAGTTACAATTAATTTTGTATTCCGTGATATAATCCCCCACCAAAAAAATATATATAAAAAAAACAGATTATTACTGTTAAACTGGTTTTTCAATTAGAGTGAAAATGTTGATGATGATGCCGCTTTTGCTGCTGCCGGTGATGATAATGATGATTGGGGCACCCCAAAAGAGTGAAAACCTTTTTTTTAATTTTTATTTTAACGGATTTACATAATTTTTTGAGTTGCCCTCGTTCGATTTGATTTGAATTTGTAAGCGTTTTAACCTTTTTTTTTGGCCCTCACAAAAGGTCGCCAAACAGGTTGGAGTGACACACTTTTAACTAGACACACCCCAAATCCTTCGTTCAATTAACGCGAATTAACTTGTTGTATATATCTTTTTTTTTTGCAAAAGAGAAAACTCTGCACAAAAAACGAAACGACTAATGAAGGAAATGTGGGGCCCCAGTTGCAGATGAGCCTGCCCGTAAACTGTGTAAAACTGTAAAAGAAATGCATAACCACAAAAAACACAGCTCCAGTTGCATAAGTCAGCGCTGCTGCTGCTGCTGTTGCTTCGATCTGCTTAATTTATGGCATCGAACGCCTGCAGACGCATAACGATGGACTTTCTTTTTAGTTTACCACCACCACCAATATTTAACTTTGACTTTCAATTTTTCATTTCCATTTGAAAAACTCATCTTTTGGATTCATCAAAATTAACGCGAAGCTTCATTTATTATACAATTTGAATATGCTTGACTTTTGCTGATCACCTTTAGACACCTGGCAGCTGATGCTGCTGCTGATTGCTTGCCTCGCGGTCCACCACATTGACGTCAATTAAAGACGCAGCAGCAATCCATATGGTCTGTCACAGAACAAGGAAGCATATTCGAGAACATTGTCGTTAAGTCCATAATGTCTGTCTAGTTGATCAAGTCACAGTGGGTTGAGTTGCTAAAAATTTACGGTAACAGTTAAATGCTTTAAAAATGATTGTATTCACAAATATAGGAAAGATATTAATTTAAGACATTAGGTTAGAAAAACATGTTAATATGTAGTCTCTAAATCTTCATGTGGTATATAAACCTGCCTTCATTTGAAAAAGTTGTGGCTCCATCTCTTTTTGTTTTGGAAATTGTCGCGTTTATATAGACAGACGGATATGGCTTTATTGACTCAGCTGTTAATGCTGATCAATAATAAGTATATATACTTTATACTTTATATTCCATAAAATTTGGGGGCATGAAAATTTGTAGAGCGCCGTAGCGCAAAAGTTTTCCAATGGAGGGAAAGATACAGGTCGCAATTCTTGGCTGAACCATAAAAGTCGAATAGAATTTTAATTATGTATTATGATTTTTCTTCTACTTGAACTAATTTAGTACTGAAGAGAACAAGCTATGTTTCATTCAAAGTTTTCGGTTTCGCACCTTAGAAAACATTGAGAAGACAAATTTGTCACTTTGCGGGCTTGTTCTCAACTGTGTTAAGAATCAATTGAAGCAATTAAAAATAAGTAATAATTTTTTTTTTGATAAAAGCCTGATCTCAAATGACATATATTTTACTATTACACTATGCTTCATATGAATAGAAACACTTTTGTAGAGCTTTGAAATCAGAATAATTGTAAACAGCTGTCTTATATATGTATGTATAAGTGGTGCACTTAACTTCAGTCCCATGAGTTAGAATTAAGAGAACCTAGTCTGTTTGAAAATGATGCTTACCTATGTGGAATAATTCTTGATCCGAGTTATAATGTTTCTTTATCAGCAGAGCAGAAAAATAACTATAATAAATTGTTATAACATCTGCAAAATCAAATAATGGAAAACATTAGCTATTGGATTATCAGCGGAAAACAGTTCTAGTTCCAGTTTGTCGGAAGGATGCAGTAATGATATCACTTGCAAATAAAACCGAAAATGAAACAGTTTTAGCGAACTAAAATATCACAACTTCATTTAATTTGTTTCTGAAACAAACGTAGAAAAAAAACGCAACTACATTTCCAGATCTATTTATAAATATTATAAATAGTTGTGCTAACAGTACCACCCACACAATTTAAGTGTTAAGCGTTTGTTTTTAGGAGTAAAGTTTATAAAAAAATTCCTGCAGAAGTCGCTATTATGCTTTTTATGTAGATCTAAATACAATCTGGATTTATATTCTTAAATACATAGCTTTTAAAGTATATACGTTGACAAATGTTTTCATTGAAAATTTTAAAAATATGATTAGAATTACAGGAATTTAATAGAAACTGATTATGTGGGACTTTAAAAGGTGGGAAAATTCTTTTGGATTCTAAATTTAAGCTAAGTTGTTCTGCTGGATAAATGTGAAACCAAAATGGGGCAGCTTTTATCAGCCATAAGGCTGCCGTAACCCGAACGAAAAAAGGTTAAGGGGGTCTTCTACATTTAAAAAATTTTTTTTAGATTTTTTTGTTTTCCATTATTATTATAGCTTAGCCATTCCTCTATCATCCCCTTCAAACAATTATAAAATTTCGAAATAGTTTTGCAGATATTGCCATTTTAGTGCAGCAATATTCTTGCTAAAGGAAGTATTTTATACGTTGCTCGAAACTTTAAGTGCGTTTCTTTTCGAAGCCACGGTTTTTGACCAGGTAGCTAAAAAATTCATATGAAAAACTCGCTCGATATAGTTAAATTCAAAATCTTGAAGAATCTAATTTTTACTTTTTGACCTTCACCAAAATTTTGACCCATTTTACGACCAATCGATTCCAGGGTGATATAATTATCCCATATTGACTAAATTATTTTGCGAAATTGTTTACCATTTTTGTTAACTAAACAATTATTAATATGATGTGCTTTCTAAGGGCCGATGATAATCTTCTAGATAGCTACTAGGTGTTAGATAAAAACTCATTTTACTTTGTTGTTATAAGTTTATGTGACAGAAAGTGTTATGAACGAGCTTTCGGCCGCTAGAATATAAGAGATTGGCCCTAAGTGTACTTAACTAAGCCTTTTTGTGCTCTTGCCCCAAACCATTACATATTTCTTGAAATTAGTTTTCAAGCTTCACATTAAGATCGAAAGGAAAGAGAAAAACAAGCTTCAGAAGCCGCGCTCATCTTAAACATGAAAATGGAACAAAGACTGACAACCAAGCGCACTATTTGACCCACTTAGAATTAGAATTTTCATTAAAGTTTGTTTATTGGAATTATTTAAAATTTTTTAGAATCTTGTACTAATGAATTGACATCGGATTTTGTTTACTTTTGTACCACTGTGCCCGCCAGCTGCTGCTGCTGCTGGCTGGTGTATGCAATTTTATGCAAATCGCCCACTTTGCAACTAGTTCACTTACCTCAGCCGAGCTAAGCTCAGTTCAGAGATCTGGGCAAAAGTAAAAGTTGGCTCAAGTTGCGGGCATAGCAGCAGCGAACTTGTTTTTTGGGCCACTTTTGGAGCCTCGCTTTGGAGCCCGCTTACCTTGATGGGTGATAAAACTTATTTATGCGTCGAACTCGTAAGGCAACAAAACGGCAAAAAAAAAAAAAAAAAAGCACTCACACACATACACAAATCTGTATTTATTCATTTGTTGTGCAGGCAAATTTGTAAGCCACATAAATATCAGGTGTGATAGATATAATTTTTTGGTATTTCCATCAGAGATTTGCAAGGCTTGGAAATTAATTAGCAACTTGTGCGATTTGTTTTGATTTCGAAAGAGCAGAGCTAGAACCTGTTTTGTATATTTTTGTTGGCCATCCTCGTGCGTTGCTGGAAATATGATTTGATGATGTCTAATTCTAGACCTCAGCAACGACTTTGGTGGCGATCGGTGTTAGACCCAGAAACCTGTCTCCCTTACCAATTTGCATATGAAATGCTGAAATGCACATGGTTAACAACGAAAACGCGTTTTTGGTATTCAAAAGAAAAGAAAAAACTGGTTAGTAAGTCAGTGGGTAGACCCAAAAAAATTATGCCACATTTGATTCGTTTTTTAATTTTTATTTTATTTTTATTTGTTTTTTTATTTAATTTAAATATACACATACAAATTAACGTACAACTACAAAAATTGGAGAAGAGACAAACACACAAGTGTGTCTGCAGTTTTTCTTGTTGAAAATTGTGTGTTGTTTGTGTGTGGGGGAGGGTGGGGGAAGGAAAATAACACAGCAAAAAGACTTGCCAGGAGGGGGAGAAGAGCGACTTAAATCGCCCTGGCGTTTATTTTTGAAGCGTTTTTAAACGCGCCTAACAAAGTCAGTCAAAAAATTGTATGAAAAATTGTGTGTAAAAAGTTCACTGCTGCTGCTTCTGACTTAGAAGAAACCATCGCCGGTGGGATCATTGATCCAAGGATAATTATTGGGGCATCTGACACAGGTCTGCAGATTGATGGTCTCGCCGGGCACCTCCTTGGAGGTCAGCTTGCAAGTGTTGGGTACCCAACAGACGGGTCTACCCTCGACCACACACTTCTCCTTCCAGGGCTCAAAGTTCTTGGCCTCACTGACTGTGCGTGGATTCTGCATCCATTGTATCACCTGAGTCATGGTCACAAAGTACACATCATTATGATTGGCCAGAATCTCATCGATCCAATAGAGGAAGGCGTCCAGGAATTCGGGATTGTTCTTTAACCAGGCCGCATGGAAATACAGACCCAGGGGAGCACGATTCTGATCGTAATGACGATCAAAGTTGTGATTCAAGAAATTATAAAACTGATCGCCCGTCAAAATATTCGAGCAAGAGTCCACCATAGCACAACCAGGCAAATATTCATCATTGGCCGGATCCTCACGACGATCCAATTCATTCATCACCATCTCCCAGACAGCATGGGAACGTGTGGGACAACTCTGCAGATTGCCGTGACAACGATGGGGCATACGGAAATACATGGTGTAGGGCCACAATGGGGGATTTGACAGAGGAGCCGTTATGGTGGAATCATACAAGAAAGCCTGCTCTTCCATCATGGTAAACTGATTATTGCCACCCACTCTCAAGTAAGGAGCACGCACGCCCACCACCGAATTATCCGTAATATTCGCATACTTCTCGGTAATAATTCTCATGCCAGCCATTTCTTTGGCCCAATCATCGACAGTGGCATTTGACCAGAAACGTTCCTCATCATTGTGTGTAATCGAATGGACAGCTATCTCATGACCCTTGCGTGCCGTTTCCTGCACAGCCGAATAGTTGGTATATTTGTGGGAAACGAAATAGGTGGCCTTAATATCACAGCCATTGGGATTTTTGCGTCCCTTGAACATTTCCTTGTACAGTTCAATGTTATTATTGTTAATGGCATCATCAAATGTGATGGTAATCATCATGGGTACATCCTTGGCGGGCAAATCACCGGGTATGGAGGTGCCATCCTCAGAGCAGAAACAATCGGGCAATACACAAACGGCAGGATCACAGGGAGGGGCACGATTGGGATCATTGTCAATGTCTGCAATGAGAGAAAAGAAAGAAAAACCAATTCAAAATATGTTTTAGAAAAGCGCCCTCTGGCGAGAGAAACTTAAAGACTCCAATGGAACCTAATTAGTCGAGAAACGATCTTAAATATATCAAATTATAAAGAAAAAAATGTATGTAAAATAAGCAGGTTTACACTTAAGCTAAAATAAAGAAAGAAACCTTCGGCCTTTGTCCCTTCAAAACTTTAACATCTCTGACCACTTGCATTCAGTTTACCCGCAAAAGTTCACTAAACTTGTCACATTATAAACAAACAACAAAAAAATATGAAAACAATTAGTTAACTGCACCACAGTACACCACTTAGATGAGGAGAAGTTCAGTGAACCCTCTCGTTGGTCTCTGGAAAAGCAATCAAGTGTTGAGGTGGGAAAACCAAAAAACGTAAAGTGAATGGAAAATATGTCTACACAATTATTATAAGTTTTTTTTTCGTTTTTTTTAAGCAATTTACAAATGTTGTTAATCAAGCGAAGACGATTGATGTTTAAAATGCATCCCAGGTATGCGCAAGTAAATGTGTACCTTCTCCTCGTCCACTCCCAAACACGTGTTGGCCATCCATATGCTAATTGGTTTATGATTTGTAAGCCTTGCACTTGCCCGTCTGCCTACTTGTCAATCAATTGCGAAAGTTTTGCAAACGATTTTTTGCTGTAATTATTCACCTAAGCGGCGGTGAAGTGAAATGCCAATGTTTTTGAGACATGCAAAGGCCAAAAAAAAAAAACACTATTGTCTCTTTGTTGACCTTTTTTGACTGTGTGTCCGCTTGTCGTGATCGTTTCCTTTCCCTCTTGTTGTTGTTGTTGTTTTTTGCTTTTTTTATGCCACATTTGCCAATAATCTGACTGTAAAGCCAGGTGTTATGTCATCTTGAACCGGTATTGGGATGGGGAAGAAGTGCCCTCCTGACTTGCTAACGACGTTTTTTTTTTTTATTATTCGCTTGTATGGAAATTACTTTTGAAGAGGATTTTAAGAGGATGAGGCAGTGATTTTGAGAGTAAGATGCTTTTTAATACCATTTAATTAGATGAATGAGGAAGAAAACAAATATATTTCTTTACTTAATACAAATTGAACAAGGGACTTTTAAGGCGAGCTAAAAGCCCATACACTTGAGGTTTGACCTCGATAATGGTAAAATATAAACATTATTAATTTTTCTCCGGATTTAGTATTATGTATGGTCTTATAAGGACCAATCGGTCTATGTGTGGTCCCCCTACGGGGCCTGCCGGAATTACCTAACCTAGCCTAGTATTATGTACGCTCGAATATAAAAAAAAGTCAATCTATAATGACACCATCAACTTTTACGCTCAATTTTCGTTAAGAGGGAAACTTCGACGGAAATTACCAATTGATGACTTCCTAGTATTCTATTTGATCGATTTTTGAATTGGTAAACTGAAGTCGATTATTTTTAGCGCTTTTTATTCGTATCTTTTGGATCGAACCTTATATAATAGTAGAACAGAATGACTAAAATTAGAGATGATCGTGAAAAAAAAATTTTTTGAACCCTCCACGCTCTAATCCCGATCACAAATTTTCAAATTTGTCCTGTCCTGACTCTTTCATCGAATTGGAAATTCAATGCTATTCCTTTTATTAAAATGGCAATGGTTGTTGAATAATGAATAAATAGTTTTTGAAATTATGAATCCGGCCCAACGATTTCAAAAAATATTCCTCCCTTATCTCGGTTTCATACTTTATATTCCGTCTTTTAGTTTATTTCAAGTGGATGCGTTTCGATCATATCCAAAATTTGCATATTCAAAAAGGGAAATATAGCAAACGAAACGTCAAGTTGCACATATAATAGTTATACAGATAAATTTTTACCGTGGACCCATGATTTTACATGTGTGTGCTTTTTAGTGTATTTTTTGATTTTACATGTGAGTGCTGTCTGAGTGTTCATTTGTTCCTCGTGAGTAAACATACGACAACGCATACATTCAAATTTTCCCCTGACATTCAGTTGTATGTAGAGATGGGCGCGTGTCGAAAATTTTTAACAAGACACGACTCTAACACGAATGAACAAATTTCAAACACGATACGCACGTCTTTATTAATAGTTAATAAAATGCAAAAAAAATAATTTTCGCGCAAGAATTACATTACAAGAACGCTAATAGAAGGGAAATACATATATTAACATACATCTAAATGTTTTTATACGCATTTCCCTTCTATTAGCATTCTTGTACATAATAATATGTTTACATCAAAGCTGCAAACCCCTGAAATTATAAAGAAGGTTTGGTCTGATAAAGTATTACTAAAACATTAGTTTCATGGATTTCTGGAAGCCGCAAGATGACCGTTCCAGTTTTAGCTGATTACGAATATAACGACTTGCAATTGTTGCAACACGCTTAGTCAATGAGTTTGTCATCGAAGAAAAACTTTTCACTCTGCTTTTTGCTTAATTGAATTTCTGGTTTCATTTTCTTTAAACGAGTCGACTTTAAATAATGAAAAATGTAGATATTTATTCCGTATATTTTCTTCAGCTGATATTGTTGTTTTGTGTCGTGTTAGACTGTGTTCATGTTTTATGGGATAAACACCAACTCTAGTTGTATGGTCGTTATGCATCTTAATAGTTTAGAAAGTCAGAGTACATATTAGAAGGTAGATGCTACCTTTCAATTTCAAAGACCAGGCTTATTTGAATGTTGCACTAATGAATGAGGTTTATTCGACAATTTATTCACGTATCAGATAGTTTGGAAAATAAAATTCGTTCCTTTCAAGAAAAGTAATGACCGATTTGCTAAAATTCACCAAAAACAAAGAGAATAAATTATTTTTTTTTATTTGAATTCGAGGTTCAAATCAAAATTAAGTTCGATAAGTAAAGTAACCGGTACGCAAACCAAAACTTTGATTTAACGACGGGTTCAAACCTCCGAACGGAACCTTCTGCAGAGTTCTAGAGGTTTGAATCCTTAACAAAAACATTTAAAAAAATAGTGTTCGGAATTTTAAAAGAAGTAATTACTAGTATAAAATTATGAAAAAATATATATATTTGATCCTTCACAAAGAAAATAGTGTCTAAGCTCTAGAAAAGTTTTTGAACTGGCATGTTCAGTCTACATTAGTCATGCCTATTCCTTCAACGATTATTTTAAAGTACCCCGCAATTTACCAAATTTTATAAAGCCGGAAGAGTTGGAAACTTATATAGCTTTTTTACTGTGTCTGTTAGTGGAATAGTAACATTCAAATACCAAAATTAAAGAGCAATTAAATGAATACAGTTTTATGAACACACTCTTTATTGACTAGGTACTAACACTTCCTAAAAGAGCTATATTACCCAACTGTAATAGACAGTAACCCACTAATTTGAATTGGCTCCAAATTTAAAACCCATCATTTCAATAGTTTGGCCGCTATAACCCGCAGTGGTTAATGAAATATCCCGCTGATTGAGGTGTACAATCGAGGCCGACTTGAACATAAAATGTTGCACCTCTTTTCTTTCAAATCAATGAAGTGATGTATGACGTTTTAATTGCTCCTGTTAATTTGTTTGCCATTTAATGTTGTTCGCCTTCCTTATTACACGCTTTAAAGGTAAAGTTGGTAAAGTTTTTGGCTACTTGAATTTATTATTCAATTGTTTATAATGTTAATGCTTCGTTGAGCATTTCAAAAGTGTGAATTTAGCGCATTTAAACAGCAAACACGAAAGGCCTTAGAATGGCGAAGAGAGCCGCGGACGGGACTTGAGCCTCTTGAGAAATGTTGCAGTCATCAAATCACAAAGTATTATTTATTATTGTTATTATTATTATAAATTAGCTGTGGTTTTTACGCGGGCTGCTGGTTCGATCTGTTGTTTGCTTTTTGCGGTGTTTTTATTTTATTTTTTGCAATTGCTAAAAATACCAACAATAACAACAGCAACAACAAATGTTAAGCGGCTTATGTAAGGCTAATTTACACATGAATCGAACCAACAACAGCAGCCACCTATGGAGAGGCTTTTAGTTTTTTTTTTTTTGCTTTGCTTTGATTTGATTTCTATTAAGTCCAAGGTTAAAGCTGTTGCGATAAATGTTAATTAACGACTTATTTAATATATAGATATCAATATTATTTTGTTTTTGTTTTGTTGAACCGATGATGAAAACATTCGTGCTTTTGTCTCTGTATTTGACATTTTGCTTTGCATTTCACACTTGACATTTCCAGCCGAAAGAGTAAAGTCGATTTCTATAACTTTTTAAGGGCTTTTCGAAACCGGTCGACCAAAAAGTAGCCTAAGACAATGCACAAAAACTTTTTCTTGGCATGTGGGCGTCCCACCTCCTCCCAGGCGAGACAGACACTTGTATGCTGAAATAATAATATGTTTAAATGCCGCCATCGACCGGTTTTAAGGTGCGACTGACTGACTCTTTGACTGGAATTTGGAATAACTGAAAGAAATTGTCCACGAGACACCAAAATGGCTTAAGCCACTTGAAGAATTGAGTATGGTGTAATATCAGCTTTTGTACAGACAATCCCCAAATCCCTCCCTCTACATAGCTGGCGGCTTACATCTATGGGTCTGCTGAATCATTGTGAATCATTGTTGTTAAATGTTGAACAACATTTCATTATTATCTGAAGTGGAGACCAGATGTTCAAAATATTTTCATATTTTTTTTTATGATATTTTTTTAATGGTTCTTTCTGGAGATTTCGAAACGGAATTTTGTAGTATCGAGCTTATCTTCATGATGCGAGATTCTAGCCAAGGAATCTTTACAGTTCCCAACTGACTCTAGCTAAACTCAACTGACAAAAACAGTAATCTCTAATGAAGAAGCTAAAGATCTTCCGAAATCCTTTTACATTATTTAAGATCCATTTACTCTTGGCCTTTAGCTAGTGTTTTTAGGTAATAAGTTAAAATAAATCTAGTTGTCCTCCCATGAATATAAATTTTTGTGTGGCTTAACCAATACTTGTTCAAAAAGGCTTATATAAATGCAACAAAATTTACATAATTAGAGAACAAGTTTGGCTATATGCTTGGGATGTTCCAATAGAAATCAAACAACCGCACTGGCCTAAAGTGGATGATACACTTTTAAAAATTGCTATAAATCGTGAAGAGTCTGACATAAAGATTAATTCTAACCCTTTCGGCAATAATTATACTGCATTGAAATGTGCTCTGTCGCATAGTCACCCCAAGTAGGGCCACCAAAAAGTGAAACGATTTTTTAGATAAGTTTTTCCGCCATATCTTGCCGAAGCCAGTTTTGGAGTTTATGCAGATAATTTAATCATAATTATATACCAGTAAGGGGTGCACCTCACAATGTTGATAATTTTTTTGGCCTGCGTTATTTATGAACCTAAACGTTGATTGGCAGCGGCAAAATTTTTATTTTAGACCTATGGTTTCTTTGTAAAATGTTCTAAGAATTGTCCATAAATTGCGATTTTGCCATACGCCTATGACAAAAAAATATCGACCCACCCTAATATACATAAATACATTGTGTGAACAAGTATAGAGATTAGTTCCTCAGTTTTCAGTGAAAAAATTATTCTTTTTTTTGCCAATTTGAGGAATAATTGTAGTCACGATTGGTCTTCTATATAGAAAAATCTTTGGTATTTATAAGCGAGTCAGATTATGCTTTAATGGGATGCAAAATGCCTTTGATGAGACTGAGATGCCTCATTCCAGCAAAATTTGTATATTAACGAACAATTTTTACAATAATTGTCTCTAAAAATTTACAGTGTCAATTCAGCCTAAGCAAAATATGCTTTTAAATGCGATTCCTTTTCTGCATTGTCAAATTCACTAATTGGGAATCAATGAGCTCTGCAGGTAAAATCGGTGAACATTAAATACCATGTTAATTGAAATTATCTAACAATGATGATATCAATGTTTCGCCAGTTTAAAAAATTTTTTCGAATAAACTGAACTTTCATTGAAAATACAAGGTATTTAATATACGGAAAAAGCAATATGCCAATCTCTTCTAAAATACTAGAGGTTTAACTATAGTAATCGAAATTTGACCTTTATTTTATTATTATATTTATTTTTTTGGGTTTTTATAATATTTTGGGTAAAAAATCGACAATCTTGAATTCTTTAACTTTTTTTGCTGCCTTAGAATAGTCAGAAGTTTTAAGATGCTTAAATAATTGCATAATAAAGGAAGTTTTGATGGATTTTTTCCATGCACTTTTTCGTGCTTATCCCAATTCATAAACGTTATTTCTTTATTAACACAAATCAGAACAGCTTCATTTTAACTAAAAGGGATTATTAGCCTTGTTCTTAATTCCACTTTCTTTAAAAAAGCAAATAAACTTTTATTTCGAAACGTTTTCATGTTCTTAATTCCACATGAAATGGCTTCTGAATTAATTTTATGATCGATTGGATCCCGAAGCGTTTATCAATAATTTCCTATGAAATAACTACTGCTGGATATAAGCAACTTCATTTTGAATTTTATTATTTCTTTGTATTTTCTTATTTATATAAATACACCAATTTTTTCACAATTTTTCACAAAGAAAATCAACTCGATTTGATCATGTTTTTCATGGGTTCGCAACCCTTAAACCTATGATAGTTGTCTATCGATTGCTTATATGTATATCGAACGCGATGCGGAATTCAGAACACGATTCTTGCACTTTTTCACTTTTACTACCCGCAATAAAAATATTATTATCCGTATTATTTCAAGTTGCCAATAAATTCAAAAGTGATTAAAGAATGATTATTGATTAAACGACAAATTTGTTATTCGATTTTTATTTCACTAGTCAAAAGTTTAAAAAAGTTAAAGTCCGCAAAATTGTTTCAATTTACGATTAACGGAACACGAATCAGTTCTACATTCGAAAACGTTTTGTGGAAGTGAATTTGAGAACAAGGCTGTATGTATGAATGCACTGAACTGTTTTGAGTTTGCATATATGAATATCGATAGTGGCACAGCTTGAGAATTTCAAGTTTACTTAACCCACGGCTTGAATATTTCGGGTTTGCGGGAGAATTAATAAATCGAACTCATTCATTAAAAAAATAACGGTTCCAAAACGAAATAACATTAAAAACGGGTTTTCAAACCAGCTTATTTAATGGTTTGACCTTTTAAAGTTTAAATCGTTTTTGAAATAATTTTCGGTAATTATCTCCCAAAATTCGTGTATATTTCTATGTAATGGGTACTCACCGCAAGTGTTTTCATCGGAACCATCTGTGCAATCTTTTTCACCATTACAGAAGAGACCGCGCTCAATGCAATTGCCATCGCCGCAGGCCAAGAAACCATCTTGACACAGTGGCTCGTCGGTATGCAGCAAAGGCTTGACACGACGCTCTTTGTTCTTGGATTTGCAATTCTTCACAGATTCTTTCCAGTCGCAGGTTTGCTTCTCGATATCGAAATACAAACCGGCGGGACAGCGAATAGCTTGCAGACCCTTTAAAAGAAAAGAAAAGAAAAAACAAACCAATATAGATAAATTCATTTTCTCTAACAATTTTTTAAGTATTCCAAAATAATTCTTTTATCTCGTTAAACCCACCGATGAGGTACACTGTATGACATCACGGCAATTATCTCCCTCGCCGGCCACCAAACGGAACCATTCACCGGCATCTTTGTCCTTGCACAGTTCCTTCTCGAACGACTCTTCCTTTTTTGGTTCCTCGGTGGTGGCTTGACGCTTGAAACGTAGCAAATCCTCGGCTTGGACTGAAAAAAAGGAAACAAATTTTGTTGTTGACAAAACCGGAAGAATTTCTTTTGCTGCAAATGTGGGTTGACTCGGCCACTTCCTGTTACAAAGACTTAGATATAAAGGCATGTGGTTTTCAACTGGTTGGTTATAAAAAACAAGTTTCCATATTATGAAATATATACGATGTCATATCACCCTCCACCACCCCCCCAAAATAAGTGGGAAAAGAGCGACAGAGAAAGAGAGAACTGCAAAAACTTGTTATAACTTTGACATTTCGATCAACTTTATTAATGCAGTTGGCAACAGTGGAAATCGTACTGATTTTTGCATAACCCCTGCGCTTACAAATATCTCAAAAATACAATTTTTCGAAAAATAAAATGAAAGTTGTGGGAAACTTGTTTTTTGTCCTTTTCTCAAGGTTTTCGTTGAAGGCCACTTTGATATTTTCGTGAAGCTTACCTCCATTTAAGGCCGCTAAAGCCACTACGGCAAAAACTATAAAAAGTTTTGCCATTATTTCTCTAAAAAACACTTCAGATTTCTATGGTTTTTTTTTCTTTCTTCCACTTTGTTTCACTTTAGAGTTTGTCCTTCCGATCGCTATCAAAGCTCCATTTACACTGACGCGCACAATTTCTCGAACCCCTCTCCAAGACACCAAAGCCCCAGACGAAGACAAATTTGCTTCTTTTATTACACGGCCGCAACGCAATGCCGTGTGGTGAGTTTGGCGCGAAGCTTTTTTACAGTTAAAAACACCCGAAACGCGTTCCACAAAACGGAAAGCTTTGACGCTACGACGTTACTTCGTTTTATAATTCGTTTGAAGCGCGACTTTCGATCCGATCGTGACTTGATCTGATCGTTGCCCCAAAAGAAGAGAGAAGTGCGGCACGTATGCGAGACTCTTTTATATGCAAAATGTTTGGGATGAGGGGAAACAACAGCGTTTTGGGTGTGTTTGTGTGTGTGTGGTGGGTTAGAGCCCAAAGCTGCTAGTGTGGATTGCAAGTGCATTATGCTAATGAAATTCTGAGCTAAACAGACGCATTTGGTAGTGCTGGCAAATTCCAGAAGGTCTCTCATAGTGCCTAGCCCTGTATGTCGACTCTGGCCTGGTCTGCGGGCGTGCCCACGCTTCACACATAATCAAAACTGCATATTTAATTCCGGCATAGCAGTTGTTTTTTATATGGTTAATACCCTATACAGCGGGAGGGATACTTAGGTTCCTTAATCCGGTGGGTAAACTTGAGTGTATTCAATATCAAGAAGTTTGCCTTCTTATCGTGTCCACAAGGAGTCAGTGTAAATACAGTTTAACCTTTTTTAAACCGAACGAAATTTTATTTCCGGTGATTTATTTCTTCAGGCTTGGAAACAGTAAAGGCTCAACGATTCAATCATACCACATAAGCCTTCTTTCAGGTTTCTAGTCATTACCTTGAACATTTAAATTACCGCAACAAGCGAACCGCAGTTGTCACCCATGTCAACGCTGACAAGTGGAACTGGCTTCTGAGAACGAGTACCTACTTGAACCTGGGGTGACTGCCGCTTAGGCACTTCCGGTCACACTTCATTTAAAACGTTCGACACGATGCAAAACCAAAAAGTCTATGAAAAAGTACAAAATCTAGCCTTATCTTCCAAGCAAATATCGACCCTAAACCAAGTTTTGGCTGTCTCTTGAACTAGAGGTGAATAGGCACCATGTCTATAAGGTCCCTTTGGAATAGAGATGCGCGTATTAGTGCCGAGATGGGCAGAATTTTAACGTTCCCAAAATTATTATAACATACCTACCATACGTGGGTTTTTATTTAAAATTCTGGCCTAGGTCACTTCTAGCCATTTTAGGACCAATTGGACTTTTCCCAAAAAAAGTTTGGACTTTTATCGATAAAAGCTCTATACAACTCTTTCATGTGTGACCACGTTTGATATCGATTAACGATTAATCAAAACCTCGGCAGAAAAATGGAATTAACTCGTGAAAATTTTTGTGCAATCATTTTTCACAACTTTCGACGTGGATTATCACGACAAGAGTGCAACGATGAACTTAAATCTTTGTATGGCGATGAAGCACCATCCTATAGCACTTTGAAAAATTGGTTTAATGAAACCATCGCGGGCGACGCTCGCTCGAAGACGAAGGTCGTGAAGGTCGTCCAAAAACAGTCGTTGTGTCAGAAAACATTGATGCCGTGCGTGAACTGATAATGCAAGATCGTCATGTGACATACCGTGAGATAGAGGCATCCTTGGGCATTTCTTCCACCAGCATACATTCGATATTGCATGAACACCTGGTCCTTAAAAAAGGTTTGTTCTCGTCGCTCAAAAAAAGGCTCGTGTGGATTGGTGCAAAGAAATTTTGAAAAAATATACTCGCGGTGTTTCAAAAGACGTTTATAAGATCGTCACAGGTGACGAATCATGGATCTATGCTTATGAGCCCCCAACAAAACAGCAATCGACCGTGTGGATCTTCGAAGACGAGCCAAATCCAAAGAAAGTCGTTCGTGAAAGAAACACTTCGAAGCAAATGGTCGCCTGCTTCTTCGGTAAAACTGGTCATATGGCGACTGTTCCGCTTGAGCAACGTAGGACGGTCAATTCTGAGTGGTACACCACAATTTGTTTGCCTGAAGTCTTCGGAGAAATTCGAAAAACGAACAAGAGAAGACAGATCATTGTGCACCATGACAATGCGAGCTTTCAGACATCAGCTCACACCAGCGCCTTTTTTGACCGCCCAAAACATCGAATTGATGGGTCATCCGCCGTACAGCCCTGACTTGTCACTCAATGACTTCATTTTATTCTCGTACATCAAGGGAAAAATGCGTGGTCAACGATTTTCGTCGCCAGAAGATGCTGTTGAAGAGTTTAAAAACCATGTTTTGGAGGTGTCTCAATTGGAGTGGAAAAAGTGCTTCGACTATTGGTTTGAGCGCATGCAAAAGTGTATAAATCTTGCTGGAGAATACTTTAAAAAACAATAAAACCATTTTTGATCATAAATATTCGCGTGTTCATTATTAGGCCAGAAATATATATAGCCTGCGTATGTAAGGTTTAGTTAATTTGGCACGGACATTTAAATGACAGATAATATTGAGGATTCATAATGATTTTACAACACAATCTAAAGAATAATTAGAATATTCAACTTAGTTAATTAAGACAAGTGAGAGTTTTTCCGAAATTTCGACATTTCGCTTCCGTGGATGCCCTGGTAAATGCTAATCCAATAGATATACACCGTTCTCAAGGATTCTTACGATATCTACTGCATTCTTCTTCTGCTAGATAATCCTAAAACTTATTAACGGCGTCGGCACATCCGACTTTATATAGTTTTGTGCGTAAATTTTAATATTTTAAAGTTATTTAAATGTTTTTTTAGAACTTTAAAAAAAAAGTGCCTAAAAAAAATATTCTCAACTAAGAAGATGCGTAATGGCTATACAACTGAATGTCAGGAGATATTTTTTTGTGTGTGTTAATTTGTTCTCCGTGAGTAAACACACAGACAGCATACAAATTACTATGAGTTCACTTTTCCCTGTACTCGGACAGGCAAAATAAACCAAAGGAGTTCAATTTAATTCTTTTTATTGGGCGACGTGCCTCAATTAAATATTATTTAAAAAAACAAAAGATATAAATTTGAAAATACCAAATACCAAACCCTAACCACCCTAACCGACCTCTTCATAATGAAAATTTCCCCAGACATTCAGTTGAATGGCCGTTATGCATCTTGTTAGTTGAGAATGCCATTGCCTGCACTATCAAAGATTCCACTTGAACTCGGATTAATGGATGATCAATCCCGTTAAATTATCTTCCCTTCTCCACCTTCTCCAGGGTATGTCTCAGTTCGTTTCACCCTATAAAAACGGATCTTTCTTTTTATGATGTTTAAATAGCGTTTCTCTCACTCTGTGTATTTCATGTTTTGTCGTTCCAATTAAAAAAGCTGCATTATTTTTCTTACTTTGCTGCTCGCAACGACCTTGATCAGTTTTTTTTTTGTGGATCCAAATTAAAAAAACATTTATGGCCCCTGGAGTGAGACGAGTATGTCGTGTGGTTAGTCCGCTCTGCGGCTGCTGAGAGGCGTCTCAAAGGCGTGACGAACTGCTGCCAACTCAAAATTGTTGTCGTCGCCATCGGTGGCGATCGCTTCAGCCAACTTTAAAGTGTGCCAAAGTGTTTTTTGCCATTTGGCTTTTTGGAATTGTCATTGTCTATTTTTGCCACACTTGACATTTGCATAGAGGAGTTTAGTTAACTTGGCCAGTTGTTGTTTTTTTTGTTTTCCAATTAAATTTAAATAAAATACGATTTTTTACTTTTTGGCTTCGCCGGTTTCCGCTTCATGAAGTTTTGCGTCAATTGAGGAAACCAGTTTGACTTATCATTTAAATCATCTGATCTTCTGTTGCAAAATCTGAATGGTTTTTCAAGCTAAAAAACTATGAAGCACTATGCCATATTGTACGTTCCAAAGCGTTAATCCAGTTATTTAATTAGTTTAAATTAATTGTCTTTTGGTTTTCAGAATTTGTACACATATTTTTGCGGTTTGTGTGTTTTTGCTGTGGTTAAACATTAGTCACTATATTGGTAGATACTTTTGCATACAATATAGGCATACAGTAAGGAATATTTGAAATGAAAAAATAAATAAAAAATTTTAAGTAGTTTCAGGGGGAGGTCTTCTACCTTTAAACAATTTTTTTTTCGATTTTTTTTTTCGTTATTATTATAGCTTGGGCATTCCCCATTCATCCCCTTTAGACCATTTTCAAAAATTCGAAATAATTTAGCAGATATAGCATTTTTAGTTCATGCTTGGGGAAGTATTCAATACAACCTTAAGAGTAGGTCGTCTACCTTTGAAAAATATTTTTTTTTCGGTTTTTTTGTTTTGCATTATTATTATAGCTTGGGCATTCCCCTTTCATCCCACTCAAACCATTTTCAAAACTTCTAAATAGTTTAGGAGATATTGCCATTTTAGTGGAGCAAAGTTCATGCTTGAGGAAGCAGTCAATACAACCTAAAGAGCTGGTCTTTTACCTTTGAAAAAAATTTTTTTTTCGATTATTTTGTTTTGAATTATTGTTATAGATTGGACATCCCCCTTTCATTCCCTTCAAACCATTTTCAAAAATTCGTAATAGTTTAGAAGATATTGCCATTTTAGTGTAGGAAAGTTTATGCTTGAGAAAGCAGTCAATACAACCGTAAGAGCTGGTCTTCTACCTTGGAAAAATATTTTTTTTTAGATATTTTTGTGTTGCATTATTATTATAGCTTGGGCATTTCCCCTTTCATCCCCTTCAAACCATTTCCAAAAACTCGAAATAGTTTAGAAGATATTGCCATTTTAGTGGAGCAAAGTTCTTGCTTGAGGAAGCAGTCAATACAAATTAAGAGCTGGTCTCCTTTGAAAAATTTTTTTTTTTCGATTATTTTGTTTTGAATTATTGTTATAGATTGGACATCCCCCTTTCATTCCCTTCAAACCATTTTCAAAAATTCGGAATAGTTTAGAAGATATTGCCATTTTAGTGTAGGAAAGCTTATGCTTGAGAAAGCAGCCAATACAACCTTAAGAGCTGGTCTTTTACCTTTGAAAAATAATTTTTTTTTCGATTATTTTGTTTAGCATTATAATTATAGCTTGGGCATTCTCCTTTTATCCCCTTCAAACCATTTTCTAAAATTCGAAATAGTTTAGGAGATATTGCCATTTTAGTGGAGCAAAGTTCATGCTTGAGGAAGCAGGGAATACAATTTTAAGAGCTGGACTTCTATACCTTTGAAAAATTTTTTTTTTCGATTTTTTTGTTTTGCATTATTATTATAGCCTGGGTATTCCCCTTTCATCCCCTTCAAACCATTTTCAAAAATTCGAAATAGTTTAGGAGATATTCCCATTTTAGTGGAGCAAAGTTCATGCTTAAGGAAGCAGTCAATACAACCTTAAGAGGAGGTCTTTTACCTTTGAAAAATATTTTTTTTCGATTTTTTTTATTTTGCATTATTATTATAGCGTGGACATTCCCCTTTCATCCCCTTCAAACCATTTTAAAAAACTTGAAATAGTTTAGGAGATATTGTCATTTTAGTGGAGCAAAGTTCATGCTTGAGAAAGCAGTCAATACAACTTTAAGAGCTGGACTTCTACCTTCTGGACTTCTACCTTAAGAGGTGGTCTTTTACCTTTGAAAAATATTTATTTTTTTCTCGAATTTTTTGTTTAGCATTATTATTATAGCTTGGGCATTCTTCTTTTAACCCCCTCAAACCATTTTTAAAAATTCGAAATAGTTGAGGAGATATTGCCATTTTAGTGAAGCAAAGTTCATGCTTGAAGAAGCAGTCAATACAACCTTAAGAGCTGGTCTTTTACCTTTGAAAAATATTTTTTTTTGAATTATTATTATAGCTTGGGCATTCCCCTATCACCCCCTTCAACCCATTTACCAAAACTCGAAATAGTTTACGAGATATTGCTATTTTAGTGGAGCAAAGTTCATGCTTGAGGAAGCAGTGAATACAACCTTAAGAGCTGGTCTTCTACCTTTGAGAAATTTTTTTTTTTCGATTTTTTGTTTTGCATTATTATAGCTTGGGCATTCTCCTTTCATCCCCTTCAAACCATTTTCAAAATCTTTTACATTTGAAAAATATTTGTTTTTTCGATTATTTTGTTTAGCATTATTATTATTAAAAATTCGAAATAGTTGAGGAGATATTGCCATTTTAGTGAAGCAAAGTTCATGCTTGAGGAAGCAGTCAATACAACTTTAAGAGCTGGACTTCTACCTTAAAAAAAATTTTTTTTTCGATTTTTTTGGTTTGAATTATTGTTATAGATTTAGCATTCCACTTTCATCGGATACAAACCATTTTCAAAAATTCACAATAGCTTAGGAGATATTGCCATTTTAGAGGAGCAAAGTTCATGCTTGAGGAAGCAGTCATACAACCTTAAGAGCTAGTCTTCTACCTTTGAAAAATATTTTTTTTTTCGAATTTTTTGTGTTGCATTATTATTATAGCTTGCGCATTTTCTTTGCCTATTTTTTAGAGCAGCCTGCCCAAACTGAATTACCAGGAGAACAGAAACCAGTAGAAGGTAACTTTTGAAAAATTTTAGTTGCTAAATTTTCATTGCCTACTTTCAAGGGCAGCCAATTCGAGTTGCCATACTTGCACTGCCCCATGTGAAACACCAGGCCAACAGAAATCTGCAGCAGGTAATCTTTCGATTTGTCTAAGAATTTTTTTAAAATTTTCAAGCACACTAAATTTGTTCTAAAATCACAAAATAAGCCATTACTCGGCTAATCGAAGGAGTTTTAGGATGTGCTTTGGCCACAAGATAGTACTTTTTAATTAACATTCGATGGCGAGGCCAAATCCTGGATTATTCTGCAAACAGCCGAGATATAAGGACTTTTCTCTATAACTAAAATAGGCAAAATCTCCCATATCCTGGCCAGGATCAGGACCCAATTGAAGTCAAAATGATGTATTTTCGGAGGGCTATCATCTGTCCAAGGGATCTGCTTATATTCCTGCGGATTGCTGAAATTTTAAGGATTTTGTGTTTATTGACCATCAAGCGATGCCCCGAGCCTGTTAAATTACAAGTTCCTGGTTCCTAGATAACCCCACATCCATTAATGCCAATCAATTAGAATTGTCTCTGGGATACGAGCAATCCAAGTGGCAATGTCCCGCGGAGGCTACAGGCTAGTTAGACCAAAAACAAGCAGCTATTTAGGGATATTTTTAGCATGGACAACATCCAATTCGCATAGCAAATAGTACATCATAATAACATAGACGAGACATAAACCAATGAATTATTTCTCCAACTACCCTTTCATGCAATAGCATTTGAATTCGAAGAGTATTTAAATTTTAAAAATTCATCCATAAAATATATAATAATTGTAATCATTTAAACAGATTTCCAATTCATTTGTACATATTTCAATATAAATTTTATTGATTTTTTTTTGGGAATTTACAAGCGTTTCGTTGTAAGCATAAAAATAGAATTAACTTAAGGGACACTTACCCTAGCTACACAATTTTTTGTTTGTTTAAAGGTTATTGTTTTTAATTATTATTGCATATGCATTGACTGGACTTGCTTATTTGTACGTAAACTCGTTTCGGTTTCGCCTTACGCTATTGTTCTTATGGTAGATCTTCTCCAGATCCATTACTATTGTTCTTGTTTAGGTTGTGGGTATTCTCCATTATATCACATTCGCACAGTAAACAAAATAATAATATCAAATTTGTGACGACTTTGGCAAAACTAACAAAATAATAAAAATAATCATAATAAAAGCGCAAACATTTTCCGAACAAACAAACAAGTTAACAACAACAACAATTACTTCATAATACTAGATAGGCTGGTGTAGCCACTATTGTTACCCTGGTGGACGATGGGCTGTCCCCTGCGACAGCAGCTGCAACAGCAAACGCTCTTCACCACATCCATAAAGCTGGTCTGATCAAAATCATCCAAATCGTTCATAAAAACACCCGAGCTAATATCCTCGGCCGTTCGTGTGCCCATAAAGGTCTTGAGATCAGAGACGGGGAAGCCATCTTTATAATATTTCTTTATCGTATCGTAGGCATCCATTATGACGGCAATAAACAGGGACAATACCACATAAATATACAAGGAGATGAAACAGTATAAATAAATCTGGCAGAACCACCATAACCAGGTGGCTTTGGTCGATAGTGTGGCAAAGGTGGCAAACATATCATCACCATTGATCAGCGAGAACAGACACTCTGAGGTGGTGGCCAAAGAACGGAATTTCATATGATACGGTCCCAGGATAAGCCAACCACAGAAAGCAAATCCAGCATAGATCAGCAAGGCAGCAATCAAAAATCTCAAAATTTTGGGAGCGGCTTTCTTAAGGGTCAATATGACCACATTGTAGGTCTTGAAGAAGCCCAAATAGCGCAGCACACCAAACCACACCAGCAAATTGCCTATGCCCAGAAACAGAGAGCAGGTGTCCCATTGATCCACCACCAAGTAACGTCCCTCGATTTGCTCCTTCAACGCAGAGCCAATGATAAGCAAAACATCATTGAAGATGATCATGATGTACCTAAAACAAACAAGATTTGAGCTAAAGTTTACACATTCATAAACAAGTTCCACTTACCAAAAGTTGACAAACTCCAAGCGGCCATCAAAGCTCAGCTCCTTGCCAAAGTGCAGGCGGAAAAAACTAACGGTGGTGCACCTCAACAAATAGGCACGCCACAGCGCACGCGTACACAAGGCAAAGGATAGCGCACAGGTCAGCAACACAAATATATTCAATATACTCCTCAGTATGGAATCAAAATTCGCTTCAGTTATAAAATCGGTGGCTCCATGACACTTTAAACGTGTCGCCTCTGCATCCAATGATAATAACATTTGTCCATCATGATCTCGATTATTAAACAAAATGGATATATCAAATCGAAAGCAATCTGGCGCCGATAAAGGTCCTCCATTGGCCTTAAAATTCACCGTCTTAATCTTAAACGTCAATTCGGCACTCACTAAGGAGGCAAAATTCACCTCCACTCCGCGATCCATTAAATACTGCTCCACTCCTATGCTTGAGACATTGGGTGGCAGAGCTTCGCATACCACATCGATGTGTGGATCAAATATGTAGGATTCGTTGTAGCCAAATATTGTGCCCTCACGATAATTCTGCATGCATAGCTTAAGCGGCGGCATCGTATTGTTTGGCGTGGGATAATCATATGGACCAATTGAACGACTCACATTCCCATAACCATCGACGGCATATTGAACTGTATCAAAGAATTCCGATTTCATGTACAAAGGCAAAGGGACCCACAGCTGGGGGATAACTTTCCACTTCACGCGAGGAATCCCAGCCACGTAGAAAGAGATGCGAGAAGGCAAATCGATTGTCGCCCGTATAGTTGATGTGATTATAGCGAGCGTGGGCAAAAAGGCACAATTGTACGGTCACCAGAAAGATTTTCACAATCTGCGAAGGGAAAATACAAAAAAATAAATATTTTTAATATGAATGTGAGATATGGTTTTAACAAGGTCATTCGGGAGTAAGTCATTTTCTGAGTTTTAAACTAGAAGAAACATATTTATCTACTAGTTCAAGGTCTAACTCGGGTTTTTTTTAGAAATAGATAATATATTCGACGAATTCATTTTTGTTTTTTTTATGAATCTGCAATATATATTTATGTACTTAGAGCAGTGGTCGGCAAACATTACAATCGCATTTTAGCTTATGTATGTGAGCGTGACAACCGATACGAACTTGACAGCTGCGCAACGTGCTTATACTATCGGTGTCAATCAGGAAAGGTTGAACCGGTTCAAAAACGGGTTAAACCGGTTCAAAAGTGGTTCGGCGCAATGATTCTGAAACTTCTAAACCGATCTTTATGAAATTTTCACTGCCTCTTTTTGTCGATCAGGAAAGAGCCATAGGCTATCGCCCAAGACAGTGAACTGGTTCCGAACACGCTGAACTGGTTCAATAGTGGTTCAGGGCCATAACTCAGAAGTTATTAAAGTTATTAACTTAAAATTTCATGCGAGGGTTAGTTTTATTAAAACTGATATTTCGCTGGTTTCAGAAAGATTTAAGCTATCAACTTGGAATTTGGTGTGAAGATTAGTTATTTGGTGTCAGATATTTTACTGGTTCAAGACCGTTACTAACCGGTTCAAAAGTGGTTCAGATTCATATGTCAGAAATTATTAAAGTTATGAACTTGAAGTTTGGTGTGTGGGTTAGACATTTGGAGCCAGATATTTCACTGTTTGATGGGCGGTTTCCGAACCCGCTTAACCGGTTTAATATTGGTCCCAAGCCACATCTCAACCTATTAAGATGTGTAGGTTTGGAACCGTTTCAGAGCAACATCAGTGAAATTTTTTAAGATATGAACTTAAAACCTACGAAAATATGGAGTTAGATATTTCCTGATGTCAAATGGCATCCGTAACAGTTTGTGGAAAGCGATTTTAACTTTATCAGAAACTCTCACATCACGGTAATGCATTTTTTTTAACATCATAATAGAAAAACATCATCACAATATTTAAGGACCCTAGCTCTAGAGTGTTATTGATATTTCTAGCAGTTTGGAGATAAGTAAAGGAACTATCTAGTCTTTTCCCGATTCTTTTAGATGCTGAAATTGATATGAAATATGGAAAATATTTTAGAACTTTGTCAGAAAAATAATTAATAAATTTTTTAGAGCCCGAGCAACGCCGGGTATATAGAAGTTATAGTATAAGAGTATAAAATTATTTTATAGTTTCCCTTTTTTTTTGAATATTATTATATTGGAATAGCGGACAATACACATTATATTGACACATGAATAATACTGTTAATAACACAAACAATTAGTTTATGATAACTAAAATATGAGACATATCTTTGTGACTGTAGCATCAATGATACCATACCTTTGTTGAAGACTGAGATATTCATATACATAGATTGCTGTTCATTGTCAAACTGAACTTATTAGAGAAAAACTTTCTTGATGAACTCGAGCCGATTAGAAATTAATTTTTGGTACTAAAATGGAAATCAGTTTTTTTGGGCAATCTGTCTTGAAAGACTCGAGACGATTTTAAATTGATTTCTGGAACTGAAATGGCAATCTGTATTTTTTTTTTTTTTTGCTGTCGGGATTAGCAACTTCGAAGAATAAATTAAACTGAATTATTGTATGAACTTATCAAATAAAGGTCGAATGCCAATCATAATGCCTCTTCGCCCCTAGAGACAAATTATTATGAGTACGTGTATGGGTGGTCTTCTTTATTCGAGTTCTGCCCTTAAGTCAGAGTCAGAGTTGAGCTGGTTGTGGTTAAGACTAGTGTAGATCAGAGTTTGTCAAGAAGAGCAAGGCGAAAAAGTGAGAGTGTATTGGTGTGCAAAAGGCGAGGCAGCTACTGATTGGTTTTGCGGATTTTATTTACTTTCTTGGCGAAGTTATCGGTATGCGGAGAGGACTAAACTACGAGCTTGTGTTGGTGAGTGCTACAGTGCCAGATCCAACTCACTGGTGAAAAATCGAGAGTTTTTCTGCGCTCACCGATTCACACAGCCTGCTTCGAGCTCGACGTCTGTGTGAACACGTGCGCTCGGTGGCTACGAGCTGGCCGGCCATGGTCTAGATGATGTGGTTGGGGGCCCCGAAGGCCTTAAAGGGTTAATTTCTCATACCCTTCAGTGAGAGATATTAATAAAGCAAAATTATATAACTGATTTTAAATTGTAGCAGGCTTTGCTTTTAACTATTTTGCTTTAATAGTTTCAAAGTCATCATTTAATTTCAGTTTTCTTCCAGCTCTCGTGGAGCTAAGTTGGTTTTTATTTCTTCTTTTATTTTTTTGAAGGACTTTTTTCCGGAATCCTATTCCCATTCTAAGTCCAATTTTATTCTAAATATTTTTATATTCAATTTAAGATTGAACTTTTTTGGCCTAAGGCTTAAACAGGAGCAGGAGCAATCGACGTGACTTTCTTTTTTTTTCTTTGTTTAACTTTCGCTGAAGATCATTTTTTTTGTTTTTGGTGGTTGGTTTCGTGTACACCGAGAAACAAATCGGTTCTAAAAGTACCAAAATCATGAACATTCGTTGTCAAACAATTTTGATAACAGTTTTGCTTTAAATACTGCTCAATCAGCGACTTTGTTTCGTATAGAACATATTATTTTTTTTAATTTATTTGGATTTGCCAAACGATTTTCTGAAACATGATCCGTTGACTTGGATAGAAACGATGATGCTGCCGAGCGTGGAATTAAGTTCTAAAGAAATTATAATCGCATATTGAAAAAAAATTGAGAAGATAAGCAGCTAGTTCTTCAATTTCTTAAAGATTATGCTTTACACTCACATTACATAATGGATTTCGTATAGTTTATTTACGAATCTAAAGTTTGGCAACCTATATTTCCTATGACCGCAAGCCGGCTACAGTCGGCGAATTTTAATCATAAAAAATACCGTAAAAAATCATTTTGTTTTTGATCATCTCTGACGTAGAGTGCATGGCTAAAGTGTGTCGCCTTCGACATCTAATCTATAAATAAATACAAATTCTATCGCTACATCTGAATGCGTCACAAAATGCTTAGATTTTTGGCCTTAATCATGGTCACAAACTAACATAAATGCTTGGGCCCCCTCTTCAAGTTCAATGGAATGGAAAAATTAATCATTTAAAAAAAGCCCCCCAAATTAACTAATATTTATCATAAGAGCTAGAAAAATTTATAATTTTGTGCATTTAGACCATACAATTTTGTAGATATTTTTTAAAGACTATTACGTAGTTTGATATTGTTAGACCAACGGCAAAGATAAGGCCACAGTGATAAGCAAAACTTGAGCCAGATTTCAAAGCTAACAAAACTAAACAAATATTGGACTAGTGCCACAAAAAATGTGTCACATCGCATTAAGGAACGCCCCTGTTTACGGGGGGAAAAATGTTTTCAGAATCACGCGACAGACAATTAACAAATCTCAGCTTCATGGCTGAGCAGCTGCTGTGAGATAAAGATAAGACAAAGAAATTTTATATGCTTTGAGGCGTCTTCACGCTTACCTGTACTACAAATTTGTAGGGAAACTTGCGTCTGGCCTGCCATTTCTCTATGGGATTCATAAAATAGAATTGTAGTTTACGACGCATGCGTTCCTCATTGTAGGCAGCCGTTGAGGTGGTGGGATTAGGGAATTCAGGTTGCTCCACATGACCCTCAACTGAAGTGGCTTCCGCGGCACTGCCAGCAGCAGCTAGAAACGGTGGCAGCGGTGCAGCTCTGATGGGCACCACTGGAGCCACTGGTGTGGACTGCAGCTGAGCTTGACGCCGCAATATTCGGGTGTTTACGTACTCATCCTACAACAAACAGATTCATATCAATTAAATGCTATTATCTCTATTATTTCGTCTGGGTTTTCCCCCTTCCTACCTCATCCCCGCTCTCTGGCGTATGTGGATGATTCTGGGCGGCCTCGTAGCTGTCCGTACGACGTTTAACGGCTGGAGAGGGGGTTGCCCCTGCCCCCTGACCATTACCGTAGCTCTGCATTTCAATGTAAACTGGCTGCGTCGCGACTTTGCGACTTTGCGCTGCTTTGTTGTTGCTTTTGTAGAAATTTTCTTTTGGTCACCATGCAAAAGAAAATATCTACACAAGCGCAAACAAGCGAACGAACTTTGGCTAAAATATATATTATATATATTTTTCGGGAGTAAATGCGACGATTCGCAAACGAATTAATTAATACTGTCCAAAAATCGCGAAATATAGCTTTGTTTTCTTGGACCAGGGCTGCAAAACAACTGCTAAATGTTATCGATTAGAGATGAGTAAAAAGCGAAGGTAACTGCGATTGGTAAGTCACTGTGACTGATCAATATTGTGACTCACTGAGATTGCAAATATTTGAAAAAATTATTATGGCTTTACAAAAATATTAAATTTCGCAAAGTAAACATAATGTTGAAAGTGCAAATATAAGGCTGGTGGATCAACAAGTGTTGGGCAGTCTTGTTATACCCTTGCAGAGGGTATATTAAAATTGTCACGATGTTTGTAACGCATAGAAGGAAGCATTTCCGACCACATAAAGTATATATATTCTTGATCAGCATGACGAGCTGAGTTCATTTCCGTTTGTCCGTCTGTCCGTCCGTCCGTCCGTCTGTCCGTCTGTTTCTATGCTATCTCCTCCCTCAGTTTTAAAGCTATCTTGACCAAACTTTGCAAAAAGTCTTTAAATACAAATACGCTGCACATTTGTCGGAATCGGCCGGATCGGATGACTATATCATATAGCTGCCATAGGAACGATCGGTCCAAAAACTAGTTCTAATGAAAAAAACTTTTTGTTTTCCATCGTAGCGTCACCAATCGTGGTATGTAAAGTTTTATATGCTTCCCACAATCTGAAAAATTTATAAAACGGAGACTATAATATCCCATATAACGGTCGGTCAAAAATAGTTCTATAAAATTTTGTTTCACACACAATAGCTTATATCTTCCACACATTAAATTGATCGAAATCGGATGACTATAAATAGCGCCATAGGAACGATCGGTCTAAAAACTAATTCTAGTGAGAAAAACTTTTGGTTATCATGGTAGCGCCTTTCCTGCAAGGATTTAAAACTCCTTTCTTTTTTTAACTTAAAGACCAATTTAGGTAGTCCAATCCTGACATTTAAATGTCGAAACATGGATCTAACGATAGTCTTATGGATATATATTTAATTTAAAAAAAGCGAACCAAAAAAAACATGAAATTTCAAAGATGAACATATAAGTAAACTTGGTATTTTAATTAGCTAATAATATCAAAACGTTCTGCTTTCTGATAGGCGATAGATCATAAATAATGCATGTTCACTTTTCAAGCAGTGTATTTTTTTTAATATAGCCAGCCTTAAGAACACATTGCAGACGGTGTTCTATAAATTCACTCATGTTCACATATCCATTTGAGATATAGCATGATTCTCTACACACTATACCATAGACTATATTAACATAAAGCCTTCAATTTCCAATTTAATGGAACCAGAATGACCATATCGGATTCAGTGATTGTTGACAGTCTTTTCGCTGTTGTATGGTCACCCTCCACTCTCAAAAGCCGCTCTTCGAATTATGAAACAATTCTCGCAATGAAAATGTTATTGGTGTCTGAGTACTTTGCTGAATACGCTGTTTAGACAATGATGCGGCCGATATTGAATTTTTCCGTTAAACGGAAGGTGCGGATTTGTTTTCCCATGAGAAATTGTGGATGGAAGAAGAGCAGCAGGTTTAATGATGCGGCAATGATGCGGAAAGAGTGACCGCTTATTGACGTCTATCGAATATTGTTTCACGGCATCGATTGCGAACATCTGATTTTGACATCGAATTTCGATAAACAACAACAACATATTTGGACCGCGTAATAAAAAAAAAAAATGATCCGCAAAAGCAAGCTCCATTTCCATTTTGGTTAACGCAGTGCCATTGCCAAATACACCGCGTGCCTATTCATTTAACATTTGTAGTCGCTTCATAAACTTTTGTCTTTATTTGCTATGGCGATCAGCATTTTTAATGTCTTCTAAATATAATATCACTGCTATTTCGACAAAGTGCGCCCGAGTCACTGTAATCAAGAGTCACAATTAGATTAACGCTCATCTCTGATGGCCAACAAACCAATAACATATCGATAAGTTGCTGTTGAATTGCTGTAGATGTTCAACACTGCAGCGCGCCAAGTTTAAAAAAATAATCCATTTTCTGGGATTCCTTAAACTGACTTGCTTTCGACATCGTGGTGCTTCTAGATACAAAGGTAGTAGTTTGTACATGGAAGCTTAAATTAGCTCCGATGCTGATTTTGATTCCATTATTTGAGTGACCGATCCCTTGAAGATAAATATGCGGCCAATAGATTTTATTTAAATTGCAGTACTTTCGCATTTCATCCATAATTTCATTTTGTTTTTTTCCCCAAAGAATCTGTCAAATAGTATACGACATTGAAAACCATAAACAGACTAAACCACCAACAAATTCTGAATTTGATTTTTAAAGCAAAACGCTTAAACTTTAAAAGTTTTAATTTAAAATCGCTTTTTCCTAGTTGGCTTTTTGCATTTTCATGTACAGCTGTTTTGCAAATCAAAATCAATTCAGTTTAAAATTTTCGAAAGCAATTTAGTATAATTTTTTGTTTGTTTTGTATTTATATATGGCAAATTTAACAAATTTTTTTTTTTAAATATACATACATACAGACATATACAGCTTAAAACATCGCTTCAAAGTGCATTTTAGCACAACGTTCACATTTTTAAAATTATGTTTTGTTTTTTTTTTCTCTTTCTTTTTTTTAATTGGGGGGGGTTTGTTTTGGGGTACCTTAAACACTACGTACAATCACACGCACTTAATTAGATACTAGCAAAAAACACATTGATACATAATTTGATTTTGTTTAAATTAAATTTGTTTTGATTTGTTTGTTGTAGTTGTGTTTTTTTTTTTTAAGCATAATTTGTTTGAAAAGCAAAAATATATATATATATATAATATTAGGCATATCTTTTGATTCATTCATATATATAAATATGTGTGTGTATGTATTACATTTAGATGTGTGTGTGTGTGTATATATTTTATATAAAACAATAACTAGTCTGAAGACCTTGTGACTAGACGGGTTTTTTTCTCTCTTCTTTCTTTCTCTTTTGTATGCAGTATGTAGTTATCGGTATAAGGGTTTACAGTTAGCTGGCGCTCTATTGCTGCTGCTGCTGCTCACGGGTATACAACATCTAAAGTTCGGTTCACACAACAACAACAATAAGGGATCAAGGGGTGGGACGACTAACATACACATAACAAAAAGAAATAAGCCAAATATGGCCTACGTTTCCTGCTCGACACGGTTCCTGAGTAACTATTCCTGCTGCCAAATCCTCTACACAATACTCTCACGATCTCGGGCTCCGGCGGCCGTCATATCCTGGAAGCCGGTACGCACGGCCTGGCCACCACTGTTGGGCAGCAAGCCACCTCGTTTGGCATCTGGGCCATTCCGTACGCCATTTCCTTTGAAGAAATTGGTCACCCAGTTGCCCAGTTTGGTTCCACCACCACCCACGCCGCCGCCACCAACTCGTGGACGCTGTTGTTGATAGCTGGCACTGGCGGGTTGCATTTCTGGAGCATAGCTCACACTATTCCCATGACCATGGCCGCCGCCCGGATCCATATGCTCCAGCGAGTGCCAACGTTTGGAGTGAGCCATTAGCTCTTCGCTGGGCCCCGTTAATGAGGCTTGCCTCTGCAGTAGCGGCGACTCCAGATCCTCCTCTATGCTCGTCCGGCCATTGCAATTGTTATTCAAATGCTTGGCACAGCTGGGCACCAGTCGGATGTGTGAATTGGGAAAGCTGTCACGACGCATGAGCAAGCCCATCTCATCATCATAGCTCTCATTGGCCTCCACCGGATTGACGGTATCCAAAATATCCACTGCCCCATTCGCCTGAGGCAGCTGCTGCTGGGCGGGATTGCCACTGATCAGGGACACGCCAGTGTCCAGAGATCTTGAATTGTTCTTGGACAGCTGGGAGGGTGGCAATTTAATGCGCTCATGGTGCCTCTTGCGCACATGCTGCAATGGCATGGGATCCAGGGAGCGAGATTCCCTTAGCAAGTCCGTGGACTCCTCATCCTCGGCCAGGGGTAAATGGGCGGCACTTATGATTCGGTGGGGACGCACCATGGCCAGGGGCTTGTGCAAAGCATTCGGCTGACGCACCAACATTGCTCCTCCCGTTCCACCACCACCTCCATCCATATCACAGTTCGTTTCATTTGTTTCGGAATGATTCAGCGTACTAAGCGAGGCCGGCTGCGATTCCAGCAAAGCCCCACCCAGCCCATTGATGGAGGGTCGCTCCCGCTTGTTGACCAGACGTGGTGACTCTCTGGCCACCTGATAGATGGAACCCTGCAGACTGTAGGTGGACTCCACATCCGCTTGTCGGGGCACACTACTATGCCGTCTCGATCCTGTGCCACAAAAGTGCATGGCCTGTATGCTGGGTTGGCGGGAGTCGGGATTCAATTTGGGACTCTTACGCGGACGACTGAATAGTGGCGGCGGCATGTCTGTCATATCGATCAATTTCTTTTGTATGGCCTTCTCATTGGCCCCCGTCAGCCACCAGGTGATGACCTCACCCTTGCCCTTCATATTAACCAGACCACGTTTCTCTGTGATATAGCCACCACCCAGCTTATCCAAGGCCAATTTACATTTGTTGGATATGTGTATTTTGAGGGCTTCACCATTGCTCTCCATGCGGGAGGCGGTATTGACTGTATCACCAAATAGACAATAACGTGGCATGGTCAAACCCACCACACCGGCTACCACAGGACCCGTGTGCATGCCAATTCTTAGCTTAAGCGTCTCATTGGGACGATGGGCAATACGATGTTGTTTCACTGCCTGCAACAGCTCCAGAGCCATGGAGGCTATTTCGCCTGCATGGCGATCACCATTCTTGATGGGAAGACCAGAGACCTGAAAGGAGAGGAGATTACATTTCAGGACCAAAACTTAAGACATATTCCTAAGCTTCCCAACTTACCACCATATAGGCATCGCCTATGGTCTCCACCTTGTATACATCATAGCCGCGTATGATGCGATCGAACACCGTGTAGAGATCATTTAAAAAGTTAACCACCTGCAGTGGAGTGCTCTCCGCTGACATGGCCGTAAAGCCCACTATGTCACTGAAATAGATGGTGACCTAATACGAAAATGTTAGAAACCACATCAACTTTGAGTCCATATAAAACTTACCAAATCATAGGACACCGGTTCCACACCCTGGCCCATAGTTAGTTTCTCGGCCACCGATTGCGGCAGCATGCGATGCAATAAATCTTCCGTCTTTAATTTCTCCTCGCACAACAATCGGGTACGCTCGGTGACTATATCCTCCAAATTGTTGGCATACTTCTCCATCATTTCCATCATTTGGTCCATGATGTTTTTGGTCTTACCGCCGCGCATCTTCTTCAGTCGATTGCTAAAGTAAAATTATTATACATTTTGTTCTGTTATCTTTCCGGTAAACTCACCGTATGACACTGAATTCGGGTCGCTCCTCGGGCTCTTCGGCCCAGCAATCCTTAATGCAGGCCAGCACATAATCTGGACATGACTCGGCCTCAATAATCGATTCGACTTCGGGTCGAAATGGCTCCTGGCCTTTGAGCGGCAGCTTCTTAACGAAGTCCACAATTTCCTTTGGTTCAAAATTGGCTTGTCCGAATGGACCCTTACGACTAAATATCTCGTACATGATGATGGCAAAGGCATAGACATCACCCTTCTGTGTGCCAGGAGTGTGATGATTGCGCAGCAATTCGGGTGCGCGCCACAATTGATCTGGGTTTAAAAAATAAAAGTGGGGTTAGTCTTAGGTAATCCAAAGGTGGAGCATAGTTACTCACTTCTATAATGCTGATGCTCGCCTATGGATTCACTTTCCGCACACTGACGCAACTCATGCAAACCAAAATCGGTGACCTGCAGCATCCAGCGTGAAGTGACCACACAATTCGAGGATTTGAGATTTCCATGATAAATCAGCGAGGAATTGTGTATATAGATCATGCCCTGGAAAGATTATTAAGAGATAACAGAATGAGGTCTTTTGATGCATTGTTTATTGTTTCAGAAAAATGATGACGTATTATCATATTCAAGTTTGTCGATTTGAAGCGACATTATATCGCACGATTTTTTATAGTGTGCGTAATGCTGCGAATAAGAAAGTATGATTGAACTTTTCCGGACACTTCGCACAGGACTAATCAGTACCGAAAGTACTGTGAACTAAATATATGAAAAACAATCCACGAAGTATTTCAAAGGTATTAGGCTGGGTTCACACTGATCTACGCATGAAACATGACAATCTAGTGGGGCCTTATGTTGTCTTGTTTTCATTTTAAATAGATTGTCATTTGACATTCAAACCTTTACAACACAAATGCTTACTAGATTATCATATCTCATGCGTCGAACAATGTGAACGCAGCCTTACTTATAGGCTCGCGAGCCACTTGAGTGCCCATCAGTACTGTAGCGAAATTAAGTCGTTTGAAATCGGCAATATTATTATTTGGCGCGAAATTCAGTCCTGTTTCAAATCTCGGAAACGTTAAGAATTTGTAACAGGTCAGATTATGTAATTTGAAATTACAAAATTTTCCTAGCCCTAAAACCGATTTTTTCTCCAACGCATTGAAGAATAAATCTTTTAAAAAAATGTTTTTTTTTATAAGTTTTCAAAATCTAAAAAAAAATATTATTTTGTGAGCTTAAATCTTTCTGTTATTAATTGGCCGCTTATCAACGATCGATAGCTAGTTTGAGGCCCAATTAACAACTTTTAAAAATTAATAGAAAAAAAATGTTTTTTTTAAGTTAAAAAAATTTTAAAAAATTTTAAATTAAAAAAATGTTTTTTTTTAAGGCAATTTCTAATAACTCCCACCAAACTATTAACTTTGCGTGGGAAGTGTAATAAACCTGTTCGTTTTCGTATAAATCACAAATATTAGAGGGATTCTTGAAAGTGATTTGCTTTTGATTTTGATTTCGTCGAACAGCTGTTCACAGCTGCTCCATACTAAATGTGCAGTGTGCCCAGAAAACGTACGGATTTTAAGGTCATACTAATAAATTTAAAGAAATCAGCTCCGGGGCTGATTTCGTTTTGCTTTCTAGTGTGGCCGTATTCTTCGAAGAAAATTATGCTGTCAAACTTGATGTCTTCTGTATAAAGCTGCAACCATTCTGAAACTACATGCTCTGCTATTTAACTATTATTTAAGAGGCTGACAAAAATTTGTTTACACTTTATTTCGGCGTGATCTATAACCTTTGTTTACTTCAGCGCCAATTGTCAATCAGCTGTTCACGAAATCAAAATCAAATCAGTGCGCAAAAAAGGTCGTTCCGTGAACTGATTTTGATTTGCTTTCACGAAATCAAAATCAAAAGCAAATCACTTTCAGGAATCCCTCTATTATAATTTATAGCTTTTTGAATTGGCTATGTACAGTGTTGCCCATATATAGCCATTTTCCAGCCTGGTCTAGCTTTTTCGTAAAGTCGAAAACCGGACACTATTCAGTTTTTCCGGAGCCTGCAATTGTATCTATTTTGAAAATTTGTTTAGCTATTTTAAGATATTTTAACAATGTCACATTTTTTGAAAATCAGACGGAAAATGTTTAATTTTTAAGTAATTTTGAACTTGTCACATCTCTGATAAAACATTATGCTATTAACACTGACAAAAAATCTATTTAGTGAAACCCAAATCAAACTTCATCGTACAAAATGTATAAACGTGATCAAAAATGTAATTTCAACTCATTTTCAAAAAGAACTCCGAAACAATATTGCAGATGCTAAGCTAGCCTGCAACAGCCACACATTTCTAGTCGAAATCGATTTTTATTATTGATACAGGCTTCCAATAGAGAAAATTTTTAGTTCCAAATTTTCTGTAGTAAAAACTATTTCTAAAAAACTTTAAAATTTTCCGTTTATTAATAAGGCTATTTTTGCGTTTTACATAGTTCGCCATATTTTTCGTAATACTGCACCGATTTAAAAATATAATGTACGAAATCGCTGCTAACAAATAGGCCTACAATTAAGTCACAGACATTTTATACTTAAAGTTAATCGTTTTCGAGATAACGAAAATACATCGAAAATTAATTTTTTTCACTCTTTTCAAAGAATTTTGTCTTAAAAATCTCACGAAATTTCGAAAAAAAAACTTAAGTAGTTATTTTCTTTATTCCTTAGGCGTCAAACAAGCTATAGTTTGTTAAAATCTATGGTAAAACGCCTAGTTAAGACTTTCCAGCGAGATGACCAAAATCGCATAATCAAATTTTACATTTTTTTACATTTTCAAATCCGGGAAAATAATGGAAGCTATTGCAAAATATATGAATCCACTGACAAAAAAGTTTCCATTCATATTAAGGCAGACACGTCCAATTTCAGCGCAATGCAGTCCTTAGTTTTATTTTGACAGCTGATTGTTGTTGACGTGTCGCTTAAAATGCTTAAAATTAAGTCGTCTCTCCGTGTTTTGCTTTGCACTTACCTTAATAAGGTCATGTATGAGCGAGGCAATAAATAGATCATCCAATTTGATATCCTCATTCTCAATGATATCGTACAAACTACCCTTGGCACAATAATCGGTGACTAGCAAAATGCGTGTGGGTTCCACACAGGCGCCAATGAAGGAATTAATATTATCATGACGCAATTCACGCAACAGGCGCATCTCTTTCATGATCTCACGTGAGATGTCACGTTTACGTGGAAATTTTAATTCTTTGATGCGTACCACAGCGCCGCGTAGACGTGCCGTGGAGGTAACAAATTGATTGGACCAACGTGAGCCATAGCTCTGGGCACTCATCAAACTGACCTGGAGTAGAAAAAAAGGGGAAAATATATCAATAAAGATTTCTACTCAAATCAAATCCTTTCTTAGTTCTGCTTACCTTACTGGGCGAGGAGACAATCTCATTGCCCGAATAACCCTTGATCTCACTTGTTTCAATTTTCCACAATAAACCCTCAATTTCCAATTCAATTTTCCATTTGCGATATATGCTCATGGTGATGACACCTGAACAGAAGAGTAGGACACCCAAGACCACAGCTGCCACAGTGGAGGTATAATGGGTATCATCCTTTTTGCACAGCTCATTGGCAAAACCACACATGGGCTCATCTGTGGGCTTATCACCACCCGAGGGCCAATCTATGGAGCCATTGATCAGTTTATATTCCTGCAAAAAAGACAGCGTCAGTCATGAGTATCAGGAGTATGATCGAGTATGAACATATTATATAAATGCAAACTGAAATCAAAACTAAAAAATAGAAGACGACTCACTCACTGGAAGTTCTTCGCCTTGATGAAAATATGCCACTGGAACCATATGATAATTGCAATGGATATCATCCTGAATATTCCATTTATGCGGTTTGTAGGCCAAAACAGAGAAATTACCCTCAGAATCGCCATGTTGATCAATTTTAATGGTGGAACCAGTAACACCTGAGTGAAAGATAATAGGTATAGGTCAGATAGGTATATTACATGTTATTTAACATACTCACTCATATAAGTACGATTTTTGATGATGGTATCAATCACACGCGTACCATTACTGGCCACTTCAAAGATCACCTCATCGGTTAAAACACGCTCTTCCATGCGCAACAATTTATCCAAGGCCCAGGCATAAAGTTTCACCGAATCATACAGATAGGCCGCATAGATGGAAATAAACTGGAAATGAAAATTTAATATGATTAACATTAAGATTTGAAAATCTTTAAAATTGTATCAAAAAAGTTGGCTGTGATCAGCAAGTTGAATCTAAAGCTAAAAACTTGAATTCGGCCAAGCAAATGCTTCGATATTTGTTTCGAAAATGAGAGCGTGACGCGTTACGCGTTACTTTTAATATATCATATCAAAAATATATTAAAATTTTAAAAAGATTTTAATACGTTCGAAAATATCGATTCCTTTAAGCCTGGAACCATAGATTTTAGATTCGAACATTTGTTCATTTCCTTTCAAATATTCACAAAGTTTACTACCAAAACAAAACTACCTTCTGCCTTATTCAATTTCAATGTCACTCACCTTACTGAATTGACTTTGCAAAAATAGCTCTGGAACTTCAAATTTAAACGGTGGCATTGTACTATAATACCTCACACGTTCCGTAAACGTTTCATAGCCCTTTGTGGGTGGAGTGGAGGCCACTACCAATAAACTTCTGGCCAATTGATTGAATTTTTCAGTACTTTTACAATTGGTCATGCCATTAATCTGATCCACTTTGCGCAAATATTTGGCTGCCTCACTGAAAAAACAAACAAACAAAAAGACCCAAATTTAAAATAAATCAAACGTTTGTAAACATTTTTGTTAATTCTTACCGTTCCGAATAGACCATCATGTCGACAAAGATTACCATATATTCGCCACGAGCAAATAGTCCAGCAGTTTCCATGGAACTCATAAAATCAACCAAACTATTAGATGATCCTAGAAATACATAGATTCGTGTGCGGTTCATGGTATTCTGGACCACCTGTGGGGAGGAAAAAGGAGTGTTGTTTTCAAAAAAATTGCCTGAGGAATGTTTACACTAAGCTCAAGGGTTTTTTATATTCATATTTAATTGGACTTTCCGAGAAAAATAATCTATTTGTTTTACCTTTGTTTCTTAGAAGTAGTTTAAGGACAAATTCGTGATTCATTATA